>JAINUG010000164.1:170000-660000 GCA_029706075.1 Aldrovandia affinis | reverse complement strand
ACGCTGAAACTCTGCTGAAGTGCTAGCTAACACCTGCATTTCCGCTCTCTTGCTACGATCATGTGTGCTCACGGCAGCTTATGAGCTTCCACTACTGCTCAACATCAAGACTCTCAGAAGATACACCTGCAGGTAATACGCAATCTCTACACCATTAAGGGCTGTATTTAAATGGGCCAATTACCACAAACAGACAGAGATGGGAGCAGAGCTCAATGCTCAATTCAAAGGTAGTTGCCAAGAGAGGGGGGGGTCCAGGGTCCCCTCTCCCATTTTAAATAATGAGAACTACACCGCTTTCTACAACTGACTCCTCAACAATAAACAAAGGAAATGCAGTGGCCATTAGAAACACAACTCCACTATTCATTCATGAACCAAGTCCCAGTTTCTTCAGTGCGTCAGTATAACCCCATTAGTATTCAATACATCTGTGTGGCAGAATTATAGTCACTCAGACTACTCTTGCTTTCCCGTGTTCAGCCTCTTCCTGTGCTGTATGCCATTAAGGGGTTAAGGGCTTTATTCTTTGAGCATAGCAGGTAGAAGTATTCATGATAATGCACTGATTCCATAATAGATATTTTATGATTCATTAGCCTGGAAATGTGATTATTTGTGAGGCTGAAAATCACTTTAATGCAGAATACTTTACTTTTCTCTCACTTTGAGGCATGAACAAACACACAAATACAAATACACACACACACACACACAGATCAGAATCTGTCTCATCATGTGGCTCTGTACCAGTAATGGCAGATGTAACATCAAAGGAGCTCATGGATTTTTCCCTCCTCTCTTCTCCCCTTCAAACGTGAAAGGTCAGTATTGGTCCGTTTTAAATATCGATCGGCCTTTCCCAACAAAATCCTGCCATCAAGAGAACCATTCCACAGGGACACGCCGCTTCATTACGAGGGAACAGGAGACAAAGAGAGAGGGAGGAAGGGAGGTAGAGGGCTGACTGGGTCAAAGCTAAGAAACCCATAAAGGTAGCGGTGTCCAATGTAGCAACACACACTGTAGGGAAGGCAGGGAACTGACATTATAGTGAGTCATTCTGAACCTGCTTTTGATTGGTCTGCTTGAATTAACGAGCAAGCCAATTTAAACAACTGACTACAAGAAACTGAATCCTTTTTACTCGATTGCATCGTGGGCTGCTCTGCCCTTCACATGGCATTTCTACTTTAATGAGCAACAAACTGCCATGCAATCTCTTTGATTCAAAGAAACCTGATCTCTTTATTGTAATTGAAGTGATTTAATATGAAGCGAGCGAAGGCAGCAGGGGGTCTGAAGGACCAGGCCAGAGACAGCAGCTTGTTAGTAACTCTGGCCTAGCTCGTTAATCACAGAGCTCTGCTTCAGCACCATTATGAGTTTAAAATGGTGAGCTCTCTTAACTGCTGCCTCACCTGCTCTGTACCTCACCTGCCACCATCACACTCCTCACCCAAGAGGCCACACAACTCCTGGTCCAGGCCCTGGTGATGTCTATTGCTGTATTCCTGGACTACTGCAATTCCACATGGCAGGCCTGCCTTAAAATGTAAAATGTAAAATGCCACACAACTCCTGGTCCAGGCCCTGGTGATCTCAAGCCACTGCAACTAGTCCAGAATGCTGCTGGTGCTGCTGGTGTTCAACTCTCCCCTCTGCACTGCTCCCCCAAACCTCCAGTCACTCATCACTCCCTATACCCCAGCCAGACCCCTCCGCTCCGCCTCCTCTGGCAAACTGACTGCCCCATCCCTCCGGGTGCCTGGCAGCCGCTCCTCACGGTCTTGTCTCTTCTCTGTCCTGACCCCTCGCTGGTGGAACGAACTTCCGCAATCGGTCAGGACCGCGGAATCACTTGCGATCCTCCGCAAGAGACTCAAAATCCACCTTTTCAGACTCCACTACCACTGAATTCTGTACATCTAGCTAATTGTCATCACCACTGCCTACTTGCTCAACACTATATACCCCTGCTTACTCCATTTAATTAAAAAATTAAAAAATTAAAAATTACTAACCTTTTCCTTCCCAGTGTTACAGGTATGGTACGCAGCTGCCTGCAATGATGTCTATCACTGTATTACTGCACTGATCTCTTGCGCAAACTATGATTGTTCCTACCATGTATTTATGCACATCTTGTAAGTCGCTCTGGATAAGAGCGTCTGCTAAATGCTTAAAATGTAAATGTAATGCAAAGACTTCTGCATCATTCTTAATACATATTTTTTGCGAATGATTGAATTTGTAAAACATTTTTTTATGTATTTCTAATTTTCCAGTTTTTCTCCCAATTTGGTTGCCAATTATACCCTCTATTTATCTCAATTCACCCTCCCCCACGAGTCCGCCGCCCAGAAAGACACTCTTTCCAGGCCGATAGTTCAGACGGAACTCTACCACGGACACCTTTTCCTGCTCCTCGACAAACTCGTGCCGGCTCGCCCTCCCCCCTCCCCCAGAGGCAGACAGCCAAATGCCGCCTCTGACGACCAGGGCCGGTCTGGTAGAGATGCGGGTTTTGAACCGCGACCCTGTCAGGCAGCGCACACCACACCGGACCAGCCAAAGTGTGGTGTATTAGACCGCTACACTATCCGTGGCCCCTTTTGCGAATTATTTTTATTGTGTTTTTCACAGAATTACAATCATGGGGGGCCAGGATGTTCCAGCTACAGGCCCTGGTCTTTGGGTGAGAGGAATGTTTGGATATCCGAGGAGCGTATCCATGGCTCAGATCTCCAGGTGGGTTTTTCGGTTTGACAGCAGGGTTTGACGGGGGTGATACTCAGGTAGCTGGTTGGGCTTCCCTGGCCGGGGCGGGGGGAGGGGAGGGGGATTTAGTGATTCTTTGTTCTGTAAGCTCCTCTGACTCCTGAGGAAATGGAGTTCTGATCGTCCCCATGGCAATAGGGAAGGCTGGGTCATGTGACAGCTGGGATGGATGTGCAGCAGGGCATGCTGGGAGTCGTAGTCTCAACTTGCTATCTGTCCTGTGAGGAGATCCTTCCTTTTCCTCACTCGGGAGGAAGGGTATGCAGCCTGGAGACACAGTGGCTGAAAGGACCTGTCCACATGGTACTCTATCCTGCATAGCGGTGTGCGTGTGTGTTCGTGTGAGTGTGCGTGGGTGAGAGTGTGTGTGTTTGTGTGTGTGTGTACAGTACTCGAGTGAGAATCCATGTCTCACCTCCCTGCACAGCTAATGGCAGGAGGAGGGCATGGCAGGAACTGCCTCCCATCGGCTCTGACAAACCAGTGCAACTCTGCAGAAACTCACATTTCATATTTCGCTCATATTTCATGAAACTGTATAAGTCACGTTTGATGTTCTTTATACGTTAAAGGCTGTGTGAAACATCAGTCCTTTGGGGCCGATTCTGCCAGGCGCACAGCAGTGCCTGTGTATCTCAGATTCCACCTGGTGGGTTGGGGTACAGAGGGAGTTATGTAACACACTGAGGGACGATGCCTCTGCCTGTGTGGGTGTGGATTTCATGGCCCACCGCCCTTGCCTGTGGATTACGTCCATTAACATCCCATCAACGCTCCCTCCCCAGCACTAAAACACCATGCCCCCTCCCCCACCCTCAGTGCAGCCCAAGAGTGTCACAAGTAGCTGTGGAATAACAGTGGAAATTAATGATAAATAGAGGGTTGTGTGAGGAGAATAAAAGCCACTTTGCGTATGAGTGCACATAATCTCCTTAGCAATGAAAACAGGGGGAAAGAAATGTCCATCGGACAGCCACTGCAAGGTTTGAGTTGCGCACGGCTGGTCCATATGGGATCTGACAACGCTGTCTCTGCAGCGTCATATTTTCATAACACGTTCAAAGTGGAAATATTTTCTGCGGTTGATGAGAGCGAAGCACTATCGGAGTGCCTTTAACTCCTCTGAAAACCTGTGGAAACCAGATGATCTAAAAGAAGAGGAACCCCCCGCCCCCACTATTTCTTCCGCAGTTGGCATCTGACATGCTCCGCTACGTTTTTTTTCCAGGTAAGACCTGTTTTGGTCTTACGCAGCTGCTCAGAGCTGCTCTGAATGTCATCTCATTAAGGGCTATTTATTTATTTCTGCTTCATTATTGCGCAGGTTTCTTTATTTAGGGCTAATGTGTCAGATTTTCCACTTGTCACACATTTGAAATCTCCCAACCCAGCCATCTCTTCAAGAAATAGCACTCAAATAATGCTCAAATAATGTTCTAATAATGCTAAAATAATGCTCAAATGACCAACACTCCAGTTTGGCAGTGATTTATTTTTTCTACCCTCTATTTAACCAAGTGACACACTGACATTAATTAATTAATTAATTAATTTAATTAATTAATTTCCCAAGAGACCTGGCCAAGAAGGCTGCATTTGGCTGGCATGGCTCCATTTAAAAAAGGAAATCCTCTGCTCCAGTGGACTCTGGATCTCCACCTGGCATCACTAAGACAGAAATACATACACACACACACACACACACACAACACCACAGAGAGACAGAAACACACCCTCACACACAGAGAGACAGAAGCACACTCTCACACCCACTCACATACAAAAACACAGAGACAGAAACAGACCCTCACACACAGAGAGACAGAAACACACTCACACACAACAACACAGAGACAGAAACATACTCTCACACAAGCTGATAATCCACACACCACAGATAGAGAAATGTTCTGTCATGGGGAGTTAGAGAACAGATACTACACTGAACAGATATTCAACTCTGAGTGGGTAACACTGTAAACTTGATCTTTGCTGAAGCTTAGAACTGTTCCCGATTATGAATATTCATGAGTGGGCATGGTCAGAGACATAACATCCCTAGTTACCACAGCAACGTGACCAGGACCTGAACCTCCCACTGGGACAGGGAAGGTAGAAGTTGAATATCTGGACGGTACATAGAATATCTATGACTGAATGGCCTTTTTCTCTCTAATAGCGAGTCTCTGGTCCCCTGGTCCGGCATATCAACACTGCCATCCGCTGCCTCTGTAATGGGCTTATCTACAGGTACACAGGATGAATAATGCAGGTAAAGCCAAGCGTTCATCAGAGACGTGGGAACAAGAGGTACGCTCCTCTCTCTACCACCTCAGTGGCCTGCCCCCCCCATGCGAGGGAGAGCCCCAGAGGCTGGAGCTCGACTCCCCTGTCAAACAGAACCATTATTATGATAAGGAGTTTTATTATAGTCATTGTTATATTTGTGATTGTGGTGATAATGGTGATGTTGATGATGATAATGATGATGATGATGATGATGATGATTATTATTATTATTAACACGAGTTATAGCAGATAATGATTCAGCAGCAGCTTAATAAATACTGCATACTGCGATGGATATTCATGGAGTGTTCTCTCGGAATTGATAGTTCATTTGTGCGATGTATCATGTGAAACATTAAAACCATTTACACTGGTGTGGCATGCAGGGTAAACCCTTCATTGTTTAGCAGTGACCTGTAAACATTTCCCCCAGAGCTGGGGGAGGGGGTTATTACTCCCACCAGCACACACTCCAGAGCGGTGGAACAGGCCATCAAAATTACAGCATCACACTCAGAAATAAAAAAACACAACATTTATTTTTAACGGTGCAGGTGCAGGTGGAGGTGGAGGTGGAGGTGCAGGTGCAGAGAAATGCAGAATGCAGGACACGGGCGAATTGGTTGAGGAGCACAAAGGCAAATGTAAGGCCTCTCAAAGGCCCATCAAAGCAAAAGAAAAAAGAGGGGAGCCACTGTGACAGTACTTGAATCTACTTGTTTTTACGGGTTCATTCTTTTGAGGTTTCAGGGGCACCAAGTTGAACAGAGAGAAGAGAGAGAGAGAGAGAGAGAGAGAGAGAGAGAGAGAGAGAGAGAACAAGCAAGGAGAAGGAGAGAGAGCGCTTGAGTTGAAGTGACCCTTTGATTTCACATTTAACAGGGATTGGCGCTCTGTGATTTCCTCTTTGGCCCCCTCAGATGTGTCCATGCCATAGTGAGAAGAAACAACAAGGCTTCCTTTCACATCGAGCTCCACCCTCCTGCTGGCCAGCCCAGCTGGACTCCACAACCAAACACACAAAGACAACACTGCTCCTAATACACACTCACAGATACACACACACACCTACATAACACTGCTCCTAACACAGTGACACAGACAGATCCAGCCCTGGTAAAGTGTTACACAGAGAGAGCCAGCCCTGAGGGTGTGGCAGAAGCCTGGGGTCGAAAGGGACCAAAGAGCGGGGGCAGAGGGCAGGTACTTACTGAACAGATCTGGAGGACTGGGACCTGAACTTGCTGAACTCCCCAGGAGCAGTCCACTCTGACCCCCGCTGAGAGAGAGAGAGACAGAGAGAGAGAGAGAGAGAGACACACACTGAAGGAATTATAGACACCTGTTACACACCTGGGTAAATACACTGTTACACACTGCCATACTGGGGTATATGAAGACTGTTACACACTACAAGCTTTGGCTGGACTGTCCACACAATGCTTTTCTCTTATCTACCTCTGACTGCAGCTAAAGTAAGGATAATGGAAAAACAGCAGCATGAGTTTGCTTGTGATAAGCAGTAGAATGGTATCTAAGATGCAGCTTTGTTTTCGCCTTCTGATTTTCCCTGTGAAGCAGCAATCTGGCAGAAACTGATCTAGCAAGCTGCTGCTTTGGGCAGAACCACACAACATTGTTAGCCAAAACAACAGGGCTTCGGCACCACACAACCCACAGCACTGTGAGCTCAAACAACAGGGCTTCGGGGCGGAGAAACCAGCAGCAAAACACTGTAAGAACATTGTAAGAACAACGTTATGACGCAGCACAGATAAAAGCATAGAGCAGGTGCAGCAGCTACACCAGTGTAAATCCCCTGTGAATGAGTGAACTGGGCTAAACTCACAGGCCACAGACAGCGCCCTGTGATTAACTGAACTCACAGGCTAGAGACAGCGCCCTGTGATTGAGTGAACTCACAGGCTGAACTCAGGCTACAGACTGCGAGGGTCGGAGGGGACCTGGATGTGATGTATTTACGGAGAGGGCTTATGGATGATAGATTAATCATTGTTGGTGATTTCAATATCCATGTAGATGACCTGTCGTGTAGCCTGACTTCTGAGTTTTAAGCATGATTGAGTCTTTTAATCTGGTGCAGCATGTTGTAGGACCCACTCACAGCTGGGGCCACACCTTCAATCTGGTTTTCACCCTTGGCCTAAACTTGAACTCACTCTACTTGGAGGATTTTGCTGTCTCTGATCATAGATTTATTATTTTTGATAAATCTCAAGGTTAGTTCTCCTCAGAGTAAGCACACAGTGCGCTCTCGTATCCTTAATAGTCAATCAGCTCTGAATTTTTTTACTGTGTTTTCAGATTTAAGTAAGAATTTGGGACAGATTGTTCACATAAATGACTTGTTGGCTGCTTTAATGACTTATGCTCAGCCACTATGGATACCATAGCTCCTTTTAGAACTAGAACTACCTCTGCTGTCAATACATCCCCCTGGATAAATGATGGCATTCGCAGTCTAAAGCGAGAATGCAGCAAAGCAGAGCGGAGGTGGAAGAAATCCAAGCTCCTTATAACAAAAAAATGAAGGATGCAAGAGCCTCTTATTTTTCTGAGCTTATCACCACTAATCAGCACAACCCCAGGTTTTTATTTAGCATCATCGATCAGCTTGTAAACTCTGTACCCTCTGTTGCTCCTGTTTTAACTGTTAATGACTGTGAATGTTTTTTTTATCCCTCTTTGTTGATAAAGTCAATGGTATCAGAGCTAAAATGATGCCCTGCACCTCAGATGTTACCATATTGCACACCTGTCCTGACTTACTAAGCCAGTTTATGCCAATCTCCCTCCAGGCCGTTTTGTACTCAATATTGTACTCTGGTTGTGTCCCTGACTATTTTAAAATTTCAAGTGTTTAACTGCTGCTAAAAAGACCCAATCTTGATCCATCAGCCAAACATTATAGACCCATCTCAAAATCACCATTCATTTCCAAAATCCTGGAGAAAGTGGTCTCCAAGCAACTCTCAGAGGTGTTGGAGAATAATAACATTTTAGACAAATTCCAATCTGGTTTTCATCAGAAGCACAGTACAGAAATGGCCCTGCTCTGAGTTACAAATGATATCTTAATGCATGCTGATGCTGGTGAGTGCTCTATTTTAGTATTACTTGATCTCAGCGCAGCATTCGATACCATTGACCATAGCATTTTGATGTACAGGCTTAGGGAGTGGGTGGGTATATCTGGGACTGCTTTTGACTGGTTTTCATCCTATCTCAGGAACAGAAAATTCTCACCTTGTATTGGTGATTCTGTCTCATCATCCTCCCTACTGACATGTGGGATGCCGCAGGGCTCTATTCTTGGTCCCGCATATTATCCGTAGCTTTAACATCTCTTACCACTGTTATACAGATGACACCAAACTTTATCTGTCAGTAAAACCTAATGATTTCAATAGATTGGCTATTTTAAAAGATTGTCTCTTTGCTACTAAGGACTGGATGTCACAAAACGTCCTCCAGCTTAACTCAGACAAAATGATGGTTCTTGTTTTTGGCCCTAAGAACTCAATAAAACCTTTTAAGCAGTGTGTGCGTGTGTGTGTGTGTTGACACATGTGTGTGTCTGTGTCTCTGTGTATGTGTGTGTGTGTGTCGTTGTCTATGTGTGTGTGTCTGTGCGTGTGCGTGTGTGTGTGTGTGTGTGTGTGTGTGTGCGTGTGTATGTGTTTGTGTGTGTCGGTGTCTATGTGTATGTGTGTGTGTGGGTGTTTGTCATCACCACTGTCTACTTGCTCAACACTATGTATCCCTGCTTACTCCTCATTTTAAATTAAAAAATAAATAAAATTACTAACCTTTTCCTTCCCAGTGTTACAGGTATGGTACGCAGCTGCCTGCAATTATGTCTATTGCTGTATTACTGCACTAATCTCTTGCGTGAACTATGATTGTTCCTACCATGTATTTATGCAGATCTTGTAAATCGCTCTGGATAAGAGCATCTGCTAAATGCTTAAAACGTAAAATGTAAAATGTTTGTGTGTATGTGTGTGTGGGTGTTTGTGAGTATGTGTGTGTTTGTCTGCGTGTCTGTGTTTCTATGCATGACTGTGTGTATGTGTGTCTGTGTGTATGTGTGTGGGGGGTATCTGTGAGTGTGTGTGTGTGTGTGTGTGTGTGTGTGTGTGTGTCTGTGTCTATGTGCATGTGTTTGTGTGTGTGTGGGTGTCTGTGAGTGTGTGTGTGTTTGTGTGTTTCGGTGTCTGTGTGGATGCGTATGTGTGTGTGTTAGTGCGTGTGTGTGTGTGTGTGTGTGTACAGATATTTGTCACCTTTTCCCATCAGAATTGTAACCAAGCTTAAGCATCTCTCCCAATGCTCTGCAGTTGCACACAAGACACATGTTTTCTCACAGATTCAGGGAAACTAATTAGCACCCCTGCAGCATCTGATCCATAATGGAGTCATGTGGCAGATATAATAGCATGTGGTCGCTTAATTGTTTGTGTATAGTTTTTTGCTCTTTTTAAGTCATGTAAGCGTGACAAGAAATATTGTTAATTAATTGCCATGGCTCATGGCTTCTCAGTAAGCAGGGAACCATAGTCTCAAAGGCATCTTTCTTCTGTACATAGAAAAATTTATTCTGAGAAAAATACTGACCATCAAAAACATTTCACACACAGCACTGCATTCACCATATGCCCCAAACACAGCACTCTGCTCATTTGGTATTTATTCACTGGTAGGATCACACAAACTCACACACACAACCCCCCCCTTCCCCCCCACACACACACATCTGCATGCACACGTGCACACACACACAATTTGGACCTGGCCAAACAGATTAGCCATGAAGCAACTTCAAACTCCTTTTTCTTTGATTAAAATTGTTCTACCTCAATGTTCCTTTTGGACCTAAATATAAAAATATAAAATGCAAGATGCAAGGATAATAATGCAGTAAAAAGAAAAACCATTGGCATCTTGGAATGTATGTTTCTGTAACATCCTTCCTGACTGAAATGCCACACAATCACACACACGCTGCAGCCACATTTATACACAGCCCAGTCAGGATGTTACTGAACACCCCACACTATTAACTCCTAGTCATGAGCTCTTCTAATGCTACGGCTCTTTTGATAGTTAAAACCGCATTCCAAGATCAGACGCATAATTATTCCAACTCATCTTCCGCGAACGCAACAGATGTTCCTAAGACTCAAGTACACTGTTGTCTCCAGCGCGTCGAAACATTTTTAATCATACCAAACTGAACTAATGAATCACTTCTCTCCACGAACAGGAGCTCAAACACAGAACAGCGTAGGGTAGATAACGGAGACGAAGATGATCATCAGTCAAAGACTGACTGGACGATCAGCGGTCGTGGGCTTGGAAACTCGTCAGAAATGAGTCTGAGGGTCGCCAGCGTGTTTCTCCATCCCTTTTCACTCAGTGGATTCCCCTGAGGAGTCTCTGTAATGCCTCTATTTATGGCCTGAGGAACTGCACTGCTCCATGCTCACGCTTTTCTTTGAAAAAAATTGTGAATACGGTGCTTTCACAATTCACGGCCACTGTATTCCCCTCCACCTTTAGCTTATTTACTCCCAAAGGAACTTTCTCCAAACTCATTTCAGCCCCCCTGCGACACGGAATCCAACAAAATGAAAAAACAGTACAGGCATACAAAAATATAATACCGGATCCCTATCTCCCCCCTCACCTCTGTCCTGTCTCTACCTCCCTGTCGCGCCAAGTCCATTTGACGGAGAGAGAGAGAGCACACCTTAGAAATTCAAAAAGAATGAGATGCTTTCATCATTCTTTTACAGAGGACAGAATACTCAGGTTGGGACGTGTGAAAAAAGCAACAGTGTTGGGAGAACCTCACTCCAACACACAGGCAGGCGCTATAGACACGCGGTCATTTTGGAGTTAGCGCTCCATTGATTTTCAGACTTTGGGGGTGACAGGACTGTGCCACGGAAATGTAGAGAAAACCGAAGGGGCAATAGGAAATCGTTGCGAACACTGGATGCGCCGCACGTCCTTCACTTTGGATGAGAAAAGGCCCGCTCCTCCACCAAATAGAGACCTGTCACAGAGTATTGACTTCTCTCTGTGAGTGTGATTGTGTGGATGGGCGCAAACCAATAAACCTTTCTGTTCATGCCCGGAACTAAATCAATACCGCGGCTCCACTGTATAGAAACTGTAGTGAGGACACAGTTCATACGTCCAACTAACTTGCCAGGGACTTAGCGATCCCTCTTCCAGGGTTGAGGAGGACTGGCGGAAGGGGGTCATAATAAACTCTAGCACAGCAGACTCACTAGAGACTTGACCTGTCCGTCACAATCCACCAGAGCTCGCCCAATTGGATGGTGAACATGAGGTTTGACCAGAGGGAGGCACTGTCTGTCTCGCTCACGGATGCCCACAGCCGACTCACTAGAGACTTGACCTGTCCGTCACAGGCTCCTCGTGATTTGACCAGAGGGAGGCACTGTCTGTCTCGCTCACGGACGCCCACAGGCCCTCATCCTCTGCCCCGCTCTCTCGTTACGGGGGCCGAACCCATCTCTCCTCACCCAGTCTTGGACAGAAAGCCCCTCTGAAAACCCTAAAAGGTCTGAATCTATTCCCTGGGTCACACCCCGTTTCCAATTAAGCTTCTTCAGAGGGGCGCAGAGAACGGGTTTACTGTTCCTCCTTCTGCTCATGATTATTCTACGAGCTCTAATGGTGAGTTATGTTTAATTACAGTCCTGGAGGCCCACAGTGTCTGCATGTTTAACTCCAGTCCTGCAGGCCCAGTCCTGCAGGCCCACAGTGTCTCCTGGAGGGCCAGTGTCTGTTTAACTCCAGCCCTGGCATGGTCCTGGAGGGCTGCAGGTGCCCTGGAGGGCTACAGTGTCTGCATGTTTAACTCCAGTCCTGGAGGGCCGCACAGTGTCTGCAGGTTTAACTCCAGTCCTGGAGGGCCACAGTGTCTGCAGGTTTAACTCCAGCCCTCCTGGAGTTTAACTCCAGGCCACAGTGTCTGCAGGTTTAACTCCAGTCATGTCTTTTAACTCCAGTCCTGGAGGGCTACAGTGTCTGCATGTTTAACTCCAGTCCTGGAGGGCCGCAGTGTCTGCAGGTTTAACTCCAGTGCTGGAGGGCCACAGTGTCTGCAGGTTTAACTCCAGTCCTGGAGGGCCGCAGTGTCTGCAGATTTAACTCCAGTCCTGGAGGGCCACAATGTCTGCAGGTTTAACTCCAGCCCTGGAGGGCTACAGTGTCTGCATGTTTAACTCCAGTCCTGGAGGGCCGCAGTGTCTGCAGGTCTCAGACAAACAAGGCCACAGCAACTTGCAGAACGATTCAGCACTCAATGCATCCATCCCCGAGGCATATAACCAGCCCTTTTAAGACAGGTGTAAAAAGAAACACAATGTCATCTTTTAAACATCTCGTATCATATCTCTGTTATGACGTTTTGCGGCACAGACTCACGTCCTGAGACCAGTGGTAAAACAGAACATATCCTGCCATTTCAACTACCCAGAGGTAGTTGGACCAAAGGTTGAGGGCTGTATGGAGGACCTCATGGCAGAGATGTCCAGCAAGATTAGACTTGTTGTGCTTGTTAAGAGGCTGCTCAGAAAGGCACGCTCAGGACACAGCTCCATCGTAAAACGGCGCTATAGAGGTGAAGCCGAGGACAGCAGAGAGCAGACTGTGAATCTCACCTTCCTGTCTGCTTTGTTTGTGTGCTTTTGTTTTTACACCTGACACTGATCAAGGCCTTCCATACCAAAAAGGAAAAATAAACAAAATATATTTTAAATTGTATTACTGTAATAAAACAAAATATATAGAGAAGGCAGTAGGAATATGATAAAACAGGGGTTTAGAAAATATATGGAAATATTTTTCTGGGGTATGTCTTATAAATATGATTATTTTGGGGGTTCTCCAGCACTCACCTGGCCCACGTACACCAGCAGCCGGGCGTTCAGGGGGTTCTCGTCGGGGCTCAACCAGAACTCTGAGTTATCGTCAGAGGCCACGGCAAACTGGAAGTCCCCTGCAGGTGAGAGAGAGAGCCTGTCTCATTGGTTGACCTGGTACCCATGTAAGCAGGGCAGCGAGGGCCTCTCTGATTGGCTTACCCAGTACCCCTGTGGGCAGGGCAGCGAGGGGGCCTGTCTGATTGGCTAACCCAGTATCCTGGGTCTGCTAAATGCTTAAAATGTAAATGTAATCCCTGTGGGCAGGACAGTGAGGGGTTGTGAGGGACAGAGAACAGGAGCCTCAGTTTGGGAGAGGAACAGCAGGCTAAAGGGCACAAGTACAAGTGAAGCAGAGGCAGAAAAACCAACACACACTTTCTGCTGCTGTCTGAGTGGACATCCAGCCAGCGGGAATTTCCTCTGTCCCCCACAGGTGTGTGTGTGTGCGCGCGTGTGTGTGTGTGTGTGGGTACCGTCTCTCTAGGGGTGTGTGTGTGTGTGAGTGTGTGTACCATCACTGTAGGGCTGTGCGTGTGTGTATGTGTGTGTGTGTGTATGTGTGTGTGTGTGCCGTCTGTGTAGAGGTGTGTGTGTGTGTGTGAGTGTGTGTACCATCACTGTAGGGCTGTGCGTGTGTGTATGTGTGTGTGTGTATGTGTGTGTGTGTGTGCCGTCTGTGTAGAGGTGTGTGTGTGTGTGTGTGAGTGTGTGTACCATCACTGTAGGGCTGTGCGTGTGTGTATGTGTGTGTGTGTGTGCATACGTGCATTTGTGTGTGTACCTCTATGTGTGTGGACAGACAAACTGGCATGAGCAAAGTGTACAGCTCACAGCGGCTGTTCTGGGGCTTGACTGCAGTGTCTATTTATGAAGCTGGCCTCACCATGACAGGTGGTGTACAGCACACAGTGTACGGCTGCCATTCCAGCTCAGAGCGGTAAACAAACAAACATCCAATTACAACATGAACAGGCCTTGGGGGCTCCACCCACCGCCACCCTCGCGCTGCGGGCCAAAGGTTCCAGAACAATCCGACCGTGGCTCCATCCCTCACCGTCTCGGTAGGGTTGTGTGTGTGTGTACATGTATGTGTGTGCGTGTGTGTGTGTGTATGTGTGTGTGAGAATGTGCTCGTGTTTGTGAGTGCATATGTGTGTGTACATGTGTGCATGATTGTGTGTGTGAGTGTGTGCGTGTATCTGTGTGTGCATGTTTGTGAGAGTGTGTGTGTGTATGTGTGTCTGTGAGTGTGCGTGATCGTGTGTGTGTGTGTGTGTGTGTGTGTGTGTGTGTGTGTACCATCCCTGTAGGGTTGTACGTGTGTGTGTGTGCGTACGTGCATTAGTGTTTTGTGCGCATGTGTGCATGTGTGTGTTTGTGTGTGTGTGTGTGTATGTGAGTGTGTGTGTGTGTGTGTGAGTGTGTGTGTGTGTGTGTATGCGCGTGTGAGTGTGTGTTTGCATGTGTTTGTGTGTATGTGTGTACATGTGTTTGTTTGTGTGTGTGTGTGTGTGTGTGTGTGTACCTTCTCTGTAGGGGTGTGTGTGTGTGTGTGTATGCGCATGTGAGTGTGTGTTTACATGTGTTTGTGTGTACATGTGTTTGTTTGTGTGTGTGTGTGTACCTTCTCTGTAGGTGTGGTGTGTGTGTGTGTGTGTGTGTGTGTGTGTGTGTGTACCTTCTCTGCAGGGGTGTGTGTGTGTGTGTGTACCTTCTCTGTAGGGGCATGTGTGTGTGTGTGTGTGTACCTTCTCTGTAGGGGCGTGTGTGTGTGTACCTTCTCTGTAGGGGTGTGTGTGTGTGTGTGTGTGTGTGTGTGTGTGTACCGTCTCTGTAGGGGTGTGTGTGTGTGTGTGAGTGTACCGTCTCTGTAGGGGTGTGTGTGCGTGTGTACCGTCTCTGTAAGGGAGTGTGTGTGTGTACCATCTCTGTAGGGGTGTGTGTGTGTGTGTGTACCGTCTCTGTAGGGGTGTGTGTGTGTGTGTGTGTGTGTGTGTACCGTCTCTGTAGGGGTGTGTGTGTGTGTGTGTGTGTGTGTGTACCGTCTCTGTAGGGGTGTGTGTGTACCGTCTCTGTAGGGGTGTGTGTGTACCGTCTCTGTAAGGGAGTGTGTGTGTGTGTGTACCTTTTCTGTAGGGGAGTGTGTGTGTGTGTGTGTGTACCGTCTCTGTAGGGGTGTGTGTGTGTGTGTGTGTGTGTGTGTGTGTGTGTGTGTGTGTGTGTACGTCTCTGTATGGGTGTGTGTGTGTGTGTGTGTACCGTCTCTGTAGGGGTGTGTGTGTGCGTGCGTGTGTGTGTGTGTACCGTCTCTGTAGGGGTGTGTGTGTGCATGTGTGTGTGTGTGTCTGTACCGGTGTCTGTGTGGTGTGTGTGTGTGCGTGTGTGTGTGTGTGTGTGTACCGTCTCTGTAGGGGTGTGTGTGTGCGTGTGTGTCTGTACCGTCTCTGTAAGGGTGGATGAAGCCAAAGATCCTCAGGCCATAGCTTTTCCACTTGGGGGCCACCGCCAGTTTCTTCACTGTCGTTCTCATCTGGAATTATAAACGTACGTCATTTGTGAGAGGGAAACAAAACCAAGCGGTCTCAAACATGTACGCACACACACACACACACACACACTCTCACACTAACCCATGCACAGCCACCCATACACTCTCACACTAATGCACACACAGCCACACATACGCTAGTGCGCACATACACACACTCACATGAGGGTAGAGGGGGAAGTGTAGATTCTTTCTGAGCTGAGCCACAGAGGATCCACACCAGTCTTCAAACACATGAAGGTTCACCTGCCCTTTATACTGAGAGAGAAACAAAGAGAGAGAGGGAGAGAGAGAGGGGTTTCACTAGAAGAGATTATGGGGATCATCCACACACTAGAACAGTGCCTTAACATCCCCGTACCCCTCATTCATCACCAAGATAGTATCTCGCTACAAGCCCAAAACACCCACACAGTCTCACAGCCACTCCCACAGTGATCCTCCTCAGAATCCACATGAATAAATGAGCACAGGCAAAGTGCCATATCCAGCCGGACATTTACAGGGCGGACAGCCTCCCCATCCGCCACGCTTAAACTCCCAGCAGCCCCTGAGTCTGACTGCCAGATATACAGCGTGGAGGAAAACTAACATTGGCAAACGTTTCACAAACATTTCAGCCCAGAGATATACAAAACAAAAGCTCAATTTTAGGATATTTTTAGAATGCATGTGAAAAAACTTTTGACATTAAGGCTTTTGGCTCCTGGCAAGTGGAGGCATTCTAGCAAGGTGTAATCACCAGTCACACAGACACACACACACACACACACACACACACACACACACACACACACACACACACACAGCAAGCACAGTGCATTTTAAGTGGGACAAGACTCTAGGCTTTGAGTGGTGTTACTAGTGGTGATCAGTTTTATTGCCATCTAATTGCTCTCTGATATCAGAGTGAGATAGTGTCTGATATCAAAGTGATATGGTGTCTGATATCAAAGTGATATGGTGTTGATATCAGAGTGATATGGTGTTTGATATCAGAGTGAGATGGTGTTTGATCAGATTGGCTCTGTGCGGGAGTGTGCTTTTCTTACAGCCTGGCCTTGATTAAACCTGTGGGCGAGTGAGGAATGTTGAATGTGGCGCTCGTATCGGTCCAAGAGAGGCAGTGCTTGTCTCCTCCCCCGGAGGTGTGTCACATGTTCCCACATCTGCATTTACCTTGAGGCATTCAGCAGACGCTCTTATCCATAGATAAGACTGTGTGACAAGATGTGACTTACACAGCTTACATTTCTTCACATACAATCCATTTATACAGCTGGATTTACTGAAGCAATTCAGGTTAAGTGCCATGCTCAAGGGCACAGTGCAGTGCCCCAGCTGGGAATCAAACCTGCAACCTGTGAGTTACAGGCCCAGTTCCCTAACCCATTATGTTACACTGCCGGCTGTCCTACATGTGTACATACACTGCCTCCTGTTTCTGCGTCCTCAGACCGCAGCGACACAGTATCCGGTCACGGGACAGTCCGCCCTATTTTTGCCTCGACTTTAATGCAGCGTTTCCACTGGGAGTTCCCGCGACAGGGCCCCGGAAAATTGATGTTGAATCCCCCCCCCCACAAGGCTGGGACAGGGTCACAGAGAGACCAGATTTATGCCACAGCAGAACTGGGTCTCTGTGAACATGCACCACACAAACCACCTAGTACATTTCCAGTGGTTTTTAAGTGCAATGTTTTTTGGGGGGATTTTATTTATGCTTCCGGCTGTTTCATATGATTTCACGGGATAAGTCACTATTAAGTCCCTTGCGTAAATATTCTATATTTGTTTTCCATTCTCTTCAATTTTTTTATTTTTAAATTTTTTATGTATTTTTTTTGTTTCTGATTTTATCATATTTTCTCCCAATTTGGTATCCAATTAGATCCGCTGTTTTATGTCAATCCCCCCCCTGTTAATGAGACTTCGCTGCCGTAGTCCTGCGACCGGTAGTGACACGGCGATCTAACGCCTCTTCCGAGACGTCACTCGCCAAGCGTCCAACCGCAACCCGGTACTACAGGGCCACTCCTGTGCGCAGCGAACGTCATGTCGGCTTCCCTCCCCCCTCCCTGGGCTGGACAGCCAATCGCCGCCCCAGGTGGCACTCCCGGCCAGAGCCAACTCTGGCGAGACAGGGAATTGAACCCCGGTCTCCGTGGCCAGCGTCGGACGTTGTAACCACTGGGCCACGCGGGAGGCCCCATTCACTTCAATTTTAAACTTGAACGTCTTTCCTCTTTATAAATTTGCTATTGTTTATTTTTACTTTCATAGCCACACAAGAGTGTGACTTTACAAATCCTTTGAAAAAAAAAGGTCTGAAAATTCAGGACTGTAACAAATTCAGTCATCAACCTATATTTCTGCTTTATGGCTTACCAGATGTCATGGCAACCTATAAACCAAGTTTTTTTGTGAAACCATGGAAACCTGACTGGGGGGAAATGATGAGGTCATGATCAAGTGGGACCCTCAGCACTGGGTCGGCCATATTTTTCTCCCTTCCCTCTTCCTTTCCCACACGTAGGTGGGGTCTCCATGGAAACAGGCTGGTCTTGTCTCTGCCCCAGCCACACTTTGATTAGGGTATTAAGGTCATTGTCAGAAATGTCACCCCTGGAGAGAAAATCACCCCTAATGAGATGGTTCACCCAGCCCGACTCGAGCCACCTGGAGCTGAAAGTTATCATCCCCAAAGACAGGTGCTCCCAGAATCCTCTGCCAGACAGCCACCTCGGGCCCTTGTCCGCTCCATGGCTCAGCGCATAAAATCTGTTTGCTGTTTGGTCTTTTCATTTATTTCAACTGTCAGCTCTGAGGGGATTCTTTCTGTAAAGCATGGGTGGGACGCAGGGGGCACTGTTGAGCTGTTGTCTCAAAGACAGAGTGAGCATGATCAAACACAGGCAGAGTGAATATGGTCAAACACAGCAGAGAGCGCACTCAAACACAAGCACAGAGAGCGCGCTCAAACACAAGCACAGTGAGCACGCTCAAACACAAGCACAGTGAGCGCGCTCAAACACAAGCACAGTGAGCATCCTCAGACACAAGCACAGTGAGCGCGCTCAAACACAAGCACAGTGAGCGTGCTCAAACACAAGCACAGTGATCACGCTCAGACACAAGCACAGTGAGCGTGCTCAAACACAAGCACAGTGAGCACGCTCAGACACAAGCACAGTGAGCACGCTCAAACACAAGCACAGTGATCACGCTCAGACACAAGCACAGTGAGCGCGCTCAAACACAAGCACAGTGATCACGCTCAGACACAAGCACAGTGAGCGTGCTCAAACACAAGCACAGTGAGCGCGCTCAAACACAAGCACAGTGAGCGTGCTCAGACACAACTGCCATGACTTCTGGGTATGCCAACTTTGATGGAGTGCGAGAATGTCTGGACTCCGTGAACTAGATTGCTTGAATACATTAAAGACAGGGAAAAAATGAATAATGAATAAAATTTTATGTACAGTACTACTGGACTGGAGGAAAGAGAAAATATTTTGCCAAATTGCATATGAAAATAAGAAAAATGACCTGACGTTGTACAATATGCACTTTTAAGTACACATATGAAAGAAGTAACAATGGATACATTTTTAGTACATTACACATATTTGGTCAAATATAAAGTGTAATACTATATTTTCACATATCAACATAGTACTTCTTTCAAAATGGCTGATGAATTAGAATCTTTCTCCAAAAAATAGGAGAATATCAAACAATTTGGAGCATTAAGCAAAACATCTGACTCATTAAATCGCAACACTGTAATAGCTCCATAATATGGCACATCGATGAATGATAATTCCTCTCCAATGTGTCCTCTTTATGAAGATTTTTATTTGACATTTTAAAGATTTTAACTTTTTTTAATTTTCAGCAAGGATGATTCATTTTCCCCATAAACCCCCTCCTCTCCAGTCTCCTAAAAATAAAAGCAGTATGCGTCTATGACTGCCTGCTCCCTCCGCATGTGCTCATTGATGTTATCGGCTGGTTACTCATCTGTTCCCTGCACTTCCACCTTCTGACCTCTCGCCGAACAGCGCAGTCATCGCAAAACGCTATCGGATGCCGTGGGCGTGGGTGAGAGAGGCTGAATTTTCCATACGCAGAGAGCCAATAGCAATTGATCAAAGTACATATTTTTAGAAGCGCACCTTAATACATCATATCATTGATTTAGCACCTTGGTTCCTGACAGTGAAGATCAATTATCCTCATGCTCTACTCTCATATTCAAATCTGAATCCCCTCTCTACACACTGTGTGCATATATAATACATACATCCACTATGTATGAAGCAGGAGTCTGTGTTCACCCTCTACACAATGTGTGTGTATATATACATTATACAGAGAGACCGTGCACTGTGGATGCCACTATGTATGGACCAGGAGTCTGTGGGGGAGATGGGGGAGAACAGAGAGATAGAGAGATGGAGAGAAACAAGGACAGAGTGAGACAGCGAGAGAAAGAGAAAGAGAGATAAAGAGAGAAGGAGAGAGATGGGGAAGAAAAAGAGACAGACAGAAAGGGGGCAAAGAGGGAGGGAGAGATTGAGACAGAGAAACAGAGAGAGGAGGGGAAAGAGAGGAAAAAAACTGAGAGAGAAGGAGAGAGAGGTGTAGTTTGTGTCTCTCGCCGTCTGTCAGGATGTACTCCACGCCACACCATCGCGCATCGCCGGGCTCACCAGGCTGTGTCCTATATATAGCTCCAATTGAACCGAGCCGGGCAGAGGGTGGGGTTGAGTTCCCACCAGCCCTGTGTGTAGGAGGACAGCAGCGTACATTCATCCAAACTGGAGAGAGGCAGCTGTACCGGCCACGCACATGCACACACAACACTGCACACAACGCGCACACAGACACAACACAGACACACAACACAGGCACACACATAGACACGGACACCTGACGCAGACACACAGCACGAACACTACAACAGATATAATGCACACAGAAACACAACACAGGCACAGGATATTCACATGCATGAACACACACAAACCGGACACGTGCACAGACACACAGTACTGACACACACAACACGGACATTGCAAAAGAGTCACCATCTAATTAAACTCCAAACAGAGCCCTGCGTGACCCCTGACCCCTGGCGGTGATATCATGCCGGCGTTCTTTACTCCGAGCTCACGAATACGGACAGAATACGGACACATTTTAGCTCTCTGTCTGATCAGGTAATAATAACAGTCCTGTGGCAGTATCTGTACACATATTTCTGCACGTAACAAACAAACGTCAGTCACGTCAGGCCGTTGGTGCAGATATCGGAGGCCGTGCTGATCCCTTTTATTGATGAGGAGATTGCCTGGTTTTGCCCATACACAATCATTCGGACAGTGCCTTTGTAACCTTCTGGTTGCAATGTTCTACAAGCCCCTGCTTCATAAGACATTAATTCACATTTATTAATGTTTGAGTAGTCACCAACAATGCATATTTAATTATGTTTAATGCAGTCCATACCATTTTATTTAGCATTTACATGTAACATTGCTGTATCACCAATTAGCATCACTAAAGCCAATTAGTTATGCTGGGAATCATGACACAATTCTATTGATCGAGGCTGCACAGTGTCCTATAACAGCCGTGTTTAGATCCATTTATTTACTCTCACGATTCGACGAAGCCTTACAAAAAAAACCTGCATCAGCATTAAAATCCCAGACAGGCCTAGAATTGATAGCCCAGCGGATGCCCAAGCCCATTAGAGGCTGTCCTCATGGTGTTCTGATGATCCTCCACAAGGTGCTTCACACACCCCACTGTTCCCAAACCCGCTATAATGGCATTCCATAACCATGGGGGAGGGAGCTCATGAATCATGATGAGGACACAAAGGTCATCCCTGCACCCAGCCTCCTCTCCATCTCCCCCTGCATCCCTCGCTCCGTCGGAACGATGCGTCGAGGGTGGAGAGAAGAGGAGGAAGAGACTGCGAAGAAACAGAGATAAGGTCTGCTCATTTCACGAGCAGATATCAACAATTATGGAAATAAGAGTTTAGAATGTAAGGGAGGGATGGCAAAGCTCCTGGGCTTCTAGGCCTCCTCTGGGCTTCTAGGCCTCTTTTGGGCTTCTAGGCTCCCTGGCTGTGTGTGTAAAACAGCGAGCAGGTATCCAGGTGTCACTGGTGTGATGGACTCCACCAAGCCCTGTCCCGCTGCATGAGCCTCAGAAAACTCTGGCCAATCATTCCCAAAACCAGTAGGACCAGCCCCTGCCTCAAAACAGTGTGTAGTGGGGGGGGGGCAGGGTGACAGGAAGTAGTACAACAGTACTTCCTGCTAACAATGAATTCACTACAGAATTTGTTTGCAAAGCCACCTAAGAAAAGTGTCCCAGTAATCTCATTCTGAACACAGCCCACTGGCGGCTCCAATACTGCACTAGTAATGGAACAGGTGTGCTAACCAGATATGCACTGTGGTGCTAAACCCTCCACAAATATCCTCTAAACTCACTCATAAGTACAATTTATGGGATGTGAATTTACCAGGGGAAGAACGATCTTATAAATCACCATCATGAATGCTGCAGAAGCGTCCACGGAAACGCCAAATTTCAAATACCTACTGACTTTTTATTCTCTCCAGGAAAATGAAACCAAACCAATTTCAAACTCCGATTAGATATGTCGAATGATAATTGAAATTAAAATGAAAGATCTTTTTGTAAAAAGAACAGCTTTGGTGATTCTTAATAAAATGCATTAAGAAATAAAATGTTTAAAAATCCCAAATATATTCCATTGTCCACGGCCCGCCTACACGCCTACATCCCGTCTTTAAGACCTGATTTTATCCCATTTTTCTCCCAATTTGGTAGCCAATTAGACCCGCATTTTTACAATCCCCCTAGTAATTAAGACTTTTATTTTACTGGCACCCGCAGGCATGCACTGCAATGGCATTGATAAAGAGCCGACACTCCAGTACATTGTAACCCCTGGTGGTGCTGAAAGACCTGAAAGACCCTTCGATCTTAAGATTGAGTTTTGTATTTGTTGAAATAAAAATAAAAATCTGCTAAGCATGCAATCCACTCATGACAGGAATTTGAAATGACCAAAAATGTTTTAAAAAAAATCCCAACAAATACAAAACCACAATGACATATTTTGCACCTGTCTTACCTCTGGTTTCCATGGTAACGTGTTCAGCTTCTGGGTGAGGAACTTTGTGATGTCTGTTAGGTCTCTTTCCTCCCCCTCAAATGAATTTTGTTCTCCTTCCTGTAAAGAAACAGAACTGTTATTTCTCAGACATCTCACAACTTAAAGAGAGAGGGTTTAATCACCTAGACACTGAACAACATAGAATACAATAGAGAGAGAGGGGTTAATTTAGCACACACAACACTGCATACAGAGAGAGGGGGAAATAAAGAGGGGTGGAGAAGAGAAACATGAAGAAAGGATATGCTACATCCACCTTTTTCCCTTCTCTTTTTTTGCATCAATCACATGCAGGCAAAGCTCCAGCACATTGGACTAATCAAATCTGTTATTGGTGCTTTGCTGCATTCATCATAAACAATGATTCAGAATTCAGAATTCAAACATTTGTTTATGCATGAATTCAGAAGGCGTAACCTCCGAAGGGGTGTTTGCCTTCAAATGATTTTGTCCCTTTTATGTCCTTGCTTTGACCTTTTTTCAATGACTGGACATTAGTGTTCGTTCAGAGGAGGGGAATAACAGGAAATGAGTTCAGACTGAAAGGCGGCTTTACTTTCGTATTTGTCAGCTCACAGGTGTCATTGTAGAGAAAACATTAGAAAAGTGTCAAAGTGTAATGACATTCCCGAAATGTTAGTTAAAACATGTTTGGTACAGAATATTGTACTTTCACGTGCTATTTCTTCACAGTTTGCAGCACAACACAGCAGTAGGAACCAATCCATCATCAGTTCATCCTTTTTGTCAATGTCTTCTAAGCAACATAAGGAGCATTATTCAGTATCATGTAAAACTAGTGAAAAAGAATACGAGCCCATAAAAGCCGCTGAATCACCCATAATGAAATCATGCTCAAAGTCCCATAAACGCACAAAGCCTCTCACATGCAGCAGTATGCTTGGTCAAAACACTGAATAATAGCCCTAGTTAGTCAATGATACTATTGAGATTATATATTTCATGTTTGCTGGAATGAAAATATTGAGGAGCCACGGTGATAGGGTCGGAGAAAAGCTTAGAGGCTGACGCGGGTCCCACTCCCCATCCACCTCTAATCCTGCATGTGACCTTCGCCCATGACCCCAAACATTACCCTGCCATCCAGCTGGAATCAAAGCACATTTGTCGGGCTCATCGCTCGCGGAATACCATAAACCATTACCAATACGGGGATTGTGAATCACACAGCTGCTCAAAGTTCTCCAATTAGGAGACGTGGCTTCAACCGCCTGACAGGTGATCGTAGATGTTCTTTTTGGGAAACAATTTCCCCTTCAGCTAGCCAGCAGCAATGGTTCGTACAACGAAAAATAAATCTGAAGCTCAACTGACTTCGAAACTAAGCATTCTGGGGATCCCATATCACCCCACTTTTATTGAGTTAGAATCCTTTGCTTTTGCAGGAGAGCGAGATTTGTACTGGCTGACAGACTATAATCAATTATGGCAGTAACATAAAATGGTTTTCTGAACTGATTACATTTATATAGGCTTGTAAACTTGTTCAGTTACGAGATAATATGTTGTGTTATGTGATAACATTTCCTGATTCCCTTAGTTTGGGCCCAGTAAAAAAAGGTAAATACCATTACAAGGAAGTTCATTCCTTGTATTCGTGCCTTTTTAAACCAGCAGAAAAACATCTTCCATGTTCAGAGGAAGCAATCAGAAAGCTAAAATAAGTCCCCAGATGGCCACACAATTTATTTTTAATACCTTTTCACTTCTAAGTGGAAAAAGGATGAAGGGCTGTCTGTCACAGTGGCGAGTTAATGTGATTAAAATTCTTGTACCTGCCAGAGAAGACATGAAAGTGACAGGCCTCTCCAAAAGAACATGGAGAACAAAAAAAAGCATAAGAATTAATAAGACATTACAGCAAATATTCTCTCTCAAAATATTTGAACCCTTCTGCACCCACTGTAGGTGCAGACAATGGTTGATTGGAAGAATTAGAGGGGAAACAAAACTGTCCTCCCGGAACGTACCGGAGTAATGACACACTTTATTTCAGGATATTAATGTGCTGTACTCCCGGATAGAGTACATCAGCAAAACACATAAATAAGCAATAATGAAAAGAGGGCTGCGCATTAGATATTAGAAGCCTATAATTGTATATCTAATTCAGTATGTGGGATTTTCATTTCCTCCGCTTGGGCATCAATTACTCTGTGCTGCGCAAAGTGCATGGGGGAATAGTTCCATTACCTGTGCTGTAAATGCCAGCTGACTCTGATTTACAGATGATTAATTGATTCATATTTTTACCTATTACATCCCTGCATATTTCTCATGCCACAGCATTTTGCAATTCATTTGAGCTCGCATTAGAAAGGTGAGCTGAGGAACGACTCCATGCATGAAATATGAAAGTAAACTGCATGTCATTTTACTGCTGAGGCGATTAAAAAGATCAATCCGCTACAAAAACCACCAGATTGCTTATTTTTTTGTTGCATTTTTCCCCTCCTCATATAATTCACCTGCATTACAATTTTGTAAATTAAAAAGTTAGATATAGCACTGATCAGAGATTGTAAATTAAAATATGTTGTGGGTGCATTTAAGACCTCAAGAACAAGCCAAGTGCATTCAACAGAAGACAAATAAGCACTAATGTAATTTAGGTAATGGACTACTTTATAACTTTGTCACATACTGTAACTGATTATTGTAAACACACACAGTCAATCATGACCTAGAGTACACTGAAAATATACACGCACACAACCACACGCACACACACACTTACACACCACACAGAAACACACACACACACACTGCAACGCACACCAGATATACACAGCAGATATCCTGCAGTCCCATCACATCTTGTGAACTTGCAGAAACTCGAAATGGAATGTGGTGAGAGGGATCATTAATCATGAATCTAAAACCCAAACTGACCTTTAATATGGGCTGGATCTGTAGTTTAATATAACCCTTATATGATGGGGTGGTGTAGTTTAATATAATCCTTCCTTATTTACATAAATTATCTTGATAGGGATGTTAGTAGCAAAATAGTTACATTTGCAGATGATACTAAACTTGGGGGTTTAGCAAACAGTTTGGAATTGACTGAAGTAATCCAAGATGATTTAAACAAAATCCAAGAATGGGCAGAAACATGGCAGATGACATTCAACAGTGCTAAATGTAAGGTTATGCATGTGGAAAATAAAAACATAAGACATACAAAGTCTATCTGCATCTAAGTAGTGTGCTACAGCAGTGAAAAAGGCTGAGATACATAGCAAAAGGTATTGAGCATAAATCAAAGGAGGTTATATTAATGTTATATAATGCCTATGTCAGACCTCACTTAGTGTACTGTGTGCAGATCTGGGCATCAGACCACAAGAAAGATATAGAATCTCTTGAAAAAGTTCACTGAAGCAGTGCCAGGCTAACAGGCTAACTCCCCCCACACTGAAGCAGTGCCAGGCTAGCTCTCCTCCACACTAAAGCAGTCCCAGGCTAATTCCCCCCCCCCACACTAAAGCAGTCCCAGGCTAACTCCCCTCCACAGTAATGGGCCATGATGTCACCTGGGGAAGGTAAAGGTTTGGGGCAGTAGGGTATTCTCCACCCCATTGTAGAGTAGCTTCTTTAGCATCAGTTCTATACGGCTGTGTGAAACTGAAGTGAACTTTGATTCATTTGCTGTCAGGGGAGGGATTTTAGGTCTATAATTCCCAGTCTGTTTCTATTGTTAAATAGAGAGACACCACCACAACCTCCTGTCAAACATGTTAAACATCTTCCACAGAAGAGAACAAGCAAGTGTGATGGAGCTCTAAATAACAACAACAAAACCAACCATTGTAATTCCTCATATCAGGTTACGAATAAGAACAAAATCACAACCGAAATGCATCCTGGCACCAGGGAACAGCTGGAGACTGAAGTTTGGAGTAATCGGCAGGTTAATTACAACGAGGCAGACTGTAAGAAGGAGCCGTCTGCCGATAAGCAGAGTGAAATGGTCCAAATCCGTTTTCAGTTTCTGTAACCTGTGAAATAAAGGTTAATAACCCAAGTTCAGTGATGACTTTATCCCAGTTTCTCCTCTTCATTAAACCTCATGAAATGCCAGAGACATACTTATTTTAAACAAAATGTGGAGAATTGTTCTTTTATAGTTTTTTTTATTGAGGGAAATTAAAACACTCACAGGAGGTATTAGGTATTAAAACACTCACTCTTGCCACATTCCATTAACTCATTGTGGAGGGCATCAGTCTCGGCAACAGGGGAGTTGCAGGGTTGCCACCTTTTTGCCACAGTATTGCTGTGGAAGACCATTGGAACAGTTGTACTTTCTGGGGCCAGGTTTGGCAATCTCGCAGTTGGGGAGATTGCTGGCAGGTGCCCGGAATTCTAGTTCCAAAGGTCTCATTATTTTATCATTATTTAAGTGGTGTTGGTTGGTGTGGATGGTAAGTGATTATTCACTTACCTGGTTGTGTGGGAGAATGTGAGTGGTTGTGGTGTATGTGAATTGTCAATTATTTAGTGATTGTGATTGGATGTGTGAGTGATAGACAGGTGATTGTCTCACAAGTCCCACCTGAGCCAGGCAGAAAGTTAAGCCTATTAAGAGCAGGTGGAGCGAGTGGGGAATCACTCTTAGTCTTGTCATTCATGTGTTTGTCTTGTGAAGTGTTCATCTTGTCATTCATGTGTGTGTATTGTAGACTTGTTGGTTGTCATTCATGTGGGCATGTCGTTTGTGACTGTTGGTATTTGATGTGACTCTGTCGGGCATGGTAGCGTGCATCTGTAATCCAAGCTTCTGGGAGGCGGTGTCTGTGTGGAGTTGGTGCGGATAGTTTGTGTGTGTTCATTAAGAGTGACTGAGTAGAGTGCCTCCTGTGTGTATGGGGAAAGCGAGAGAGGGCGCACTGAAAGAGTGTCCACCTCTCCCTCGGTGTGATTGTGAATAGAGAAAGAGGACTCACACTGGAGGGTGGGGAGTCTTTCTCTCTCTCTCTCTCTCTCTCTCTCTCTCTCTCTCTCTCTCTCTCTCTCTCTGTGTTTGGGTAAGAGACCTCTCACTGAAAGAGTGGAGAGTGTCTCAGGCTGATTGCCAGAGAACTCTCACTGGAAGAGTGGCGAGGGTCTCTGTCTATGTGTGCATGTATGTGTGCGCGTGCGTGCGTGTGAAAAGATGGAAGGGATGGAGCCCACAGAAATGTGAGTAGAAGAAGATGGCGCCCACGGCCAGTCGTGCGATACGACCGTTGGGTAGAGTGGTGCACCGTTTCGCACGAAACATAGATGCAGCGGCTTTAAAGATTAAAAACAAGTGTTCACGCTAGTTTGAACTGTTTAGTATCGAATTGTAATCTCGTTCCTCTATGTACCTGTATGTGGTTGGAATGATAATAAAGGCAACTCAACTCAACTCAACTCAACTCAAAGAGAACTTGGACTGAAAAGTTTTAGTGTCTCTGGGTGCATGGGTTTGGGAAGCACTTGAAAAGTCACAGAATATGTGTGTGCCTGGTGAGGTTATAGTGGGACGGCGGACTGAAGAGGCATGGTGTCTGTCGATGTATGTGTGCGTAGGGACAGTGTGTAGAGTTCTACCCTGTCCCGGTAAGTGTTGATATGTGTGGAAGCGGTGTGGAAAGCCGCTGACTGTCTGTTTGTTCTGTGTTCCCAGGAAGGGGATTCCCCCTCGGAGGAGGAAGACTTTAATTTAATTTAGTTTATTTTAGTTTGTTATTTTAGTTCATTGTTTTTGCTTGAAAGCTTCGCAGTGAGTAGGGTGAAGACTTTGTGTTTTGTTTGTTTTATTTAACCAGTTCTCCCACTGTTTCTCTCTCCTGGGTCTGCACTGCACTAACAACTGTAACACATTGCCCTAAATCCCCCCTCGTTTTCAGCCATCCACTTAATAAGTGTCAAGCGTAGGGGGTCATATGTGGGGAAGTGAAATAGCTGTTTCCACAGCAGGACAGAACTAGGGAATTGTGGGAAAGGCCATGAATGCTCCAGGCTATCCTAACCTGAGGCGTATCTGTCTATGGCTCATACTCCATCTGACTGCAATGTGCTTCATCTTTGACTTTGAGGGACAGGTTTAACCAAGTGTTACCTTTTTCTGATTGATCCACAATTTCCGCAATCAGGGAACTCATTGTTTGGCAAGCAGTGAACTAAACATCAGTAGTTTCTGACATATGCTGCTGTAAGTTGAGGGCAAAGCGCTTTGAACCTTCCGCAGTGCCACCACACCGCCCTGCTCCAACACTCCACGGCGGATACACAGACTGAAGAACAGAAATGAAATGAAGCGAACCCCAAGTGACGACCAGGAGGAGCATCACCCCTCCACATGCAACATTCAGACAGGCAGTCGACGCGCTCAACGTGATGTTTCACGGGACTCTCTTTAGTGTTCATCAGTGGAGATACGCTTGTAGAAGCCACCCCATAGAGAGATGGGCCTTTGATTTCAGAATACAGTGAAGCTGATACAGACTGCCGATAACAGCCCTTTTTGCTGTTACTTAAAACCCTTCCCTCAGGCCTCCCACGTGGTCCAGTGGTTACAACGTTCGACACTGGCCACGGCGACTGGGGTTCAATTCCCGTTGCGCCAGAGTCGGCTCTGGCTGGGAGTGCCACCAGGGGTGGCGATTGGCTGTCCGCCCCAGGGAGAGGGGAGGGAAGCCGACAGGATGTTTGCTGCGCACAGGAGTGGCCCTGTAGTACCGGGTTATGGTCGTCGGCCTGGTGAGTGCCGTCTCGGAGGAGACAATGCTTTGCCTTCGTCACTACTGGTCGCAGGACTACGGCAGCGAACTCACATTAATAGGGGGCGATTGACATAAAAATAGCGGGTGTAATTGGCTACTAAATTGGGAGAAAATGGGATAAAATCACATTTCTTTAAAAAAAGAACCCTTCCCTCACAGCGAGAAACAAGGGGGCATGGCTGCTGAAAGACATGGTGAAAGAGAGAGTGGTGGGATTTAACCAAAGGAAGCGAGAGAGTGAGAGCTTATCAGCTATTCTGTTCTATTCTGTTTGTGACCACCTGCTAGTTCTTTCATTGACATTCACAGCAGAAGTTATGTCATAAAATGAAATGTAATACAATACAGGATATTTGTGCTGGATCATAACACACAGGCTGCTGAAAGACCTCTTCTGACAACAGTATTATCCTCAAGATAATAAAATGTATGCAGCAAAAGTGCTAACTTGTGCACCGTATATGTTCTGCATGAAACTTCAGATGAATGGCAAAGCATCAGTCCCCGCTCCTGCGACACTGATTGTAAAGTTAGGAAACGCTGGGCAGCAGTGTAGTACAACGGTTAGGGAACTGGTCTTGTAACACAAAGGTTGTAGGTTCAATTCCCAGGTGGGGCACTGCCGTTGTACCCTTGAGCAAGGTACTTAACCTGAATTGCTTCAGTAAATATCCAGTATGTATTGTGGCAGCTGGTCGAGGGACGAGCCTGGCGCTCATTCATCTGAACGGCAGGGGGAAATAAAAGCACCTCATCTGCAGCTGTTCGGGGCAAAGTGCCATGCAGGAGAAAGAGCGTTGGGGAGAGAGAGTGTGTGGAAAGCGAGAAAGTCACTATTGGATTGATCACTGCATACGACCTACACTGTTTGGAAAACCCCCCTGGGTATTGAGAGGCTGTGGAAACAGAACTGTGGACTACAGACTTTGACAACGAGTAAGGATTGTGGATTGGACTTGATTGCATTTCTCCCTTCCCTCCTGTTCATTTCCGTTAATAAAATACATTTGTTTTAAATTTCTCCTGTGCATGGCCTCCCGAGTGGTCTAGTGGTTACAACGTTCGACGCTGGCCACTGCGACCAGGGTTCGATTCCACCGGCCGCGGCAATTGGCTGTCCACCCCAGGGAGGGGGAAGGGAAGCCGACAGGAAGTTCGCTGCGCACAGGAGTGGCTCTGTAGTATCTGAGTTAGTCAGAGTGCCGTCTCGGAGGAGACGATGCTTTGCCTTTGTCACTGTCGGTCACAGGGCTATGCCAGCTAACTCACAATACGAGGGGGGGATTGACATGAAAAATAGAGGGTGTTATTGGCTACTAAATTGGGAGAAAATGGGAGAAAATCAGAAACAAAATGTATTTAAAAAAATGTAAAAACATTCTCCTGTGTATGTCAAGTTTTGTTATTGGTCATAGCTGCGTGGAAACCCCACACCCCTGATCCTGCCACAGTATGTAAAGAAAAAAACAAGTAAACTGTAAAAAGTAAACTTGCTCTGGACAAGAGCGTCTGCTAAATGCCTGTAATGTAATGTAATATTGTATATTATGTCTGACTGAATCTCAGTTTCCATTAGTCCACATGTTTACTAGTATACACAGGAGGGAAGGTGTGTGTTTTTTTGTTGTTGAAATAATTTAAAAAAATAATGAAATCAAATCTCTTATCTGAAAATTGCTTTCTGTGCATTTATCTGTTGCAAAAGATTTGCTTTAAAGATTTACATCTCCCACAAGCAGTGATATATTCAGATTAAATGAGCCTAGGACATCTCATACACAACTGAGGAAATTAATTCAGTCTTTAATTAAACAAAATAACACCCTCGCTGTTGAAACTGGTAGGTCGGACGAAAGAGATGTGTGTGTCTTAATATCTTTATAAATCCCACTCTTCAAAGAGCTATACCATTCGGTACAGATAACCAGTCATGGTATTTAGAATGGTCAAAGGTCACCATCACAGAACTACACTTCAGTGTAAAATCCTGCATAGAAAAACAAATGGAAAAAAACACTAAGAGGTCAATCTTAAGGGCTTTGGGTGGTGTAACGGTAAAAGCACTCACCCGGAGTGCAGGTTGCCCACTGTGGCCGGGGTATCTTACCCCGGTTGCGCCAGCCCTCTTGCCGGGAGCCCCATTTGGGGGTGGCGATTGACTGTCCACCCCAGGGGAAGGGGGGAGGGAAAGCCATCACGAGCTCGCCGAGAAGCACGGAGGGCTTCCCTGTGCACAAGATAGGTGGGTGAGTTCTGTCTCGGAGGAGGCGGTTCATTGCTGGCCTCGGGGTAGTAGATGATGGGCGGCGGGCTCATGGGGGAGGGTGAATTGAAGAAATAGAGGGTACAATTGACCACCAAATTGGGAGGGAAAAAAAACCGGGGGAAAAATCTGAAATAAATGTAAAAAAAACTAAAAACTAAAAAAAGAGGAAAATCTTACAGATGAAAGGTTTGATCCCGAAATTAAGCCAGACGGCTAATCAAGTGAGACTTTTGAAGCCTGAATTCCCACGCTGCCTTGTGAATTAAAAACCAGACAATGAGAGAGAGAGAGATGGCATGTCTACAATCAGAGATGCATTGGATACTTTGTATTTGGTACAACGTGTTGATAGAGGGGTGTCAGGAGATTAGAGGGAGTGATATATGCAACGAATAAGTACCAAACACACTGGCAACAAAGGGAAGAGAAGGCAAGCAGTTTGATTCCACATACAGAAGAGACTGATTATATTGAGAAACAATATAATCTACAGAGTTTAATCTGAGCAGATATGAAAACCCCAGGTATTAAAACCTTACCCACTCTTCTGTCAAAACCAATAAAAATGCATTCACCTGTTTTTGTGGGAATGGGGGCTTAATAATAACATAAATACAGCCTGTCAGCAAACACAAATGGCCTAATGCATCACTGGCGTCCCCTGAAACTCAGCCCGTTTCCGTGACACTGCATGCCGGAAATGTCAGGCCTGTTTATCGGGCATAAAAACCACAAAGGCTGGCCTGTGACCCCTGGGGGAAACCAGCCCCCTTGTCAATCAGGAACAGGAACAGGGTCAGGAACACGGAGAATGTCTTCTGTCGCTCATCTTCAGGATCCCACACCCCCAGCTGGCGAAGAACAGCTGCCTGACTCAAACCTTTCTCTAACAGGGTGTGTAAGATGGGAATCAACGGAAGAGAAATCGGAGGAAACGCATACCTGCCACACAGACACAGACACACACCTGCCGTACACACACACCTGTCAAAGACACACCTTGCCATACACACACATCTTCGATACACACACACCTGGCATACACACACATCTGCGATACACACACACACCAGCCATACACACACCTGCTGTCACCAGTGTAATTCCTCCTGATTTCATCCTTATGCTGATTTGCTCATGTGGCACTTTGCATTTTTTTATTTATTAACTTACTTTAATATGCGGTCATATCATAATCATACCTTTGGGGTCAAAGCATTTCATAGCATCCTCAAAGATGTCCCTGAACCAGTTAAGCTCCTTCTGAAAAAAACATATTGGCTATTTGTTATGAAACAACACAAGATTCAAAAACTGTACAGATGTCAGTTACAGGTTTATGGTTCTGAGTAATGAATATAAGTACTTCTATTGTTTATAAGTAATCTACCTCTTTTCTTTATGTTTATATGTTTTTACTTCACCATCCCTTCTCTCAATATCCTCTAATACCTCCTGGGTATTGTAGTTCATTGTAGGCATAATTATAATCTCTTCCCTGTTGAAGCTCTATACACTGTACCTGTGTTGTTATAAAGCAGGAACTTCACAGCGCTTTGTGCATCTTGAGACGTTTTACCCACCCTTTGATTCTTTTCTTTATCCTTGGTGCACAGTTTTACAAAACGCCAACTCATTTCTGTCAAATCTGTCTTTTTTAAAGATGAATTTAGTAAAGTAGTTTTCCGATTTTAAACTCTTTCGTAAAGATTTATCCGCCGTGGAGACCGCTTTCTCATAGTATTATTCCTCTGTTAACCGGCATGTCCAGAAAAAATGACACAAAATAAATCCCACTGTTACCCAGGAGCAAGATTTTCCCTGTCTCTTGCCCCTCGATCTCCCCTCTACCATCCGTCTCTTCACAAACCCGCCCTGGCAGACACTCCTTTGACAACACCTCACATCTTTATTACATCTCACCATTGTAAGAAACAAAGACACTCACACACAAATAACACACTCATCTTAGAGTGGGTGGAGTATGCCAGCTCTGTAATTACAGTCAGCTAAAATACGATGCTGGCATTCCTGTCAGTCATGTTTCCATGATGAATTAAAGGAAGTTTGTAGTAATCTGCAGGAGTCCAGAGGGAGAGGTGCCAGTCTGCTGTGCATCAAACTGGCAGTGATGGTGCCATAAGCACAAGACAACATATTCATATAGATTAATACTTTTTGCTGAAGGGTGCAACAACTGTACCCCCCAAAAAGTATTTTTGCTTAAGGGTACCTGCACCCTGCATCCTTTGACATTACAAGCCCTTAATGACTACACCACACAAAGACAACAATACTGCAATATTATGCACTCTGATCTCTGCTCATAAGATAAGATAAGACACAGTAAAATAGAACAGGATGCAGCGTGACATAAATGTGTTTCTTTTGATATGTGGCATGTGACCTGAGGATATTTAGTTTGCTTCCTTAAACTCCAGGAAAGGATCCACGTAATGAAACTGGTTAGAATGTTGTAGTGTGAATGTCAGTTTTAAAATGATAATTACAGATGATTTACTTATTTTCATATGTATAAAGTGTATACCTGTTTGCATAGTTATAAAGTGTATATGTGTTTACACAGTTATAAAGTGTATTTGTGTTTACATAGCTATAAATGGTATATGTGTTTACACAGTTATAAATAGTATACGTGTTTACATAGTTATAAAGTGTATATGTATTTACATCGTTTTAAAGTTGTCTTGTGATCCTATGCGGGCTCATTCAAACATACAAAATAAATCAGTTCAACACGCTTTCCCCCCAACCACTCACCTGCTCTCCTCACCACTCAACCACTCAGCTGCTCTCCGCACCCCAACACCCAACCCCCTTCCCCCTTTGATATAACTTTGATATAACACTGATATAACTGTATAACTGATATAATGCTGATATAACTCTGATATAATGCTGCTATAACTGTAGAACTATGATATAACTGATATAATGCTGATATAACACTGATATAATTATAGAACTCTGATATAATTGATATAACACTGATATAACACTGATATAACTGTAGAACTCTGATATAGCGCTGATATAACACTGATATAACTGTATAACTGATATAATGCTGATATAACTCTGATATAACGCTGCTATAACTGTAGAACTCTGATATAACTGATATAATGCTGATATAACTGTATAACTGATATAACACTGATATAACTGTATAACTAGTACAGGCTCATGTACCATGACATTACTACACCTGTTTATGTATTGCCTGTCTCTTCCTGTCACCTGTTGTTCTGTTAGTCTGTGTATGTGTTTCCCCTGGTTACTCTGAACAGCATCTTTGGGTTTAATTAAAAATGCTTTATGAGAATAATCTGTTATTATGGCTCCTGTTAGGCCTGATGTCTGCTCCCTCCACGGACAGCGGAACGATGCTAATCCAACCCGTACCCCTCAAATCTGATCCACACCCCTCTAATCCAACCCGTACCCCCCTAATCCAACCCATACCCCTCTAACCGAACTGTACCCCTCTAATCTGATCTGTACCCTGTACCCCTCTAATTTGACCTGTACCCCTTTTTTCTTTTTTTTCCAGATTTTTCCCCGTTTCTGTCCCAATTTAGTAGCCAACTATACCCTCTATTTCTTTCGATTCGCCCTCCCCCACAAACTCGCCGCCCATCCTCCGATGATCCGCCTCCTCCAAGAGGCTTCTCGGCGAGCTCGTGCCGGCTCACCCTTCCCCCTCCACCTGGGGCGGACAGTCAATCACCCCGATCGAGGCTCTCGGGCAGGGCCAGTCTGGCGCAGTTGGGTTCTGAACTGCAGATGGATTCTTAAGTGAATGCTTATACCGTTACGCTATCTGGGGCCCCCTGACCCGTAGCCCTTTAATCTGATCTGTACCCCTGTCCGCCTGGAAGTAACGTCAGTCCTCAGTTTATGACAAAATGCACAGGCCACGTTTGCTCCTCTGATTTCTGCAGTGACTAAAAGTACATGTCTACAGACCACCTGGGCCAAAGCAAAGGTACATGTCTAAGGCCGGGTGTTTGATGGGTCAAACCTGCTAGGCAGACTAAGCGGAGCATCACAGGACTCAGCCCTGCTGGGAGGACTGAAGCGCAGCTTTAGTTTTTAAACGGAACCTTAATGTGAACCCTGAGCAGAGGAGAGGCAGTGCGGAACTGGCAGTATTTTCTCTTTCATCTCTCCGAAAAAATAATAAAGCGATACAAGGAACCCGGCTGGCTGGGGGTGCTGTTTGCTGCTCCTGTTCACCTCCTAATACCTGCTCCTGTCCCCCTTCTGATCCCTGCTCCTGTCCCCCTTCTGATCCCTGCTCCTGTCCCCCTTCTGATCCCTGCGCCTGTTCACCTTCTGATCCCTGCTCCTGTTCCCCTTCTGATCCCTGCTCCTGTCCCCCTTCTGATCCCTGCTCCCGTTCACCTTCTGATCCCTGCGCCTGTTCACCTTCTGATCCCTGCTCCTGTCCCCCTTCTGATCCCTGCTCCTGTCCCCCTTCTGATACCTGCTCCTGTTCACCTTCTGATACCTGCTCCTGTTCACCTCCTGATCCCTGCTCCTGTTCACCTTCTGATCCCTGCTCCTGTCCCCCTTCTGATCCCTGCTAGTGTTCTGCTACCCTGGCAACTGCACGCTGCCCCTCAAAACCCTCTCATTCGTTCTCTCTCTTTTTCTCTCCTCACCATCCTCTCTTCCTCTCTGTCATGGTTATTGCATTCCTTTTCCTCGTTCCTGGATGGATCCGATGCTGAAGTGCTGAAAGTTTTCTTTCTCGCGTTTGTTTGTCACCATGTTGTTGTTCCTTCCCCACTGGATGGTGAGTGAAGCCATGTGAAAGAGGCTTGTTCAGGCAGCTGTCTACGTTCAGGGGGGACTGTATTTGCTTGTAAACTGCTGTTTGGCAGCATGAAAGACAGACAGTGTTCTTTCACGTACTGCTGGATGTGTGAGAGGAGGAGAAACAGCTCTCCAGATCTACATGCCCTGGTGCACACACGCTCTCCTTTTTAAAAATAACCATGTACGGGTGTACTGTATATGAGTACACAATATGGATGTCTTCTCAAAGCACTTTACAGCGAAAGAACAAAGATCGTCTCAACCACCACCAATGTGTTCTGCCCACCATGGAGATGAACGGCAGCCATTTTGTGCCAGAAACACTCCCCACATATCAGTGGGCTGGTCAGTCATTCAAAAGAATGCTGGGGGGATGCTCTAGGGGATGCTCTAGGCTGTGAGATACGGCCCTGCCTGAACATCCACCCACAAACGCAGCCATCCATAAATACTCCAAAATCCAGGCACTCTCTCTCTCTCTCTGGTGTACTGGGCTCAAATGTACATGCAGAGGTGTGCGGTGTAAACAGCGCCATTTATTCACACTTAATTATACCTCTGTGTTAAAAAAAACAGACAAACTTCCAAAAAGCAGCACCTTCTATTTCATTTAATTCTGACCGAAACAACCGCAAAAAATACATTATATGTTTCAAGCAGTACGGTGAGAATGAGATTAAACTGGACCGGAAAAAGAGAAAGGAAAGAAAGCACAGTAAAAATACACTCCCTGTGAGTGTGTTAGATCAACTCTACATTCAAAATACACTCCCTGTGAGTGTGTTAGATAAACTCTACATTCAAAATACACTCCCTGTGAGTGTGTTAGATAAACTCTACATTCAAAATACACTCCCTGTGAGTGTGTTAGATAAACTCTACATTCAAAATACACTCCTTGTGAACTTGTGAGTGTGTTGATAAACTTGTTGTTTATTGGTTAGATCAACTGATATTCAAAATACATTATACAAACAAATACACTCCCTATGATGTTAGAAAACAATATTCAAAACAATAATAAACTCTAATTCAAATACACTAACTTGTGAGTGTTATAAACTAAATGATTATACAAACAATGTATAAACATATATCCAATATGTATACAAACACAATAAACATACACACACACATATCACATGTATACAAACACATGCATACACATTTACCGTACATAAACATATAAATACATGCACATACATACATGCACAAACATACACATATGTGATTACACAAACAAATAATTTAATCATAATTCGATTTTTTATTCGTCTATCCACTGTCCCTCATGATATGGCAAGATGGCACATATTTAGCTTCCAGTTGAAAAAAAATGTCATCCTCTCCCAATAGGATGGGATTTTTGGAAAGGAGATTAACTCAAATTGTGTTTTTTTAAATTGGGGGAAATATGTGTCACGTATTGTTTTGTATTTTGAGCAGGATAACAGGAAGTGCATCTCTGTCTCGGTCTTTGGTCTCTAGGCATCCAAGATTTTTTGATCTGCCTTTCTCTATTACAAGACTGTGGTCCCTGAGTCTGTACTTTGATAGAATTTCTCTTTCTTTTGAGTTTTCTATTTTAAGGTATGCTGCAAATGTAATGTGTCTGTTTTTGCCTGAAGCACTGAAGTTTGTTTAGTCATTTTAATTCATTTTTCCCATTTTCAGTGTATTTGTTTTTCAAATGTTGATCTATTTTTTCATTGTTGTTTTGGGAATTGTTTTATCTGTAGTTCTGAGGGTCATTGATTTGGTGTAGCTTTGTTCAATGAGCCTCAGAGCCAGTTGGCCCACAGGGTCCTGGGAGATCTGGGGCCGTATGTACAAAGATTCTAAGAGTAGGAGTGCTGATCTAGGATCAGTTTAGCCTTTTAGCTCATAATGCACATGGTTAGGATATGGACAGGGGAAACCTGATCCTAGATCAGCACTCCTACTCTTAGAATCCTTGTAATTTAGAATTTTAGCTAATTCCAATTGAAACATTTCTGTTGGTGTTTTGTCCCAATTTTTGAAGTTCGGGTTGGAAATGGGGCACCATACTTTGCAGCCATATAGTAATATGGGAGTTATAATTTAGTTATACATTTTGAGCCAAATTCTTATAGATATTTTAGTTTGTCTGAATGTATTTTTATTGCATAGAAAGCCCAGGCTTTTTCTTTTAGTGCATTTATTGTCAGGCTGAAGCTCCCTGTTGCACTGATTACTAGTCCAAAGCACATATAACTAGTGCAATGCTCCTGAGTCACCCAGGGTGAAGCGGTACCTGTTTCCCTGAGATCTGGCTTTTTATGGAATACCATAACCCTGGTCTTGTCCAGATTGACTGTCAGTACCCATTTCTGATAGTACAACTCTGAGTGACAGGCTCTGCTGTAACCCCTGTTCTGTGGGAGACAACGGGACCAAGTCATCTGCATAGAGCAGGAACTTAATTTCAGTATGGAGTGAGGCAGATTGTTCCAACATTGTTGCCAATTCTGTCACGATTTCACGTATTCATGTCATGTTTTATGTTTCATTCATGTCACGTTTAATTTCATGTCATGTCTTGATTCTGTTTTCATGTTACGTTTCTGTTCATAGTTTAGTCATACACTTTTCCATGTTCTTTCTGCAGATCTTGCGTTCATGCTTTCTCTCTCTCTCTCGCTGTCGCTCACGTTTCCTTATTGTTTCCCCTCCTTGTCTGATTACTAATTTACTAACGATTAGATAGGTTTATTGTTTCTGCTAGCATGATTGGCAATTTGGTAACTCTAATTGCCAATGTGCTGGAGATTTACTAACTCACTAACCATGTGTGTTCATGTCAATTTACTAATCTACTAACGCTAGGTCAGGATAGGATAATTACTAACTACGACTAATTATCTTGTTACCTTGTCATGCTCTCCTCAGCTGTTTTCTGTTTCGCTCTGTTCTCAAGCTAAGTGTCTGCACCTGTCTACACCTCCATATAAGCTCAGTGTTTTTGTCACGTCCTTGCGAAATTGTTGCCTATATTTATATAGCACCTTTGAGCATTACCCAAGTCTGATTTCTAGTTACGATCCAAGCCTGTTTTTCTGACCATTGTTACTGCCTGCCGTTTTGTTACCACTGCCTGTTTAGACCACGAGTTTTTGCCTGCTGTCTTTTGTGCCTTTGCCCGCGGAGCAGACTTCGGTCTTGACTCTTGCACCGTCCCTGACTACGAGCCTGCCTACCGTCCTCCTGTACCTCTGCCCCGCTGACAGCTACTCTGGTTTATTTTGATTCTTTGCATGGTTTACCGAGTTCGAGACTGCCTTCTCCCTCGGTACTGTACTTTGATTATTGGCTTGATTTTTGGTTATCGGACTTTGCTTTTGTTTTGACTACGTCTCCTGAACATTCCTCGAATAAAGCCCTTGCGGGTCTTTATTTTACGTCATTGTCTCTGAGTCGTGCATTCCGGGTCCAACCTCACGCACCCGTCACAGAACAATTTCGCCAACATGGACCCTGCTGACTCAACCGCCATGTTCCACGCTCTCCAGCATCAAGGCGCCATCGTTCAGCAGCACGCCCAGGGGATCTCCGACCTTCGTCAGGAGATGAAGGAGCTGTGCGCTGAGATGAGGAGACTCGCCATCGCGGTTCAGCCACGCCTCATGGAACAACCTGCTAAGCCGCCTGCACCTCCGCCTTCCAACCCCATGGGAGTCTGGCAATTCGGGAGCCACAACAACCCCCCGGAGAGATTCGGCGGAGAACCGGAGAGATGCAAGGCGTTCCTGTTACAGTGTGACTTTGTGTTCCGGCAGCAACCACAGACCTATCACGATGACGAGCGCCGGATCGGCTACGTGATGGGGATTCTCAAGGGAGAGCCTTGGACTGGGCTACTGCTGTGTGGTCCGGGGTTCACTCCTTCTCGTTACTCAGCCTTTGCTGAGGAGATCCGTAAAGTCTTCCAGCACGCATCTAGCGACCAAGAACCTTCCAAACGTCTGATCGCCCTTCGCCAAGGCAAGAAAAGTGCCGCGGACCATTCGATCGACTTCCGCACCATCGCTGCTGCTACCCACTGGAATGATGCGGCTCTAGCGGACCTGTTCCTGGCCAGTCTAAACGAGGCACTCCAGGACGAGTTGGCGCATCAGGAACCGATCACTCAGCTAGACCCACTCGTCCGTGCCGCCATTCGTTTGGACAACCGTTCCAGACAACGCCGGACCGAGAGACCGGTTCTGCCCGGTCAGCCGTACCCTAGGCAATGGTCAAGTTCGCGACCTGAGGAGAGACAAGCTGAGGGAGTCGAGCCCATGGATTTATCTCGTGCTGGCATGAAGGTCTCACCTGAGGAACGGAAACGTCGGAGAGAGACCGGTTCATGTTTCTACTGCGGGAGGTTGGGACATTCTCTAAAGCAGTGTACCTACCGGTCAAGAAACCTGACTCATTGGTGGATGTGAGGTCCTTAGCCAAACAGGTGAGGACTGCCAGGAATGACCCTCGTCCCACCCTTCCTGCCTTGATCTTACTTCCAGGGAGACAGATCCAGGTGAACGCGTTGGTGGACTCCGGAGCTGACGCCAACCTCATGGACGAAGTGATGGTCAAAGAACTGGACATTCCCATCCTTCCACTGCCTCACCCCGAGAGTGCTCGGTCTTTGGATGGTAAGACGTTCTGCCACATGACCCACATCACAGAACCTATCCATTTGATAATTTCAGGTAACCATCATGAAAAGATTCAGTTTCGCATCATCCGTTCTCCCAATGATCCGCTCATTCTGGGCTTACCCTGGCTACAGAAACACAACCCCGTCATTGATTGGAGTTCAAGTCAGATTCAAGCCTGGAGCCGTGAGTGTCACCAATCCTGTCTTCAATCCGCACCTGCACCAGCTGAGGGCGCACCCACTCCACCCCAAGTCCCCAAGCCTTCCCTCGAGAATGTGCCCACCCCTTACCACGATCTGGGCACAGTCTTTCCAAGACGCAGGCACAGATGCTTCCCCCTCACAGACCCTATGACTGCGCGATCAACCTGCTACCCGGTTCCACACTTCCCTCAAGCCGCCTCTACAATGTTTCCAGACCAGAGAGGGAGGCCATGGAGAAATACATTCGGGACTGCCTAGCCAATGGTCTTATTCGTCCCTCCTCTTCACCCGTGGGCGCTGGATTTTTCTTTGTCCAGAAGAAAGACGGCTCTTTGCGTCCCTGCATCGATTACAGGGAACTCAACAACATCACGGTCAAGAACAAGTACCCACTGCCATTGATTGACTCCGCTTTTCACCCTCTGCACAATGCCACCATCTTTACAAAATTGATTTACGCAATGCTTACCATCTGGTCCGCATTCGAGAAGGGGACGAATGGAAGACAGCATTCAACACTCCCCTTGGTCACTTTGAATATCTCGTCATGCCTTTCGGCCTAACTAACGCACCTGCTGTTTTTCAGGCGCTAGTCAATGACGTCCTAAAGGGACTTACTGGGCCGACACGTGTTCGTCTACCTTGATGACATTTTGATTTTCTCCAACAATGTCAAGGAACACGAGTCCCATGTACAGCAGGTTCTCCAAAGACTTTTGGAGAACAAACTGTTTGTCAAAGCTGAGAAATGTGTTTTCCACACTGACACTGTCGAGTTTCGGCTTCATCTTGGAGAGGGGACAGATCAGGGGCGGATCCTAAGAAGATTCAGGCGGTCACTGACTGGCCCACACCTACCACTCGAAAACATCTTCAACGCTTCTTGGGATTCGCCAACTTTTATCGGAGGTTCATCAGGAACTACAGTCAAGTTGTCTCTCCTCTCACCAAGCTCACGTCCACTGCCATGCTGTTCCGATGGAGTCCCGAAGCAGAAGGGGCGTTTTCTAAGATTAAGAAGATGTTCTCCTCCGCACCTATCCTGGTGCACCCCGACCCCACCCGCCAGTTTGTTGTGGAGACTGATGCTTCCGACTCTGGGGTGGGAGCCGTGCTCTCTCAGGTTTCCTCTTCCGACAATCGTCTTCACCCATGCGCCTTTTTCTCTCGGAAGCTTTCACCGGCTGAGAGAAATTATGACGTGGGTAACCGAGAACTCCTCGCAGTTAAATTAGCACTGGAGGAGTGGAGGCATTGGCTGGAGGGGTCAGAGAAACCGTTTGTTGTGTGGACCGATCACAAGAACTTAGCTTACCTCCAGACTGCTAAGAGACTGAATTCTCGCCAAGCTAGGTGGGCGTTGTTCTTTGGCAGGTTTAACTTTTCACTCACTTACCGCCCTGGTTCGAAGAATGTCAAGCCGGATGCCCTGTCCCGGCAGTTTGACACCATCTCTGAGCGAGAGGCGCCCGAGAACATCCTCCCTCTGTCCTGCAATGTAGCGTCGGTAACATGGAGAATCGAGTCTGTGATCCAGAGGGCTCTGCGAGGGGAGCCCGATCCCAGGTCCATTCCGGGCAGACGTCTTTACGTTCCCTCAGCTGCTCGGACGCAGGTCCTCCAATGGGCTCATTCATCCCTCATGTCTTGCCATCCTGGCTTCACCCGCACCCTGGCGGTCCTTAACCCCCTGAGGTCGACGGGAGCGGCGCCGCTCCCAGCAGCAATAAAAGTATATTACTATTTCTAATTTCGCGATATTTTATCATACACACGCGACAAAAACATTGACAGAAACCTTAGAATCGCGACTTTCCGATTTGAGCACTGGCAAATCAAATGGGATTTTTTAAATTAGGTTAATTAGACCAAAAGTAAACCTTGTTTTTACTCTGTTTTTTACCTTTTAGTAACGTCCCCTTCTATTGACATGGTAACTAGGTGCGAGTTTCGGGAGGTGTGGGGAGGGGCGTGGGGCCATGTGTGAAACGCCGGCGTAAACAACACAAACTGTCCCGACAATTTGAAGCAAGATTTTATACAGACATACAATTTTATTCAAGATGGAAAGATTTTCTGCGCTGCAGTGTTTGAGAGCATCGATGGAAAGCGACGAAGACAATAACTGACGAAGAGTAAGTAACTATATTTGATTTGCCATGTTATCAAATACTCGTATTCAATATATGAATTCCGTGTGTGAAATTGCAGCGTAAACAATGTCCCGACATTATATCGGATCTTGTCTGTGTTTACGGTTATGAGCTGCCAGCAACAGACGGTGTATGCTGATATTTATTTGATTTACCATATTTTCAAATACTCGTGAAAATATATGAATTCCGCGTCTTGTGACGCTATACGAAAAAAAATCAGAATCATTGCGGACTGCTGCGAATAATTAACGGGAGGATATTTAACCAGCTGGCATTCTGTTTCGCGCGCTTGGACATTATCTAGCTTAGCTTGATAATACCTATTGTGATTAATGTTTCTTTAATTAATCTATTAATTTGTATATTCTTCTGATCTGGGTTTAGATCAGTGATTTCTATTTTTCCATATGGTACAATTCTGAATTGGCAATTTTGTTTTGTTTTTGGTCATCAGTTTGTATATATATCCCAGAATGCATTTGGTCAATTGCTTCCTTTATTTAGTTGAATTAGTTTGTCATGTATTGATCCTATTTTTTGCACAGGAGTTGTTGTTACTGTTTCAGGGCGAGTACGTTTTTGAGGCGTAGCTCTTGACTGGTAGGTTCTCTGGGTTTTTTTGTGAGTGAATTAAGACCATGGGTAAAATTAAAGAGCTTTCTTTGCAGAGAGTTCATAAGTATTAAGGGCTGTGAGAGGAGGCTGTGCCAAAGATAAATTAATCACTGCTGTCACGGCGATGCTGCGGTAAAATACCCACGTTTATCAAAGCAACAGAAACATGTGCTTTCTGAGCTGCGGAAAAGCAACTGGGAATTAGATCTGCCTCGGGTCAGACGGAGGAAGGTACCTTCTCCACTCCCTCATTGTCTTGTTGCATCTGTGTGTGTGTGTCTCTCTCTCTCTCTCTCCCTTCTTTCTGATTCTCTATTCCTTACCATCTCTTTCTCCTCTATTCCTCTCTTTCCCATAGCAAAGTCACACATAATGTTTTGCCCCAGATTTCATAAGGGGTTCAGAAGGCCAGACAGTTATGTAAATACAGGCTGACTTCTCAACACTTAAACAGCACTGTCATGTCCTTGGAACAGAATCCGCTTGTGTTGAAAAAAAAAAAAAAAATCGACAGCCAAAGAGCGAGGCATGTAAAAAAGGCCTCCATCAGAATCAGAAACGAGTACACCTGAACTGCTGTGTTGAGGCCCTGTGGAATGCTGGCCCTCTGAGCACAGATATTTAAAGATAAATAAAAAAATTAAAATGATAACGATTGCTTCTCTCAACATCACCGCAGACAGGGTGTAAAGAAGTCCACTCCTCCCAGGCCAACGGCATTGATTAATTAGCTTTTACAGCCTCAAGTGATGAAAAAATAGGCCTTGCTCCATTAAAAAAATAATCCTGTTAACTTTAACTCTTGAAAACAAATAATCAATTCCAATAAAGTCTATGAGCAAAAAACCCAGATCATCATTCCTTCCCTCAGGCTTTCTGCTGAGTCAGTTCGTAATATGTATCTAAACAATAGTATTGGCTAAATCTGCTTTGGATAATAACAAATTAAAGACATAACCCGTTGACTTCCCATTTGACCCATTGCAGTACGGTACGGTACATTCATTTATTCTGAGTTTTATTGGCCTGCATGCATCCTGGGCTCCTGTCCATGTCTTTCCCTGACTGCCTGCTGTTCTCCACCATACATTGACCTCCATCCCTTCATCATACACTGTCCTCTCTTTCTCTCTCCATCTCTCCCTCACACGCAGTCCTCTCTTTCTCTCTCCATCTCTCCATCACACACTGTCCTCTCTTTATCTCTCCATCCCTACATCACACACAGTCTTCTTTTTCTCTCTCCATCCCTCCATCACACATGGCCCTCTCTTTATCTCTCCATCCCTACATCACACAGTCTTCTCTTTCTTTCTCCATCCCTACATCACACAGTCTTCTTTTTTCTCTCCATCCCTCCATCACACATGGCCCTCTCTTTATCTCTCCATCCCTCATCATCACACAGTCTTCTCTTTCTCTCTCCATCCCTCCATCACACACGGCCCTCTCTTTATCTCTCCATCCCTACATCACACAGTCTTCTCTTTCTCTCTCCATCCCTCCATCAAACACAGTCTTCTCTTTATCTCTCCATCCCTACATAAAGAACAGTCCTCTCTTTCTCTCTCCATCCTTCCACCAGACACAGTGTTCTCTTTCTCTCTCCATCCCTCCATCACCCACTGTCCTCTCTCAGCCCACTGTATGAAGGCTCCATCATAACTGCCTCCTGCCCACAGAAATCTCCAATGCAGTAACAATGCAGCCATTCACAGCTGGGTTGGAGAAACAGCAGGGACCAATCAAACGGGTTACTGTTTGCTCCTCACATGTTTCTAAGCCTCTCAACTTCATTCAGACAACAACTGCATGCTGTCATTCATCCCAGAATCGCATCGCCCACCCTGCCAAAGAAAACCCCAGACTTTACAAAATTATAATCTGACACCCACCCCATGAACTGAGTTTATGAAGTGACTGCAGAGCTGGTGCAATCATGTACATAACAATGTAAAAAAAGAGAAAAACAGAAGTTATCGAGGACAAGGGCATTTTCCATAACAGAGAAGGACAGAATCTTGGGCCCCAAGCCTTCCTGCTCGTGGGCCTCACTGAGCATCAATAAAAGCAGGACGGGGTAGCATCCCATTTACCACGCGAGGAGAGACAGAGAGGAGGGAGAGCAAAGAAATCAATCAGGGATACAGGAGGCTGGTAAAAAAATCAATGTGAAGTGTGTACCAGGGCTCATTTTTCAATAGAAGACAGTGAATTATAAGTGCATTATAAACTACAAACGGACATCCAGCCAAAAGTGGCTCTCAGTTCTGAGTCTCGCACCATAGCAAAGTGCTACGGACAGCTCAGCCTGCCTCAGGCTGTGCCCCATGGCTCAGATACGAGAACCATAAAAATATAATGGAACTGAAACATATTATAACTGTAAACTCCAGAAAGGCTGCCTGCTTTAGGCCCAGATTTAACTGTACTTGTGTACAAAAGACTTAAATGTGTTGTTTTTGAAATATTTTGACAACATGAGTCACAAGAACAGTTTCTGCGATGAAACAAAACATGCTTGTGAAACACAACCAGATAAACACCAGTGAAACATCATGCTTGTTACATTTTTGAGTTAAGGCAAAGCGCTTCACCCTTGGATTGAAGTCTCATGTTCATAGGAGCAATTTGATATTGTTTTTACATTTCAATCAGCTGTATTCATTTTCCTTCATAGGCTGTTCTTGTTTTTGCATGCTCGTGCTGTTTGTTATGCTTCACTGAATGGTAAAACGGTATGATACTCATGTACAATAAGATTAAACCCCATAAATAATATACGTATAAATTACTCTTAAACAATTTGCCTCGCTTCAAAAAAATGATACTTTAAATCAAAAATAATACAGATGCCAAAACTAATACCAGAAAATAACAACAGGAAAAAACATATATTCTGCACTATACAATATGAAGAGATATAATTCAGAAATATTCAATATTCACAGATCATAATTCCGGTCCTGCCCTGCTGATGAAAGGAACATTGTAGCTGTCCCGTTGGATTGGCGGAAATGTACTCTAACCTACGAGCCCTCCAGAGACAAATCGCTAAACTCAAATTTTTACATCAATTATTCATGAAGCTCAAGCCATCTGGGTTGCTAGGTTGCCAAATCTCTTGTGAACTGTGTTCTCTTTAAAGTGAATACCTGACACTGGAGATTAAGCTAAAAATACTTTGTTTTTGTTTTTTGTTTGGTTCTTCCAGTGGGTTTCATCCAGTTTTTTTCCCCACACTCCTTTCTTTCTTTTAGTTCTCAACAGTATGTGAACCACACGAGCCCTTAAAAGCCAGTTCAGTACTGGAGCTCCAAGAACCGAACACCCTCTTCAGTTTTTTGTTGTGCCCTGATAAGAGGCTGGATCCCCTATTTCCAGATCATAGATCTGGAGTTTACTGGAGCCTGAAGAAAAATAACTAAATAATTAATTAATAAATGAGCTGGCCGAGGAGATGCCAATTAGACCCCCTATTAGAGGCAGGGACAGCAATCTGTATCACACAGACTAGGGGGTTGTAAAGGGGGGCTTTAATGCCTCGGCGGGGAGAATGAGTCCGCCTTGGGATGAGTCAGCCTTTGTGCTGCCAGCTCACACAAATGCCTCACACAGGAAAGCAACATGCAGGGGGGGGATCAGAGCTCTTCAATCACCTGTAAATCGGCGAGCCACGCAAGCTGATGTGGAGGGTGGCGGGATGACAGAGGGGTGTTATGAGACTCATCTGTTTCTTGAAGAAAACGTCTGTGTCGCAGTTAACGCACATAAAACAAGGGTTAAGGATTAAGCAAAAACCCACACCAACACCTAATTACTGACCCTCTCACAGTGAGCCGGGGGCACACAGGGCACACACTCTGTAGGTACCTCCTCTGATTGACGGATCAGCATCACTACCATTGCTGTGATGAGTGAGTAAGGTCAGTTTAGCGATTATCACTACCGTTGCTGTGATGAGGAAGTAGAATCAGTTTAGCGAAGAGCATCACTATCATTACTGTGATGAGAGAGTAGGGTCGGTTTAGCGATTAACATCACTACCATTACTGTGATGAGTGAGCAGGGTCAGTTTAGCAATTAGCATCACTACCCTTGCTGTGATGAGTGAGCAGGGTCAGTTTAGCGATTAGCATCACTACCGTTGCTGTGATGAGTGAGCAGGGTCAGTTTAGCGATTAGCATCACTACCGTTGCTGTGATGAGTGAGTAGGGTCAGTTCTGGGTCACAGTCTTGGCTCCAGGTAGGCCGCGAACACCCTTGCCAGCAAAAATCCATCTGCTGAGCATGGCAATCCAAAGTGGGAAACTGGTATTGGCACTGAGAGGGAGTCTCACGTTTACTGTAACGATCCGTACACCCTGCGGCCCTCCAGGCTCACTTAAGCCTCGTGGCAAACTGTGACCCTTCATCCAGTGAGACCAAAAATCCTGCAAAACGTCTCATAAAAATAAAAGAATAATAACATCACTTATAATGCACCCGATATGATATCTTCTAGTCACATCATTATAGCTGTAGTACAGGAGAACCAATGCTTTTTATGACATGAATTAGCTCAATAAAACCAGGCCAGGACCGCCCTTCAGACTGCGCTTCAGGCTCAAACACAACAGTGACACATGGCATAAAACAATCACACTGTTCAAGCAAAACACACAACCTATGGTAGCCTAATACCATTACACTATCACCAGCATCCCTGTAATTTCCTCTCTGCTGCTAGCTAGAGCAGGCAAAACTGTGTGCACATAGTGATGTAAGCCAGGGCCTTCACCAACACTCAGAAGTAGTGGGAATATAAAAAAATTATAAAGCACCCATTACAAATCAAAATATGATTGGCTAATTCACCTGTCACTCCAAACCTCACTTGACCAATTTACCTGATTAGCAGATGCCTTCAATCCAGCCAGTGAAGGCCTAGCCAGGAGGGGTCACAGTTGGCTAGACTGTTCTCTCCAGAAACCGCCAAAAGTAAAATCCTGAGTGGACCTTTGTTTTTTAAATTAACTTGAAATGATCCCTTTCCTTTACCGAAACAAACTAAATCACAAGAGATGAGACATAATGATGACAAATATAATTTTAAGGAATCAAAGAGATACATCTAAATTCTATTGTGATTTAATAGATTTCAAACTTTTAATTTCATACATTTTTCTTAGGCCTTCACTGAAGACAGTTCCCCTCTGTGCCCTTACACTGCACTTCATTAGACTACAGAAAATATTTTTAACAATCGGTTTAAAATACTGCCTCCTCACTTCCCCCAAATCAGGGGTTCCCGAGTGTGGCGCAGAGGAACAAACCGCAGACCATGTCATCCTGGATTGCCCGATCTATCGGGCACCCAATGGGATCCATGGTCTGTCGGCTTTGGATGACGACACGGTGACATGGCTACTGGAGGTGTGCCCCGAAATATAGCCCGGGTGAACGCCCCCTAGGGTTGAGGTGGTAAAAGGATAGCCCCTCGGCCCGGAGCCTAGGGGAGCAGGAAAAGAATATACCCAAACGAAGAAGAAGAATAAGGGGTTCCCAAATTTGGCCCTGGGGTACCCCCTTGTATGCTGGCTTTCGGTCCAACCATTATTGCAACTATTGAATTATAACAAGCTGTTAATTGTTTTTAATTATGACACTATTTATGTCTAAAGAGGGACGATTTAATATTTCCCTCTTAATGCCATATTATGTCAGAAACAGAGTGCCATTTACTGTCTTATAGAGAGCACAGAGGAGCTCTATTCCACTGTGTATGATTTCTCTCAACTTTCAGTAAAACCGCTAAAACATAGAGGCTCCAGTTGGTGCAACTGGTAAAGGCACTTGCCCGGAGTGCAGGTTGTCAACGGGGAGTCCTGTTCAGGGGCAGTGATTGGCTGTCTGCCCCAGAGGGAGGGGGGAGGGAAGCCAGCATGAGCTGGCTAGTGGCTGGTCCCATAGCTGCATGCGACGGGCTTGTGTGTGTGTGGGGGGTTGAATCAATAGAGGGTATAATTGTCCACCAAATTGGGAAAAAAACTTTAAAAAATAAACAAATAACTCTAAAACATCAGTGTTCCCATCCTGCTGAATTCACATGCTGTACAAACATGCCGGAGACTGGTTATAAAACGTAAATAAAGTATATGTACATACATCATATATGTAGAAAATATTAATATAAAAGAACACATATAAGACAGATCTGCTTAACAGAGCTTGACCTCAACATGAAGGCCATTTTAAAGCTCAAAACGGTAAACACACAGCGCTAAACACACAGCACTCTGTTTGCTTTGGAAACAGTGCACAAATTGAGCACTGCGGCTTTAACGAAAACACCTTCAAATGTTTTTTTGAAGGAGGGCATCAGACAGCTGTCCTCTCACCATACACTACATCTTACTCCTCTACCATCGGATCCGAGTTACACATCTAATCACCCGCCGAATTTGTGGAAGGTGATTTACGGAAAATTTCGTGCTTGGCTGTTCTGTCCGATGTGTAAGTGCTCATGCAGGTAATTATACAGCAGAATAGGAAATGAGGCGGGAGCCCGAAGCCTGAGTGACAACCGTAGGCTCCGCCCCTGCTCATAGAGCGCCCAGCTGGGGCGTGAAATTCCAGGACAAAGTTAAACCCGCAGCTCCAGGAGGCTGCCAAAGATGTGTCAATTATTTATGCGTTTTGTTGAAATTCAGATTTGTGGCACGATGAGCTAAAATGATTTAGTAGAGGGGGGTAGAGTCCTGATGAGTGTATCATGCTCGCAGTATAGTCAACAAAAAAAATAATGTGTGTGTAAAAATACCATTGTGAGCCGCGCTGAAGGGGAACTGCAGTGATAAACACTAGAAAGAGCCACAAGCACGCTGCTGGGAACTGCACACAGTCTCACTGAAGAAGCGCTTCACTGCAACCCAAACGAGGGTTGAATGTAACTTCACTAAATATGACTTGCCTCTGCATGCGTAACCGGTTTGCCTTTTTTTTTTTTATCACACATTTATACATATTATTCTTCTTCAATTCATCCTGGGTGTCAATGCACTCAATTTTGTACAGCTGTGATTAAACCGTGAAACCAGACTTGAAGTCCAGGCTTGACTCAGTGCTGCATCAAGAGATTTCTTGAGCAGGGCTCTTCAGCTGTGGTCCTGGAGGGCCGCAGGGTGTGCTGGTTTTCATTGTTATTCAGCACTTAATTGATCAATTAAAAAAGTTGATTAGACAGTTAACTCCCCTCTGGTGGTTCTGCGTGGCTCAGTAGGTAGAGCACTGACAATGCTTAGGTTGTGGGTTTGATTCCCATTGGGGCCACATATACTGAAAAATGTATTCTGCATTCATTGCTGTAAGTCGCTTTGGATAAAAGCGTCTGCTAAATGACGTGTGTTATGCTATGTTACCTCACCTGGTTTCTTGGGTCAGCGGTGAATGATGATTTTAAGTTGAAAACGAAAACCAGCACACCCTTTCAGTTCCACTCCTAATCTGAGAACAGTCCCCAGTACAGCTCAAACACACTCTCAGGGAATTTCTTCTCTCCACCCCATCTGTTATCCTCCCCATTTTAAAACCGCTGAGTCATCTTTATTGTAGTAATATGGTGCTGATTTTGTACTGATAGCACTTTCCCCTTAAGATGGCATGGCAGCTGTGAGGGGTCAGTTTTCATAATCGAGTCCAACCAACACCTCCCCAATTTTACCCATCAACAGAAAGGCACATATAAATCAGGCAGGAGCTTCCCCTTACAAGCTGGCAAACAAAGACACCATGCAACAACCACGTCTGTTGTTCGGCTGCAAACTTAACCAACCAGCATTTTTACAGGAGTTGAGCTGAGGTTATCCAGGACTTGGGGCGTGTTCCTCGCACGGGGATCAGGGCCTGCTGGCCTGGGGGCCCTAACGTACTCATCAGGCATGTTCTCGTGAGAGACATTACCACAGGGCCATGTGTCACCTCAGCCATAAAACACCTGCAAGGCCGGAGTGGATATTTACAGCCCCAGACGAAATCAGAGGTTAACGGTATGGCCGAATCACTTTCCTTTATGAGGAACCGTAATCCCGCCGGCGTGATTAAAGTGTCCACCAGCCTTCCGAGGATACGCCCCCCATCCCACCCCACCCCCTAAATCACTGTGTGCATTTCAGAGTAACCGTATTTATGGTTTCTATTTTCTACATAATGGCTCCACCTCCTCCCACCCACCACCTCCTCCTGTAGAGCTGTAGATTTCCCAGCAGGCTTTGCTGGAACTGAGCAGCGCTGATGAGAAAGTGAGGGCGGAGTTAAGGGTGGCTGTTGCTACGCTTGCAGTTTGCAGGAGCTGGCATGGTGGTTTTGGCTGGGCTGACTCTACGGTAATAGATTATAGTAATAAGGTTGTCTTCATGGTAACATGGTTGTCTCCATGGTAATATGGCTAACTGTATGGTAGCAAAGTGTTGGATATCTGTTGTTAAGCGCTTTGAAGGGGAAAGCTACCATGTGTTGTACGTCTGGATTTTTCGCCACATAAGTTTGGTTTAGTAAGACAGCTGGCTGTCAAAACACCCAACGCACGCTGTCAATCATCAGAGTAGGCGGGCGTCCAGAAATCAATACCGTCTTCTCTCCAAGGCACAATCAGATGCTGAACCCAAAATATTCCAACAAAAATGGGGCAGCAGCGGACGAGCGCGTACCGACGACATCTTTTCAAAACCCAGGGTTTAACAATGTAAACCTAGGACCTAAAGCTCTCGTCCAAGTGTTTTTGCAGTGAAGCGATTGTTTGTTGTTGGTCTCTTACTGGAGACGGCTGATTCTTAGTGAAGAGGAAGTGGAAGAAAGGAGATCGCTTTTTTCTCTCCTCTCAGTGTGTTACTCGCATCAGGGCCTGAGTGGCACAAATACTGCAGGCTCCTCCAGCAGCACTTCCCTCTTGGTGACCCCATATGAAAATTATGTTAAGGGGGAGGATCTCCATGGTAACGAGGCAAAGCCAGGCAGTGGTTTGAGGATAGGTGGATCTGAAACTCTCTTGTGAGTCACCGTGTCGGGAATCCTGGCGACATGTCACATGGCCAACCCCCCAGCGAAAGGAACACGTGATGCGACGTGTGAGAGGTGGTGCCAAGAGTGCGGACCAGGCCCCACGGCCACTACTAACATTCCCATGACCTTGCCTCTTCCAGGTTAACATTCCAGAATGGTGCCGCACTCCGCTGCCAGATCCACTGAGCCGGGAGAAATGGAGAGAGTGTTGGAGGAGTGCGAGGATGAGAGAATCGGAGAGAGTATCGGATGAGTGCAAGGATGAGTGGAATGGAGTATTGGAGGAGTATGGGGATAAGAAGAATGGAGAGAGTGTCATGAAAAGAGAGAGAGAAGGGAGAGAGAGACAGGGAGAAAGGGAGAGAGGAAGAGAGGGGGGAGAGAGAGTACTCCATACCCCTAACCCTAACCCATAACCGTACCCCTGAAATCCATTTGGGTGATTATGTGGCTCATGTACAAGCCTGCGTTATGCTCTCTCCTGCTTTTTCTCTCCATATATCTATGCTTTGCCAATATTTACTAATTATATTCCATGGCAATACATCCTCTTGAATTGAATTGACCTGAGTAGGAGGAAGAGAGAGCGCTTGAGAGGGAAAGGAAAATACTTTTGGCATTACTGAATAACTCCTGCTACTGAGAGAAGGAAGATAGGGTGCAAGGGAGAAAGAGAGAGAAGGTAGGGCAGAAGCAATTGAGCAGGAACGAATGAGACACAGAAGGAAAAAAAGAGGTGGGGTGAGGAGGATAGTAGAATAGAGAGTGACAGAGTAAGAGAGAGAAAGAGACTGAGAGACAGAGAGGCAGTAAAGGAGAGAGCGAATGACAGAGGAACTCCCTGGAGGGGTGAGGGAGGCAGCCTGCCGAGCTCCTCACAGGAGTAATGCAACGTGAGTCACCCTCTCACCAAGCGCCACCCTGAGTCCCCGCTCCGCCCACCCTGAGTCCCCGCTCCGCCCACCCTGAGTCCCCGCTCCGCCCACCCTGAGTCCCCGCTCCGCCCACCCTGAGTCCCCGCTCCGCCCACCCTGAGTCCCCCATCCGCCCACCATGAGTAGGAGCACAAAGAACTGGTGAACTGAGCCAATAGGAGCACAGAGAGCTAGTGAACTAAGCCAATAGGAGCACAAAGAGCTTGTAAACTGAGTCAATAGGAGCACAGAGAGCAAACTGAGCAATTAATATGGAGAGTGGTCACTCCAGCAGCCATGGGTCAAATACGTATCTGAAATAATGTAACTCTTTAGATTAGGTTTTTACATCTTTAGAATTAAAACATATAATTTGAATTAGAATTAAAAGCAGATCCCTGAGAATTTTCAACTAGACATGTTACCAAAATGCCTATATGAAAGATTAATATTGATATATAGATGTTTTTTATTAATATAGATGTTTCTTTTAAAATTGTCACAAATGTGCAGGAATGTTACTGGTATCTAAAGGGTTAAAGTATTTAAGGAATTATTTGACCCTCTATCTCTACTTCATATTGTGTTTGCTTTGTCTTGGCAATCTACTTCTTCAGATGATAAAGCCTGTAAGAACATTTTTCATACTGGGAAATAGACTATTTTAATTCTATTTTACGATCTTACAATGAGAAGCATTTTAAGAAATGTGTTTTTTTATTGCACCATTGCATTTAATGGCTTAAAAATAAAAGTATTAGCCTCCTGCGTGGTCCACTTTCGAAACTGGCCACGGAGACCGGGGTTCGATTCCCCGTCCCGCCAGAGTCGGCTCTGGCTGGGAGTGCCACCAGGGCCGGCAATTGGCTGTCCGCCCCAGGGAGGGGGGAGGGAAGCCGACAGGACGTTCGCTGCGCATACGAGTGGCCCTGTAGTACCGGGTTACGGTCGACGGGCTGGTGAGTGCCGTCTCGGAGGAGATGATGCTTTGCCTTCACTACCGTCACTGTATCGTCACTACAGCAGCAAACTCACATTACTGGGGGGGGATTGACATAAAATAGCGGGTCTAATTGGCTACTAAATTGGGAGAAAATGGGATAAAATCTGAAACAAAATCTGAAAAAATAAAAAAATAAAAAATACAAGTATTAAACTATTCAAACAAATTCTCTGGCTTTCGTCAGCTTCCGTCCTACAGTGTGTATCATTACTCAGCATCATTTGTTAATATTGAAACTAGACAACACATAACCAACAAGCCGTTTTCAAAGCTGAACGGAGAGATGGACACACAGAAAGGATGAATACGAGGCCGTAAAAGACCTGATGCAGGTAAGGCTTCACTTTGCCAATGTGGCTGGAAATTCATCGGTTATCAGTTAACCTTCTGTTACAAATGTCTGCTGCAATCGCATATGATATCAGGGGAAATCTGTGAAATATTTTGTATATTCCAAATGTCTGCTCTCATTAGGGTGTACTACACCCCCCACTCTTTTAATATCAGGGTCTTAAGTAATAATCTGAGGGCGTATAACAAATGAAGCTCTGTGTTTGATTATAATTAAGATCGGGGAGTAGACTTCTCCAGTTTTATTAGTTCTGTGCACTCCAGCGGATACTGGACCGCCATCACCTAACCTAATCTAAAAAAGAAAATAGCTTTGCAAAACAAAATTCCAGCATGTTGAACTTGCCTTTTAGCAATGTGCAGGAGCCAGCCATTTCAGTAATGAAGCAGCCAAGCCAGTCAAGGCCAGTTCCATTATGGTTCAGGAAGCAGTGAAAATGCTATGAAATAGTGATGATATTGGATGCAGTGAGATTTTTTTCCTCCACCAAGACTGCTTCTGCTTGGGGATCGAGTGACCAGGCGGGGAAGGAAGGCAGTGCAATAAAGCAGGGAAAGAGGAGACAGACAGTCTGTGAAACACTCCGGGGCCGACAGAGGTAACGAATCCATCACTCTTCTTATTCATAAACGGGGCATCCGATACCTTCCCATTGCCGTCTCCTGAGGGAGAACACCAAGAAACCCGATTGACCCGATTGGATGGACGGGAGCTCTGGGTTAGAGCGCCCCCTATGTCTGAATGCAGTACTGCGGCGGGTGTGTGACTCACCGCGGGCTCCTCCTCCTGGCTGTCGCTGGCCTCCTTGTTTTTGCGTTGGGCTGTCGAGGAGCGCGAGTCCCTCTTGCGGCTGGCATCCGTCCCCTCCATCTGCTTCTCCCCATCTGTGGAAAGGAACGTTACACATTCATCATCGTCATCATCTTCATCATCGTTAGCCACAAACAGACAGCCCTCCAGACAGTGGAGAATGGGTAACTACAGTCGTACCAAGAACATGGAAGAGGAAGACAATAAGAAGATATAGGAAGTTATCCTCCAACCCAGTTGGGTAGGTAGTGTCATTTTAATCTGATATCATGGCACTCTGTTCTTAAAGTATCCCTGACTGATTCACATGTGACATAATTGGTACATGAGTGATTTCAGGACAGCAGTACTGCAGCATTGTGGGAATATTCCAGGCGTGACCACTTGGCCAGGTCAGAAATAATGGGATCAGGGTCAGCAGTGAACAACAGGCCCATATACAAAAAAAACTGTAATTCCACCAAACCAGCCGCTGCCTGTGATCGGAAGTCACAAAAGCACAAAAGCAGCCTGGCTTCATAATTATGCCATTTCAACGACAATCACCAACTGGGGACAAGTACAATCTGTTCTGTAAGTGGCAGAACGCTTATCCTTGGGCAAAGTCAGGCTGGTGTCCCATTTTATGAGGTTTTGCTCCTGCAGTGGTGTTAGAAATATGACAATAATCTGCAGAGAATGAAAGCTTCAGATAACAAGGCAGCATTGTTTCTGAGTCTGTGGGGAGAGAGAGACAGAGAGAGAGAGAGAGAGAGAGAGAGAGAGAGAGAGAGAGAGAGAGAGAGAGAGAGAGAGAGAGAGAGAGAGGAGAGAGACAGAGAGAAAGAGAGAGAATGAAACACACAGTGAAAGAGAGAGAGAGAGAGAGAGAGAGAGTGCGAGAGAGAGCGAGAATGAGACAATGAGTAAGCAGTAATGAATAAGCAACTTACTGTTTTGTATTTCTTACACATTGATTGTTGTTCGCGATTTGGCAGTATATGCATATTGTGCTGCATGCCATGCCAATAAAGCACTGAGTTGAATTGAGAGAAGGAGAGGGAGAGAGAGAGAGAGAGAGAGTGAGAGATAGAGCGATAGAATTAGGCCAATATCCTTTATTGATTCACCTTCCAAAAATGTTTGGAAACACCTAAAAAAGTGACCCCCACTCTTATCACTTTAAAGCCCTGAAAAGGCAAGAAATGAACACAGAGAAGAATCCCAACTGGTCCTGAGGCTCCTTACATTCTCTAGCCCAACTAACAACAGCCATCCTCAGGACAGTGACACCATAGCTCAGAGAATTAGATGCAACCAAATTATTAATAAACAAAAAATACACACATAACCCATTGGAATGAAATGACAAAAACCCCAAATAAACATCAATGCTATTTGGCTCTAAACAGACAGTACACCATAGCAGACTATCTGACCACAGTGACTGATATCAAACTGAGAAAAACCATGACAATGTGCAGACTCGGTGAGCACACTGAGCTGCACTTTTTAATCAACTTTTAAGTAAATTAGATCAAAATATTACCCAAAATGTACACAAATCCTCCCCGAATTTCATGTCTCAAACACCACCAACTTCTCCCTCATCTATTAGGAGAAAAGAGAGAATGTGCAAAATTGGCAGCACAACATGTAGCCACCTGCCACAAATTAAGAGACAATTTATGACTGGTCATAGCTTGTAATGAGTTCATTAATATCATATTGTGTGTTATGTCTAAAAATGTATACCTTTGTATACTTTGTGCTTTATGTAAATCTGTCAATGTGTTATGTCTGTAATTGTAAATGTGTGCTTTGGCAATAAGAGAGTCATCTTGTCAAGCCAATAAAGCCATCGGAATTGAATTGAAATTGAATTGAGAGTGAGAGAGAGAGATAGAGTGAGCAAATGAGAGAGTGGGAGAAATAGAGTGAGCAAATGAAAGAGAGCAATAGAATGAGCAAATGAGAGTGAGAGAGCAAGCAAATGAGAGAGAGCGATAGTGAGCGAATGAGAGTAAGAGAACGATAGAGTGAGCGAATAAGAGAATGAGAGCGATAGAGTGAGCAAATGAGAGAGTGAGAGAGAGCGATAGAGTGAGCGAATGAGAGCGCAATAGTGAGCAAATGAGAGTGAGAGATCGACAGTATTTCTAGTATTTTTCTTCTTTGTCTATATATTACTTTATTATATCTAGATTTCATCCAAATTATATATATATATATATATATATACTTTTTAAATCATTTCTTACCACTGTAAATGATCAGTTATACTTTATCTTTTCCTATTATTTTTCTATTGCTTAATATACTCTATTTATTTGAGGATATGTTACTATGCTTCCCTGTCATATGTAAATGTATGTTTGCCATGCTAATAAAAAAAATTAATTGGAAATAAATATATAATATTCAGAGAGACAGAATGAAGGAAGAGTATGAGAGAATGAGGCAGAGGGATAGAGAGAGAGAGTAAGTTAGGCTTTTGCAATATTTACCTTCTGTATTTCATGCCAATAAAGCATATTGAATTTAATTTAATTAATTTAATTGAGAGAGAGAGAGAGCATCTCTCCTGCACTCCTTATGCCTTGTGCAGCCCCTTCTCCTTCTCTAATGGCCTAATTAACAGGCTCTGATTGGTTAAATTATGATTGCCAGGCTCTGATTGGTTAAAGCCTGCACTGGGAGGCTGGGAGCGCAAACATGCTGAAGGTGAGAATGAGCATCCTGCTATTATGCATAGCTTACGAACCAGTCCAGTGAACACAAATAGAGAGAGAGAGAGAGAGCTATCAGTCTCAGCACAACAAATTATATCTGTTGAAAAATAAAGAATGAGATCTCTCAAATTCAACATTAAAATTTTACTTGACCATAAAAAGCGGTACACCATGCGCTACCCGATGACTCATACCAAACCGAGACCCAGTGAGCACAGCCTGGCCATAGAGACCGGCCGTCACAAACACACTTGGCTGCCCAGAGGGGACAGTCTGTGCTCTCACTACAGTCAAGGGAAGACAGATCTTCACTTTAAACTTATAGTCAAAATTCTGAGTTTCAAAGTGACAAAGACAGACTATATACTGGGGGAGGAAACTGAATGTGTGGCGATGTCTGAAAAGTGTATGGGCGACTGTGGCAAACTGAGGAAAAACCAGACACCAATTAAAGAGTCTGTCACTATAACCCTATTATTAAATTTTTATCATATTATTGTTATTATTAGTATTGTTCTTAATACCAGTATATATCATTTAACTTGTGTTTTATCTTATTCTTTATTTATCTTTATTGCCACTGCATTCATTTTTCTTATGTCTTGTTTCATTGCTAATTGCTTTGGTAAGCAATTGTCATATGCAGTCATGCCAATAACGTTTTATTGAATTGAAATGCAGAGAGAGACAGGGAGACAGGGAGAGATATAAATCTGTACAGAAACCAGGAAAAGAGAGAGAGATGGATAAGTGAAGAGAGAGACACGGAGAGAAGAGAAGGGTAGGAGAGAGGACAGAGAGAGGGAGTGGGTAGAACACACACACAGAGAAGACCCAGAGAGGTAGAAGACTTTTGATGCTCCTTCATTGAAAGATCGTGAAGTCAATTCATTCCAATAAAATATATATTTTTTTAAACTTGGTACATCCATCAAAACGCACACAATCAAGGGAGGTAGGGCACAGAAAGATAAGAGACAGAGAGGTAGGAAGGTAGGAGAGAGAGAGAGAGAGAGACTTTTTTTAATCTCCTGAGATGTAGGGAGCTAGGCTTTGCAGCGGGACTAGAGGATTCTCATACTTATGAAATATTGTCTTGGCCGGCCCCTGACACATCTGACACATGAAGGCCGACTGTCCGGGATCAAGGTGTGCCACAAATTCACATTCATATGTGCTTTACTGGCATGACCACACAATGCCATAGTATTGCAAAAGCAATCATTTACACAAAATGTAAGTAAACACTAACAATAACATCAATATAAGAGATGCTTAAACTCACATATTTTTAAGAATGTTTACGTAATAGATTAATTTGTTACAAAAATAAATAAATAAATAATACAAAACAACAATAAAAATAATTATAATTATAATAATAACCATTGAAATCCCTGAGTGGCCTGCTGCTCACTGTCAGTCAGGCAGTGAGAGGTGTGTGAGACACCGCCAAAATAATGTACAAAACAAACAGGGTTTATTCTTTATGCGTGGCGTATGATAAGGGGCTTTGAAACAAAATGGAATCTGTGAGAGTTTACAAATGCAGCCTTCAGCGTCCAAGAGCACTTCATCCCCACTGCACTGTGTGCTGTGAGGTGCAGGTGCCAAATTACAGCTATCAAAAATGGACCCAATCAAAACATGGACCCGAGGCTTTCAGCGGTTCGGGAGCATCCAAGCGGCTTATAATCAAAGACACTGGCTTTGTCTCAGAAACATCTGGAGTTATGCAGAGAAGCAAAACTGTTTCCAGTGCGGGCCATCAGTTTAAATCAAGTGGAGATTCAGTGTAGCTAATCTGCTTCGCGGTGAAGTGTTGGTTTTTCATGCTGGATCGATCCCCCATCAATACACCATCGGGCCCTCCAAGGGCCAGGGCCAAGTTAATGCTTGTCAGGACTTGGGTTAAGGGCCATGTTCCTATTCAGTGCACACAGATGTTGAGTGAGTGTGAGGAATTGTTGATCCATATCCAGGTCACCCTCATGGATCAGCTCCCTTATGATGCAAAGGCTTTTTCCACATTTCTCTCATCTGTTTCAAAATACTTTCCTTTCTCCCCCTTGCACTACAATAACATAGACTCTGCATCTGCATCATAAATTCATATTTGGGATAATAAAGGGTGGAAAGAAGGAGCCCCTAAAGGAGAATAGAGTCTGCATTTACATTTTACTTTTTAAGAATGTAGCAGACGCTCTTATCCAGAGTGACTTACAAGATGTGCATAAATACATGGTAGGAACAATCATAGTTAGCGCAAGAGATCAGTGCAGTAATGCAGCGATAGACATCATTGCAGGCAGCTGCGTACCATACCTGTAACACTGGGAAGGAAAAGGTTAGTAATTTTTTATTTTTTTATTAAATGGAGTAAGCAGGGGTATATAGTGTTGAGCAAGTAGGCAGTGGTGATGACAATTAGCTAGATGTACAGAATTCTGTGGTAGTGGAGTCTGAAAAGGTGGGTTTTGAGGAAGATCGCAAGTGATTCCGCGGTCCTGACCGATTGCGGAAGGTCGTTCCACCAGTGAGGGGTCAGGACAGAGAAGAGACCGCGAGGAGCGGCTGCCGGGTGCCGGGGCTGCAGGGATGGGGCAGTCAGTTTGCCAGAGGAGGCGGAGCGGAGGGGTCTGGCTGGGGTGTGTAGGGAGTGATGAGTGACTGAAGGTATGGGGGAGCAGTACCTCTAGCTGCTTGAAAAGCAAGCACCAGTGATTTGAATCTGATGCGATTGCTCTGTTTCTTTCTTCCTCTTCCTCCCTGCATTGCCAGTGTGCTTCATAAGAGGGACCAGTGGGGGCATTAAATGAACTAACACTGCATACGGGCACACGGATCGATGTCCAGCAGTGCAGAACTGATCTCCTTTAACACCACCCAACCGATGCTTCTACTCCCCCAGCAAGAGGCGAGGCGTGTGGGGGGGGGTAGTCCAGGAGAGCACTCATCAAACTTCACAAAGTGCTCTGACCTCTAAGCATGGTCAGCCCCACCTCTGATTCATGTAAAGGAAGTTTAATATGCACTTCCTTCCGTACGTATGCATACTGGAAAGTCAAAACCCAGGTGTCACTGCGGGGGAAAAACTCTCCATCTCTTTCCACGACTCTGGACTTGCATCAAAGTCCTTGTGATCTCCATATAAAGCCGCGTGTAGGTGGCGGTCCTGAGCCATTCAAGCCATTCCTTTCTAATTCAAATATTGACGGTCCTGTAATTATAATCTATCCAGCCCATTTCCTCCAGTGCCCAGCATGCAGAATACCCTGAATGCCATACCCATCCAACCAGCACCTGGCAGGAAAGAAATATTGGATACAGATTCCAACTCCAAAAAGCAATAAACAAAGCCGCCAAGCACACAATATTTAGACCATACGAACAGCTGCCCACAACATCTGGAGTTTAATGCATTTAAAGTGATCTGGAATGTGATCTTTTTCTTAAATAATGTAAAAAAAACAACAACACACAATTTGCAAAAAAGGAGGAGGTGTAGAATCCTATATCAATACTTACTACCATGAAGGGAGCAACATATTCAATTTTAGACTTGCTGGTAAGTTGTCCTGTAGTCCTAGTTGTAGTGTCTGTTTAATGGGCCTTTAACTAGGTGTAATTATGGCATACTGAGTACAGAGTGGGTTCTGGGTGTGAAGCACATGTAACAGCGTACCTGCATACCTGGCCCACTGCTATAAAAACCAACCTGACCTGACAGTTGAATGTGAATGAATTCCCCATTCATGAAAGTGCCTGCCAGAAAAATGCTGGAGAAATCATATATATCTTTTTATACCATTAGTGTTTCATCACAACACACAATATTTACATGCCCAGAAGACTTCCCCCCTCTAAAGTTTTGCCTGATATAAATTGCAGCTGAGGAGCGTTGTTTAAATGTTGTTTTCAAGGACAGACGATGGTGTGGGTGACGGGGCGATTAACCGATCCAGCCCGTTAGAGTGCAGGACAGATGACCGTGCTCATCTCCCACGTGGTGCCTCGTGGTCACAGCCCTGACCAGTACTTATGATCCGATCAGCAGGTTAATGAGGAGTCCATTTACACTTTACACTATGACCCGCCTGGAGAGGAGCACTGTGACCCGCCTGGACAGGAAGCACTGTGACCTGCCTGGACAGGAAGCATGAGCGTAGCCTAAATTCATCCACACCACATGACAGCCAGGTTTCATTCAAAATATTTGCTGAAAACAAACATTTAAGCAGTGCAAAGATAAGTCTTCCTCAAGATTGCAAAAACAAAGAGAGGAAAAGACCTTTTTTCCAAAGTCAAACAAACTGCTGATGAAAGCCTCGTGAAAGGCCCGAATTCGAAGACTAAATAAAAAAGTGATGAATGAGAAAACTTTCCCAACGGCTCATTTGCGTCAGGAGAATTCTGAGCAGCCTCGCGACTCTTTAAAGAGTGGCTGAAGCTGAATTATGCCCGAGTAGAATCCCGAACCTCAGGCAGCCTCCTGCTGCCCCAGCCGCGACAGACGTGATATCGGCAGCCGAGTTGCGCCAGGAGGGTGCAAATTACCGAGCGTCACATGATAGCCCTGAGTTGGGCGGGAGGTGTCAGGGAACGCCAGCTGGAAGGACAGCGGTGGGGTAAAACGATGCTCCTCCTGAATAATTGAGCTCATTGTGCAGAGATCCATTTCTTCAGGCTAAATATTGCAAATAAAAATGTTAAAAATACATACAAAGGCAGAGATCCATTTCAGACAGGCAAGCCCGGGCGGCATTTGGCTGTCCGGGGGGGGAGGGAGAGCCGGCACGAGTCCGTCGAGGAGAAGGTTAAAGTCAAGGCAAAAAATATTGCAAATTAAGATTAACAAGTAGATTAAAAATACATACAAAGAGAGACACAGGCTTAGGTGGCCAGCTATTAAGAGGATGAGGGGTTTGGGGGTCAGCGGGATGGTCAGGGTATGAAGAGAGCGGTGGGAAGGGGAGGTGGGAACTAAGGAGTCCAAGATTCGGCCCAATTCTCACAGTTTGGGGGTCACTTATTCACGCATCTGTGGAAAGATACAGCCTACAGTGTGGAGACACGTACAGTACAGACAAGGCCTCTCTCTCTCACAGCCCGACGCTGCGATCTTAGAGCCGCCCAGCCGCGACCATGACACACACCCATCTGCTGCAGGCGGAAATTATGGCGCCCCCTCCAGGAGGCTGGGATAGGGAGGGTGGAAAGCAGTGAGGGGGACATCTGGGCACTGACCAGGGGAGCTGGCAGAGCCGTCACGACTCCAGCTCGCCAGCAGCACTGACCCCGACGGAGACAAGCTGTCAGTCAAGCTAAGCGTCAGTCCACAAACACAGCGTCTATAGAACATGAGTGCTACAGGGTTGCATCGTAAAACTCAGGGGTGAACGAGGGAACTAAGAGTCTAAAAACCAGCGGTCTTCAAAAGTGTTTTTACTGCTTTACAACCCAATCTCATCATAAAATCATGCATTTAGGTCAGGAAATTTCATTTCCCAGCTCACCAAATAACATTTTTAAAACTTTTTTTATGTTTTGGAGAGTTGTGAAAATGTTATGTTCTCCAGATTTTTTCAGGTCACAAACATATTTAATGCATTTTACTAGAGGAAAAAAGGATAATAAAGTATTTGCAATGTAGCTGGAAAATTTGGGATGGCAAAAATGTGCAACACAAGTTGCAATTCCATTCTTTATGTTTATTGTGCTACCCACAATACTGATGCAGCACTGACCCAGAGGTTTGTGAGTTTTAACAGGAAGTGAATATGACATTGTGCAGAGGCTGTGTATGGTATCAGGTTATTTCAGTCGTTAAGACGTTTGTCTTCAAAGAATAACGTTTACAGTTTAGACGCAACGCATCTTGTGGAAAGATCAATGGTCAGACCAAGCGCTCTGCAATTTACCCATCCCGGATAAGCATCTTGATTGCGAACTGTTTTATGTTGTATTTTAATTGCACACACGGCAGAATTTGCTGGTTTTTACACAGCAGTACTCTCCAGCGGCACGGTGCCCGGTTGATGGCGGCGGATGTCCCTGCGGTGGGGAGCGCGGTTTGAGCTGAGACGTAACACTGGCCAGCGCGCGCAGCATGGCGCTGAAACAAGCAGCAAAATCTTAATGACGGGAACCGACAGGATGCAAGAACTGCGCTTCTGACAGAAGCTTCGTTTCAGGTTACACACAGCCACCGTTATCGTAGTAACGTCCGCGCCGATTACCAGTATCCCAGCATTCCGAAATGGCCATCTTCACCGGAGTAAGTAAAAGCGTTTTTTCCCACTTTATTTGACCATTTGAACGTCTACCACTACGGAGTAATCCTGCGCCTGCTCTTGACCTCCCGCCTCCCGCCCACACACACACAAGCCCCAACACCACTGATCCTGCAATTACAGCCAGCGTTGCCGTGGATGAAAGGCCGGAACGTGGAGCTGCAAAAGTGAGCGATGTCAAAGCTCCTTAATTTCCCATAATCTGGATCAGAGTCACTGTGCCAGGGAGCTGTCCTGTTTCCCTGCTCACTGCCGGCTGCAGCTGTCCGTGTCTGACCAGGCCTGCCACTAACACAGCACCAACTGTGGAGCGCTGGGAAAGCGTGCCAGAACAGATACAGGAAGGACACACCGAGTGCCGCTGGTGGCTAAATAGGTCAGTTTACAGGGCTGGGAGGCTTCAGGCCTCTAACCTGAATAGAACCTGAGGCTTGAAAACTACAATCATTCCATTTTGTGCTTCATAAGAGTGACATGTGACTGTATCACACAGTTTTGTACTGGTTTGTGCTCCAGTCAAAGCGTGGTTAAGTGGTGCAGGGAGTTGGCAGTATTTGGCGGTCTCCCAGCAAGAGACCACTGAAAACAAAGGGCAGTTCTAGAACAGGGAAGCAGAGCAGAAAACAGTGTTCCATTCACTCTTTAGGCAGGAAGGAGCTCCAACGAGCCCAGCATAAGAATCAGTGTCTCACCAGCAAGCAGTGCTGCCTGCCGGCCAGATCCATAATCCAGCCAACACTCCAACTCACGATAACTCACAGACAGGACACACACTTACAAACACGTGCACACACATACATATACACACACATAATGCAGCTAACACTCTCCATGATAACACACACACATAGACAGGGCACACACTTACACACACGCGCACACACACACACACTTAGACACCCATGCTTTTATACACTCTGTGTGTGTGTGTGGGGGGATTCTGAGCGTGTGTGTGTGGAGGCTCTGGGTGTGTGTGTGAGGAGCGCCTTGACCTTCACACTAAGTGCCCTATGAAGGTCAGTCTGCCCTGCTGTTTTCTGGTGTCTAATTGGCCCTTTTTCCACACCACACAGGGGGAGCTGATGACCTCACTGCTTTCTGAGGTAGTGAAGTAAATATGGAAACAACTAAAGTGTCATAACAGGGTGTGGGGCCTCCACGTGTGGCAAGTATGGCCTGTATGCGCTATGGGACCAGAAGGAATTCTGCAGGAGGAATACGACCCCACTTTTAGTCAATGGGAAAATGCTTTCTTAGGTGTCGTTCCAGAATATCCCAAGTGCTGGATTGGGCTCAGATCTGGGGACTGAGGTCATGATATATGGATAACGTCAGTGTCACGCTCACGCTCCTCAATCAACTGGGTGACTACTTATGCTCTGTGGACGGGGGCATTGCCATTTTGAAAGACACCCCTCTCTGCAGGAAATAAATGCTTTAACATGGGGGCGTGAAGATGATCACTCAGTACCATTAAGGACTGATTGACATTGACCTTGCCTTCTAAGGGAACAAGTGCAACCAAACCATGCCAGGAAAATGTGCCCTACACCATTACAGAACCATTAGAACCCTTCACCCCAAACCATTACAGAACCACCAGAACCCTTCACCTCACACCATTATAGAACCATCAGAACCCTTCACTGTTGGAACACCGTTGTGTTCCCATTTTATTGTTCACTACCTGTAATATGCAGATTCTGTAGCTTATGGGACACCCCATCCCCTCTTGGTTGCACCTCTGTCTTATACACACACACACACACACACCCACACACCCACACAGAAGCACACACAGACACCCACACACACAGAAGCATACACACACACACACACACAAACCCACACACAAACACAGACAAACACACCCACATAAACACACACACACACACACACACACACACACAGAAACACAGACGAACACACCCACATAAACACACACACACACACACACACACAGCGTGAGGATAGGTTGAGTGGGAGGTGCAGAGCGAAGGTTAATTAAGCCCCTGCTCACAAATCAAATCTCTCCATGACAGCAACCGAGCCGCTGCAGCCTCATCTCTCAGGGGCAGGCGTATCAGCCGGCCCCGCGGGGACACTGTAATGGAGGAGGTGTGTTCGACTCGTCAGCAGCCCCGGGGTCAGGCTCAAAGCCCTGTCTTCATTAGTATACACCTGCAAACAAGCACACGCAGAACCCTGTTACGGATAAATAAATGCGCCGTCCTCCACTTGAAATAATACAAACAAGCTGCGATTACAAACGCTTACAAACGCTCACAAACGGGGCGGGCAGACCCGCCCATTAATCTGCCTGTGAAAATGAACTCAATCCTGAGTTTCAGCTCCGCACACGGCACAATGAACCTTTCACCACACCATGACGGGAAGTGGGAGTATAATTGCGTTTCCTCTTTGACTGTGTCACATCTCTAGCTGTTACTGTTTGCTCTTTATTATTCTGTATTTTCATAGTTTTTTGCTGTCGTGGCCTTGAAAATACTCCAGGAGAAAGCGAGGGCGGGGGGAGAGGTGGGGGGCTGAAGTAAAAAGCGAGCTCAGGAAGCCTTGCACACTCGCTGGGTCCATCTTTCAGGGTGTCACAACTCCACATCTCTAAAGATGGGCTGGCCCTCTGCTGGTATCGATTCCTGACCTTCAGCGCGTTGTGCCTGTGCGGTTCAGAGCGGCGAGGAGAAGGGGGATGGAGAGGGAAGAGAATTCTGGGCCAGCTACAACCGTCGAGAGGTAAAGAAAAAAAACACAGAAAAAAACCCCAGGGAAGACAAAGCCTCACTTTGCTGTGTTGTGACGCCTGTCAACATGGTTTTGTGCTCCTCCGTCAGAAGAGAGTCAGAGCCGGAGCGGAGAGAAGGTGGAATTAGAACAGCGGTGCTTGTGACGCAAGTGACAGAGGGATTTTACTACACTTTCAATTTGCACTGAACAGATATTACGTGGCAATATAATAAGCCTTTGTTCAGCAGCAGGCAAACAGCTTCGCTTACATTCCACATGTCCTCCTTTTATACAGCAGGGCATGCATTGGAGTTCAGTGCAGAAATTCAGGAGATACATTTACATTAACCTTCACTCTATTAACCACTTCTTCCTACAGGTATAAATCACCACACAGCTCTACTCCCTGGTATCAGCTGTTTTCAGCATCCAGCATTCCCCTCCCCATCTCCACCTTTATTCCGTGTTTTCATTTGTCCTCTCTCCATTTGTCACTGATGTCCAAATGGGGGGGTCAATAGCTTTGTCCTCGTGGACAGGTACGATCCCCTCCCTGGACTCCAAGCCCAAGATCAAATAAATCAATGCTTCTAATGCAACACACAGCACATCTTAATAAACCTCTTTCCAGTGCATATCTGTATAAGCCTCTTTCCAGTGCATATCTGTATGGAAATGTATTCCTAGGTCAAAGGTGCAAACATGTTGTTCTGAGCGAGGTTTGAACCTTCAGGGCTCCTGGCTTGGACATTGCAGCTCAGCCAGACAGTTGAAGCCCAGGTGTTAGAGGGAGACGCGGCAGGTAAGAGCTTTGTGGGTCTCCATCAGTAATCCCTGCACAGCTAAAGTCACGGCAGAAACGGATAAACACAAAGAGACTTCAATCAAAGAGGAATTAGGCCAAAGCCACAGATTAGTCCAGAGACTGCTTATCAGAAAGACACATCTATCAGATCTATCTATCTGTGAGCACAAATATGTGCCCTGCCGGTACAGGTCATTCAGAATAATGAAACGGCTGTAGAGAGCTGGAGGCACAATGTGCGGTTTGTGTGGGAAGGGATCTGTGGACATTGTTTCCCCAACTCTGCCATTGTGGAGCTACTGAGACGTAACATAAACAGGCTTTTGATTCCTGTCCAAAATTACAATCAAGAAACTGTCTTTATCCATGTCTCTGGTTACAATCTCAGTAAAATATCTGTGTTCCTGATGGTATCAGGTGTGAAGAGAGATGAGGATTGGGCTGGGGGGGGGGCAGGCTGGGGAAGTGTGTAAAGCGGAGGTTGATGATGCAGCTGACCCATGGAATAGGTACTCCATTAGCTTCTGTCAGACAGAGTACAGCCGTCATAAATTCTCCAAAAGCACATCATTAGTAGAACTGCTGTCACCTACAACCCAGAAGCCACAAACACCCATGATGCACCTCTCCTACCCACGATGCACTGCTCCCACCCAAGATGCACTTCTCCCAAACAACACCCACAATACACCTCTCCCACCCACAATTCATTATCCACCCAACAAAACACCCACGATGAACCTAATCCCCCCCACGACGCACCTCTCCCACACAACACCCACGATGCACCTCTCCTCACACAACACCCACAATGCACCTCTCCCACCTACTATCCACGTTTAGAGCAAACAGACACCACAATGTGCATCTCCGTCTCCATGCTGCCAGTCTACAAAATAACTGTTTTGAAATTCCACTGCATTTGAAACTGTCTCCACCTTAATGCAGAAAGGATTAAATTCCATCCTGAAATGACCTTACATGTATTTATTCATGTATGCATGCATTTTTGTTTAGATTCAATAATTTATCAATTATACTCATTTGTCATGTATTAATATCTTATGTGTGTCTGATAGACTACTTGAGCATTGGAGAGTGCTCGGGTAAACTGGGACTACGCAGAACATCCTTATCTTCACACATACACACACACACCTATACACACACTCTCATATACACATACACAGACACCCACACACCCATACACACACACCTATACACACACTCTCACATACACACACACAGACACCCACACATCCATACTCACAGCCACAAACACACACAGGTACACACAGGTACACACACACACAGGTACACACACACGCATACATATACACACAGGTACACACATACATATACACAGACACACACACACACACACACACACACACACATACACGTATGTAAACACACATGCACAGACACTGTGATCTTCTTTTCACTGTATCCAGCCACACACACATATGGAAACACACATACACTACCGATCAAAGTTTTAAACACCCCCATTTTCCAGTTTTTACTTACATTTAAGCAGTTCAAGTCCAGTGAATAACCTGAAATGGTACAAAGGTAAGTGGTAAACTGCCAGAGGTAAAAAAATAAAAATAAAGTTTAGGTTACCAAAAACTGAAAAAGAATGTAAATGTAAGTTATAAAAAAGGCCCTTTTCAGGGAACAAGTATTGGCTTTCCGTGGGTTAACAGTCACTCTGTGCAAGTCACCGACTCCAGAAAAAGAGCCCCAGACCATCATGCTTCCTCCTCCATGTTTGACAGTTGGCGTCACACACTGAGGAACCATCCTTTCGCCTACACGATGGCCTACAAAAACCTTTCAAAATTTCAAAATTTCAAATTTTGATTAATCGGTCCATAAGACCTTCTTCCAGTCTTAAGTAGTCCACTGGCAGTGCTTCGTGGCCCAGGCAAGCCACTTTTTCTTATTTTGCCATCTTAACAATGCCTTTCTTACTGCCACTCGACCTGTCAAACCTGCTGCTTACAAAAATTTACATAATTTTTCTGTTTTTGGTATCCTAAACTTTTTTTTAAACCAGTTTACCGCTTACCTTTGTACCATTTCAGGTTATTCACTGGACTTGAACTGCTTAAATTTCCAGTAAAAACTGGAAAATGGGGGTGTTCTAAAACTTTTGACCGGTAGTGTATACACACACACACACAAGTGGAAACTAAGAACTTGCATGGGTTTTAAGCATTTTTTATTATATATTCTGTATTAGTAAACTTCAGCAGGAGCAAGACAGACTGTTTGACTTCTTTGTTGATGCTGCCGAAGAGCAGGAATAATGAATATATAAAAAAAATAATGATGAAACAGCTTTTGTTTAGAGTGTGAAGCCCAAACTGCTGCAGTTCTCACTGTAATACATAATGACTGCTCACTGTGGAGCCTCACGCATCTCCACCCTGTTTTAGCGCATTCACCCCATGTATACAGATGCATGAACAGATTTAACTATTCATCTAAAGGAAAGCAAAGTGACGTAACCCCCGCAAATTGCATCCTAATAGCGATTTTATCCCTTGCAACTGGTCAGTAAATCTAATGCAGATATTGCGACCATGTAGCGATTTATTTTGCATTCGAAAAGCAGTCGCTATCCTTTAGTAAATCAGGCCCTCATTGTGGAAATAGGATAGAGGGAGGACAGGACAAAGGTAGAGGAAGGATGGGGGGGGGTTAAGAAAGGAGGAGTGGGTGAGGATTCCTGATGAGCCCTGACAGGGAGACAGGGATCACTGTCAAGTCGCCGAGCTCACCGTCATGGTGACAGACACCCTGTACCCCCACCTGTGCCTGCACCCCGCCTCCCAGCATCACCTGACCAGTTTCCCTGGCGCCTGGCTGTTCAGACATCCCTGCGGCTTCGCAGGGGCAGCCGTCGCCCGCGGCAACATCATCGGTCAGAGCAAAGAGGTAAAAAGAACTCTGCAATTTAATCTGTTACCCATGGCAACACTGCCTCCACTCCACCCCCCACCCCCCCACAACTCTAAAGCCACAAGCTAAAACTGGAGTCCTCCAGAGCCTATTGTTTACAATGCGCAGTCTCTCTCTCCCCCCCCTCTCTCTTCATTGTGTGTTGTTCTCTATTCGGCCTGCCACGCATGTTATCAGTGTGCTGAAGCAAGGTTCAGACACAGATGACAGAGTGTAATTAAGAAGGGCTGTTCTGATTGGTTGGGCTCCTCAGACTGCATACTCCTCCATTAATGTACCCCTCCCACCAGGACATTCCGCTGTTACACACACACAATCACACACATACATACACATACATACACGCATGCACACAGTCACATACACACACGTACGCACACATACACACACACAATCATACACATACACACACACATGCACGCACACAATCACATACACACACGAGCGCCCGCACACACACAGTCATACACATAGACATACACACACACACAGTCAGTCACACGCACACAGTCACATACACACACACACACACACAGTCACACAGATGCACGCATGCACATACAATCACACAAATGCACATAGCAGCTTGATTTCAGGACTGGTGCAACCAGATAAAATGTCTTCAGATCAGCAAAAGCAGCTCAGACCAACAGAGAACCATTCATGTTCCCCAATTCCTGCTGCTGCAGGCTTTCCCTAATCTAATCTCTCTAAAAACACCCTTCCCACCTGCTACCATTGATCCATCCACCCCAACCACAGAGAGAGAGAGGGAGAAAGAGAGAGAGATAGAGGGATATCATACTAGATATCACAACTATGGAATCACGCTGTCCCTAAGATGTAAAGAATATTTCATATTGTTATTGTTATTATTAGTGTTTTATTTTTAGAATTTTTAATCCTCTATTTTTCTTTTTCTTCTTCTTCTTCTTCTTCTTCTTCTTCTTCTTCTTCTTATTCTTATTATTAGTTACTCATTGATGATTTATGCACATTGACACCCAGATTGACACTCCTACCAGCAAAGAAGAGAAACCCCACGGAACAACTCTCTCAAACTCAGAGAGACTCTCTGAAACTCCAGCTTGTCAATCACCTGAGTGTCAGTACTGAAAGCACGGAGCATTAGCACAATTACATACGACAAACTCGGACAGTTAGTGTTTACAAACAGTCTGTGATATCTTCTCAGGGTGAAATATCCAGGTGAAATACAGAGCTTGCCAATGACACAGCCCAGCCTCAGAACAGAGTTGCTAACCAGGAGGAATGAGGTTCATAGACCTGTTACACCTTGCAGAGCAGGAAATATGAGCAGGTAACGGACAAAATTGTCAGAGCAGAGGATGCAATGTGCAGCACTGCCTGACGGTGAGAAATGACGGGTCACACTGTGACAGCAAGAGAGACCTGGCAGCACAACGTGTTCTCCGTGCTTCCAGAGGAGATACTCTGCTCTTCATCCTTATTCATTTATGCATTCATTATTTCTGTTCTTATTATTGTTTTTAATATTATTATTGTTATTAAGAATAATACTAAGAAGAACAAATAGTAGCAGCAGTAGTAATACTAATAGGTAAGTATAAGTCATAGTAGTAGTGGCAGTAATAATAACAGTGATAGTCGTAAGTAGCAGTAAGGGCCGGTGTTATAAGGACGTGTCCTGGATTTGACGTGGATATGGACATGACAGGCCTGGAGAAGGGGAGGGGATGCTTTCTGGACACTGCCAGGCCCATGAGCTCACAGCTATGCTGGGAAGAAGAGATGGATTTGAATTAGCATGGTTGCGACCGTTAGCGGAACATCGCTGAGCTTCAGAGGGTCTGAAGAGCTATCCACTCTCAGACTCTTAACCTTTGAGGCTGTACAGGTTCCACAGCACTTGTCTGCCAAGAGATACCTGTGTCCGAACAAAGAGAAAGAGAAAGAGATCCCTGTGTCCAAACAGAGAGAGAGAGAAAGAGATCCCTGTGTCCAAACAAAGAAAGAGAGAGTAAATCTGGATAAGACCAGAACTATGGTCAGCCAGGTCTCAGGGAAGCAGGTACCATTTCACCTTAAGAGCCAACAGCCTGGAGCACACCACCAGCTATACTTACCTTGGTCTGGTGATTAGTGCTTCAGGGAGCTTCAACATGGCAATAAATGCATTAAGGGACAAAGCATGCAGGGCCTACTACACAATCAAAAAAACTCTGGATTCAACCCCCCCATTAAGATCTGGCTAACATTATTTGATAGTATTATCCAGCCCATCCTCCTTTATGGAAGTGAAATATGGGGCCCCCTATTAAACACCAAATTATGGAATGAAAATCAAATTGAAAAATTACACCTAGAATTCTATAAACCTGTGTTTAATTCCCAATCCCCCCTTCTTCTCCCTATTAAAAGAAGAGCTGTCAAATTCTGGGTTCATCTAAACCAGGCTGACCCACACTGCTACCAGCACAAAGCGCTGAAAACACAATGAGCTCTGCCCAGAGAAAGACCCCCTGGGACAACTGGGCATGGAATACCAAAGTGTACACAACACCAGCAACATTTTGAAACATTGACTCAACAAATATTTTGTACAGTCTTTGTACATTGATGATTGGCTTGAAGAAACAAAATCAAACAATAAATTAGACATCTACCAAGCTCTAAATAGAGACTACTCCCTGGCAGAATATCTCATCAGAATAAAAGACCCCAAACAAAGGTACACATTAACAATGTACCACAGTGACCACAGCTTGCATCGAAACAGGCCATCACAAAAAGACCTGGCTGGCTAAAGAGAACAGGCTGTGTGATCAACCTGCAGAGGTGTAAACTGAGGCCCACTTCCTACTCACCTGCCCCAAGTACCTCCCCATCAGAGATACATATTTCCCCAAATGTTCTGCCCTAATAAATAAATATCAATACCTACCAGACACAGACAAATTAAAAATAATCATTGGGGAAGTCACTATTGCAATAAAGGTAGCAGCTCAATACATCTCTGCCTTTCGTAATTTGAGAAAGGGTGTGGGCTAAATGTGCTATGTTCTATAGTTATACTGTATATGTATCTGTCTCATATATGGAACAGAGGTTCCATAATCCGTTTGTTAAAAATTATATAATGTGGGGTACATACACTACCGGTCAAAAGTTTTAGAACACCTCAATTTTTCCAGTTTTTATTGAAATTTACGCAGTTTAATGTTTCAATGTACTCTGAAATTAAAGCATAGAACAAATAAACAATTGGAGATTAAAAAAATGAATGATGGAATCATTTTGTTTAAAAAAAAATTAATTTAAATTTTTGACTCAAAGTAGCCACCTTTTGCAGATATAACAGCCAAACACACTAGTGGCATTCTTTCTACAATGGAAATCAAATATTGTTCGGAAAGTTCTTCCTGGACACTGTTGCAGAAGTTCCCAGGGCAAATGTATTGCACTTGTAGGTTGCTTTGACTTTCACCCTTCTGTCCAGTTCATCCTAAACCAACTCGATGGGGTTTAAGTCTAGAGACTGTGCTGGCCATTGCATGATTTGTTCAGCCTAAACCAGCTTTGTTCTTTTCTTCTTCAAGGTAGTTCTGACATAGCCTGGAGGTATGTTTTGGGTCATTATCTTGCTGTAGGATGAACCCCTGACCAACTAAGCATAGACCAGAGGGTATTGCATGGCGCTGCAAAATGCTGTGGTAGTCCTTTTGGTTCAGGGTGCCAGTCACTCTGTGCAAGTCGCCAACTCTGGATCCAGCAAAATAGCCCCAGACCATCACGCTTCCTCCTCCATGTTTGACAGTTGGTGTCACACACTGAGGAACCATTGTTTCACCTACTTGACGGCGTACAAAAACCCTGCGTGATGAACCGAAGATTTAAAATTTTGATTAATCGGTTCATAAGACCTTCTTCCAGTCTTCAGTAGTCCACTGGCGGTGCTTCATGGCCCAGGCAAGCCTCTTTTTCTTATTTTGCCATCTTAGCAATGGCCGCCTATCACGCAAGCTTCTGATTTTTTGGTGGCTTTGGGTCTGCCAGACCTCTTCCTGTGAGAGTTTCCTCCAGTTTCCAAGTGCCTTTTGATGGTGTAGGAAACTGTACTCACTGACACCTTGGCTTTCTTTGCAATTTCTCTAAAGGAAAGACCTACACTTTTAAGGGTTATAATGATCTGTCTGTCTTCCTTTGTTAATTGAATTTTTCTCACCATTATGATAGCAAAATACTACTTCCTGCAGTGCAATATTGTCCAAATAATGCTTCAGAGGGTGTAGTAACACAGTCTGTTCCAACACTGCTTTTATACAGACAGAGGGTTTGTAAGTCATCAACTAAACACCTGTAGGAATTGTTTGCATCAACTTTGACGGCTTAATTTGCTTCCATTGCTGCAGAACAGCTGTAAGTTGTTAACCCATTACTTGTTCCCTGAAAAGGGCCTTTTTTTATAACTCCGAAATTTACATTATTTTTCAGTTTTTGGTAACCTAAACCTTTTTTTAAGAGATCCCTGTGTCCAAACAGAGAGAGAGGTCCCATGGTCCAAACAGAGACAGAAAGATCGCTATGTACAAACAGTGAGAGGGAGAAAGATCCCCGTGTCCAAATACAGAGAGAGAGAGACCCCTGTGTCCAAACAGAGAGAGAGATCCCTGTGTCCAAACAAAGAGAGATAGTGGTCATGCTTCACACAAGCTCTTAAAAAATCTAACAAAATGGTTCATCTCAATTAAAAATGAGTAATAAAAGTAATACCAAAGTAATAACTCAGAAATAGAACATCAAGGACAGGAACAAAGCAGGGACAACTGTACACCCCAAACAAACAAGAACATTTAAATATAAGGACCAGCAAAGCAGCAAAGCAGGGGAGAGACATCTAGCAGGAGAGAAACAGCAGTGCCAGCAAAAGATACAAGGCTTAAAAGTACTAAAACAATCCAAAAAGCAAATACCCATAACCTGCAGCAATAGAGAGGTAGGCCTTTTATATTTGAAGATGGAGTCTGGAACCAATATTGATTTCTTATTTATCTTTTTATTTTTAGTCTTTATAAATCTAGCAACATCAAGCTAAAATCATTGCGAGGTAGCTAGCTGCAGCAGACTGACAGTTGGAAATGTATCCATTTTCCAGGTCTAGGGAACAGCCCCTCCCCCTCCCCCTTGCAGTAAAATATCAAGACAATATCAAACGTGCAGCAGCCAAGAAGGAATTTAAGCACAACCTGTTGAGGAAGAACCCAGAGATCTTAACAGCTGATTTTCCCAAATAGGAGACAGGTGTATCGCAACAAACCTGCTCATATATAGACTGTACAGAGGTCTGGCACAGTGCTATCTGCAGGCACTATAATAATAATAATAATAGTAATAATATAAAAACAGAGGCAGATAACGACATATGAGGAGGATGACAGTGACAGCTCACCCCTCACTGTAAATGTGCACCACCACGGCACCATCATGTTCCAGGGACGTGAGGACACCCTCCCCTCTGTCCTGCGGGACTTCACTATTCTAAAAGCACTGGCAGAGGCTGAGAAGGCTAAACAGGCCAATAAATGAACTAGAGTAAAAACGAAATGAAGTGAGGCTGAGGTGTTTGGGGGCAGATCAGGGAGAGGAGGGCTGTGCGGTTCATAGCAGGCCGCTGGAGAGCACAGTCCCCCTGATGAGAGCGAGGCTCTCCCTGCAGGACGTGGAGTTGGTGGAGCTAAAGGCGCTGGTGCTGTCCCGCCAAGCACTCAGCGGGCCCCTCACAACACCTGAGAGATCAGCTCGGTCAAATAAAAACATGAAATGAAGGCCTCGCTACTGGAGCTGAAAGGAGAGGTGCGGGAGGGGCAGCAGGACAGGGAGGCGCTGAGGGGGAGCTGCACCTCAGGGACCAGACCGCGCAGGGCCTGAAGGAGCAGCTACAGAGCCTTAAAACTGCCTGCAAACACCAGGCCCAGGCTCCCGACTCACAGCCCTCCACCAGCACTCTGACTGAGACCGTGCAGGTACTCACACTGCCACTCTGACTGAGACCGTGCAGGTACTCACACTGCCACTCTGACTGAGACCGTGCAGGTACTCACACTGCCACTCTGACTGAGACCGTGCAGGTACTCACACTGCCACTCTGACTGAGACCGTGCAGGTACTCACACTGCCACTCTGACTGAGACCGTGCAGGTACTCACACTGCCACTCTGACTGAGACCGTGCAGGTACTCACACTGCCACTCTGACTGAGACCGTGCAGGTACTCACACCCACCCCACAGCTCATTACAGAGAGAGACATTATACCAGCCCCCCTGCCACTGAAACACACACAGCTACCAACAAACACGAGGAAAGCACACCAAAATCACAGAAAGCAGGCCATTTCATCAGGCCTCCAACACAATCAAAGGACAAAACAAACAACTATAAAATTGCAGAAATTATAATCGTAATAAAGATTAATCTCTGGGAAAGTGTCCCTCCAAATATCTATGAGCTCATACTGTCTGATAACTGATCTAAGGACTTGAGCAGAGGGGGGATGATTGCATGATTCCTGTCAATTGTGTGAGAGATAAGATGCAATTCAAATCACCAGAAATGACCATAACATTCTCATGTGGGCGGTCACTCAAGGCATGGGATAGCGCCTGAAAAAAACCGCACCGTTCTTGCCCCTTACACATAAAAAAATGAGAAACTGCACACATTCAAAGTAGCGTCAACTCTCTTTAGCTGGTCAGGAATTACGTCAACAACACCAACGCGATTTGACCGACAATCAGATCCCTGTGCGAAAATGATCCCTACCCCCGCACTCACAGAGCCGCGGCTTAGAAAGCCCCCTCCCTTCCATTCACTGAGCCGGTACGCTTGATCGCTCACATCCGCATGCGTCTCCTGGAGAAACAACACACCGGCTTTCTTTAAATGAGTGAAGTCAAACAGAATAGACCTCTTCCCAGCATCACAACAGCCGTTTATATTGAGAGACCCGATACGACAGGAAGCCACGCGCAGTAATGTTGTAAAAACAAACAATGAAAAGATCCCAATGAAGCGTGAAGCTATTCCTCTGCGGGGTGCGTTCATCGCGCACGTTTATATATATTGAGCCTTGTCTTCTTTTTCGCTACTCCTCAATTTATTAAGGCTACACCGTTTTGGTTGATCCGAGCCTTCTTCATTGCCATGCCGCACAAAGCCGAAAGCAATTTCAGATCAGGGAAAAAGGACGCCACATCAAGGCTGTGCGTCCGTCTAGTCTGATCTAAACAATCATTCAACTCCTCAATTGTGTAAAACCTTCTCCGGGATCCCCGTCTATGTCATCGGAAAGATCATCCGTATCGTCATACTCCTCATCCTCTGACTCGTGTAGGGATGGGTCTATCTCTCCCCCGTCACCCTGAGTCGCGTCGCCCTTACCGCACGCATCAGTTTGTGGGCTAGCCAAATCCATGGGCCGCACGCCGTCAGCAGAGTTCCGTGCTGCAGTTGCACTAAGTTCCGGCTCTTGTGAGCTCATCTGATTATCATGCGAGTGAGATCTAGCCCCCATTATCAAAGCTGACTTTGCATTTAGAGGGCCGGGCGGCTCGGGAGCAGTGAAGCGCTCGGCCGCCGGCTCAGTCGTGGGCTCTGTCCGTCCCTCCCAATCTGGGGTCCGTGGCTTCCACTGCCACCTCCGATTCCCCGCCGTCCGGAGGAGCGGGCCCGTTTTCAGTCTCTCTACCAGCCGGCCCACGGGACGGCGCAGGCACAATCTCCTGTCCTGCTCTAGCCCCGCTCGCGTCCTGCGGATTGGCTCTAGCACCGTCTCCTGCATGGCCGCTGCTTTTTTGGACAGGCGTGCCGAATATGGCCATGATCCCCACACAAAAAACATCTCATGGTCTCAGAACTGATATATATGGTATAATCCTTGCGATCCACAGTAAGTTTTACAGCGATGGCCAAACTCTCACGTGGTGGGCTGAGAATCATGAAGGACTGCAGCTGAAAAGACATGCAAGACAGACGTGCTGCATTTCAGGGCCTTTGCAACCCAAGGGGATCAGCTGAATCGAGCTCAATAATTTGCCATCGTGCACGAGAATCCGTTCCAGGGATTCGTTCATGATAAACTGGGGCACGTTTGACAGCACAACCCTTTTGGGTGGCGTGAACAAAGGCAGGACAGGCACGAATAAATCTTTGATTGTAAGACCGCGTGCAACCAAGTTGCCAAACAAAGATATTCTACTGATAAATATGACCAGCCTCGCAGACAAACCCGTGGAATCATCCTCTTTTGTCCCCAGTTGTGCAAACAATTCTACCAGAGGTAGACAAGAAACAGAAGCTATTTCAGGCAATGATCTCGCGTGTGCCTTAAGATAGCAGTGTGAGACGGGAAGCACTTGGAAGAACTACAAGTCACTCGCCCAATGTCCCACCCTGGAATCTCCAGCGGGGGAAAAGGAGAGAGAGAGGTCAGAGAAAGGGGAACATGAGTGCGGGGGTGGAGTCAGGTGCCCTGATGAGCAGAATAAGAGGAGCGGGGGAATCTGGGCTTGGCACTCAGGAGAGAGCTTGGGTTTGGGGAAGCTAAGCTGCATTGGGCTTGGTTTTGGGGAAGCTGTGCTCCATTGTTGATGGTGCTGTACTGTACCAGCCAAAGGGCATAAAACACAATTTGTATTCAAACAGGCAAACATGAAAGGAGAACAAAAGAAACCCTGCTTAAGGCGTGTGATAAAGAATTGTCACGTTGAGCATTTCAGCCCGTTGCATATGTACAGAACCACAGGACAAGGACTAGTTCCTATTAATGCATAGCTCAATAGGAACTACTGTTGTCCTGTCTGACACCTTTTTGTGTGTGTTCATGTATGTGTGTGTGTGTGTGTGTGTGTGTGTGTGTGTGTGTGTGTAACACTGTATAAGGTGTGACAGTGTTGCAGCACAAAAGGCCCTCAAGGCTGCTATACATACTACATACACACGCACACACACACTCACACATACATACTACACAGACACACAATACACACATACATAACACACACACACTCACACACACATACATACTACACACAAATGCACAAATACACACAACACATGCACACACACACACGCACACACACACACAGAATACCATGAGTAGCATTGTGACAGTATAGCACCTGAGAGGCCGAGTTACAGGCTCTAAAAGTTTTAAAACATTGGGAGGGCTGAATGTAACACAACCTCAGTATGTGCTACTAATCTTCCGCAGAGGTTAGAACGAACAGAATAACAGTGCCTGACAATAACTCTTAGGGGTTTGTTACCTTTATTATTGTAATTAGCTGTATTTATGCTGATATCATACACTGACTGTATATATGCTGATATCATACACTGACTTAACAGAGTTTGTGTATATATGCTGAAACCAAAAATGCTGATATCATACACTGACTGGCAGATGTTGACTTTAACAGAGTTTGGTAAAAATGCTCTCACCTGGCAGATGTTGACTTAAGGCTGGTAAGCTTGTAAGGGCCTGACAAACTACAAAAGGTAAGCCAGTGTACTGTACAAAACCACAACAGGCCTAAATCCATTCCTGTGAAATGGGTGAACAGATCAGTATTTAAATAGGTAGCAAACTTAATTTCTCTCCAAGTCATTTTCTTTATTTGATCTTTCCCTTTGACTCCTCACTGTGAGAGAAAAACAGGAAATATTTAAAATTCTGAACACATAATTAAGTTTTTATCGTAAAAAATGCCAATATGAGCTCTCACAGGCCCTGAAGGCCACAGTAATGTGGTCGTTCTCCTTGAGAAGATGAGCTGCCCTTTAAATGTGTGGAATGTTATTGACAAGGCTGGGCCTTGATGTGTGTTAGGTCTTTGTCACACGCCACGTGACAATCCCTGGACGGGAACAGAGCAGTCTGGAGACGGAGTGGATTCTCCACAGATCTGATTTTTATTGATAATCAGAGAAGTTATCTGCACACCGACACGGGCAGAGAACGAGACCGGGAGCTTTAATTAATAACAAAACAAATCCATCTGTCGCCCTCACGGGTTCGGGACACAAAACAATAACTGAAAACACAAACAAACTATTATCAACTAAATGGAAACTTTACAGTTCCTGTTTTACTTTCACTTTGCTTTCTTTCTTTCTTTTCTGTTTGCTTTCTCTCCGCGGTCTCTCACCCTTCTCCTTCCTTGTTCCAGCCACCTACTGAAGAAAGCAGAGCTGTTTTAAAGCACACAGGTGTAATTACCAAACCTTAGACTGGTGTGTGCGCTGGCTGCTCTGCCAGTAGGCATGGCCGCTAATTGCCCTGATTAGCTGCCGAGACCGACACCTTCCACAGTCTAATATTTTCTTTTACTGAAAAGCAGGAACAAAAAAGTTTCGTTTCACAAAACTGACCAACGGGGAGAAAAGGAATTCTCTCAAACATAGACGTGGAGTCCTTGACAATGAAAACAGTGTGTGCAAGGGCCTATACAAATTATACATAAAGCTTATTAAACAACACACACGGCCTTATTAAGCATGGCGGGATTACACAGATATCTCAGCGAGAGTGTGACAAATGGCCGTCAGCTTCTGGACTGTTCTTACTGGCGTAGAGAAAACGCCACCATGGGAATCACACATCAGTAGTCGCCACCCGTGTGTCTCCATGAACCGACGAAAAGCTGTTCAAATCTCAGCTCTGGGTTCGATCTCCAGGTCCAGCCAGGCGTTTAATCACGCGAGTCTAATGACTGTACTCACCAAAGAAATCTGGGCCCTGGGTTTCTGCTAACGTTAGTGCTTTAGAAATACAGATGGAAAAGCAGGAGGCCGGCTTCCCTCCAGAGCCAGAATGGAGCAGCGTACTGTAAGTAAGTGGGTCTAATCCTTCATCTTTATTAAGGGACGAAAGAGAATTCCATCCACGCAGATCGATGATGATTCAGTGAACCAAAAGCGCATGAGTTTGGAAGGCCCCGTACGACCAAAAGCGTGTGACTTGGGAAGGCCCCATACCCCCCGCCCCGATCACCACAAAGAAGAAGCACTTATAGGCTGGGCTGTGAAAGGAGCAGCCCTAATGCACCGCTGCCATCGATGACATCGTGACATCACTGGCAACACTTTCAAAACCCGCCCGTCTCTCTAGTGGGGGGCGCAACGCCAGGAAAGGGCAGGAAAATGTCTGCTCTGAAGGGGGCAGGCCAGTTACTCAGGAGATTTTCCAGGGGGGTGCCGAATGAGGAGCCAGCGGATCAAAGCTCTTCCCGCGCTATGCACAGATTTAGCATCACGCTTTGCCTGTGGAGAGACATCAGCGCTTTTTGGAAGCGAAACTGCAAATGAGCTGTTGTCGCTGCTAATTGAGTTTGATTTGTGGATGGATTGAGATGTTCTGGCTCTGCCGTCTTGGGCTCTGGTGGAAATGCTTGACAAGGGGCTGTCCCCATGCATTTTCAGCTGTGCCTCTGTTGTCAGCTGTGTCCAGCATTGCTCCCTTCCCCATCTCCATCTCTTTCTCTTTTTTTCTCTGTTCTCTTTTGACACTGATGGCGGAAAGTGTGGGGCAACAACCTCATCATCCCGGCTAGGGGTGAACCTGAGTTCAACCCCATCACGTGGTTCAAATACAATGTGCAGTAATTCTCAATAATACATATTATTATTATTATTATTATTATTATTATTAATATTCATAATTTATTTGGCAGACAACAAGCAGCTTGCAATGGTATTGGTTCATTTATCCATGAATATGGCAGGATGTTCACTTCAGCATGGTAAGAAGGGTGGAGTAAACGTGTGGAATTAGACATAATTAGAATTATTCTCTATGCGCTCAGGAGCTGCTGATTCAAACGATTCTGTAGGAATCCATCCAAGCCATGAGCTTCAGTGCTGTTGCAGGAAGAATCTTTATCCTCACTGACATCATGAGTCACTTTATAACTGAAATGTGAAAGCTTACCACTCTCTGCCCTGTACGGGTAAACCAGCATCGAAATCAAAACACTTTCACAACTCACCTCAAACCTGTCAAATTCACAGCTGTCAAATTAAACCTTGCGCTTACATGCACTTCTATAGTTAAAGTGTGCAGTTGTTTAGACAAAAGCATTTTAATTCCATATTGGAGCATATGTTAAGCTATATTTGAATGGGGGGTGGGTAACAGGACAAGTATTTGCTCATTAAGTGGGTCGTGGGGGCCACAGGAGGTTACTCAAATAGCCCTACCCCCCTGGGCCCAACCCCCCGAACACTTTTCACAGCCTCTTCTCAAACGGATTCAGCCACAATGAGGTCACGGGGCTCGTAAGGACTCAGACGATCTCACACGATTCTCCCTCTCTGGCCGAACGCACAGGGCATGTGGTTGTTGACTGCTACCGGAGTTCTGGGATGTTTTAATAGATAGTAATTAATCGCACTCTCCTGATAAATAGAGTGCAGAGCCTCTCCTTAAAAACACCCAAAACACGCTATAGACGTCCGCCTCCCGTTCCATTCTGATTCAGGACTCTGGGGTTGAGTGCACTAATCGGGCCGTGATTTACACCCCACCGCCGCTAAAGCTGCTGTGAATAACACCGTCTTTAAGGCTGGCGGCGCGACGCGCTGGGGTGCCAGAATCGTATATTACCAGATGTGAACGAAAGAACACTCCGGGGACAGAAGATTGGTGCAGCCTGATGTAAGGAGTGGAGTCGGTCTGAGTGCTCCGAAGCGAATTCCTCTCAGGCCCAGTAATGCTTGAGCTGTGATTGGCCCATTCTCACTCTACGCCGTTCACTGCTACAGGATGAGTTTACCGGTCCTGCAATCCATTCATTCGCTCAGAGACAAAGTGAATTAATCGACCACGTAATCGATCGATCAACCATTTAATAGATCAGTCAAACCATTCAAAATTGATGCAGATTGAGAAAAGCATGTGAAAAGCGCCTTGCTTAGATTAGTAGCAGCAGCTACCTGCGGACTCTCTAGGAGACCATCCATCGATTTCAACGCATTTAGGTTTCGGCCTTCCTCTGGCCCCGCTGTGAGAGCCAGATCGTGTCTTGCTCAAACGTTGCAGCATTTTGGGCCCAAAAGACTCTGTGTGGGAGCGTTGTAAAAGCCCAAATTTATCCTGAGATAGTGAGTGAATAGTCTCATTCATCACCTGAACGGATTTGTGTTGGTGCACCCGCACAAAGGCAACAGAATAAACTTCAGAGGTGATTTAGGATGACTGTCCTTTCTTTGATAAATGAAAGAGGACAGATCGAGGGTGAATCTGAGAGTAATGCAAGATAATCTGTATCTCAACTTCAGGGGAGCTGAAAAATGCATAGCGTGTTTTCCCACTGTGTACACGGACACAGAGATTTATGCCTGTATAATAATCACTGACCTTAATCACTGGGGCAGCAGAAGAATCACAAATAAAGGCTATAGTGTTCTGATAGGGATTCTTGTCAGTCGTCAGAGTTTATATGTTTATGCCCTGAGTCTACTTTCTGAGCACTATCGAGGTTATTTCAAGGTTTATCTCCACTGTAGTGATGCATTTATGAACAGTTTTGTAAGAACAAAAAACATATTTTCTCCTGAAATCACCCAGGAATACTGTATAGCTTAGAACAGCAGTAATAGTAGTTTGTAGTAGTGTGGAGCCTGGACAAACACAATCCACTAGTGTATCCATGTGAACCCTTCTTTACTGAGTCATAAAATCGATTCAGTTTGTTTTCAAACGATTTGTCGCCTTGCACTGGAGTGCGTAAGATGACCCAGTGCCCACAAACCACCCACAGAGATGCATGTTAATCAATTGCTTTGCCTCGCCCATTTATTTTTAAATCATTGAAACAATAAATACTTGGGGCTGCTGGGTGGCTCATCCTGTTAAGGCACTGCTCTAGTGTGTGGATGAGCCCCACGGTCTGCATCCTGTTAAGGTACTGCTCTAGTGTGTGGATGAGCCTCATGGTCTGCATCCTGTTAAGGTACTGCTCTAGTGTGTGGATGAGCCCCACAGTCTGCATCCCGTTAAGGCATTGTTGTAGTGTGTGGATAAGCCCCATGGTCTGCATCCTATTAAGGCACTGTTCTATTGTGTGAGATGAGCCCCACAGTCTGGTATAAAATCCTCCTGTGCTAGCTTGTGAACTGCGGTGTGAAAAGAATTGACTGAACCACCAAATTGACAGCGGGGCTTTGCAGCGAGCGTGGCTTAGAATACAATTGGGTGCTCCAAACTGGGAGAAAAAGGGTCAAATTTAAGCATTACAAAAACAAGTCATCTTTATAATCATATGAGCATGGATCAAAGTTTTCATTCCTGCCCGGATGAACTTCAACAGTCATGTCTCACACAGAATCACATGCTAGCATGGACTTCACCTTTATCTTCATTTATGCACAGGCAACCAGTGGGAAGTTTAGAGTTTAGAGGTTCAGGATAAAACAGAAAATTGAAGGGCAATCACATTGCAACTGAGGAAACCCTCCCCACCCCCCACCAATCAATGATTCAGTGTAACCCTGAATTCTCTCTCTGTATCCTCGTCTCACTTACACAGGAGAGATAGTGAACTGTTTGGGGCAGCTGAGACGGATAAAAAAGCACTACTGTGACAAGATGTTTATGGAAAGCATGAAGGATGAACTAAAGACAACTAGAGAGAGAAAGAATGTGTGTGTGTGTGCGTGTGTAAGGGGGGATGCTGAACACCAGTATGCAAGTGATGAGTCACTTTGTGGCTTTAGTCAGCCCCCACACACACACACAGGTGTACCATACTAGATACACACACACATACACAGCTAACACCCCATACACACACACAACACACACACACAAACACACACACATGCCACTATTGCCCCACACAAACACACACGCACAGCTAACACCCCACACACACACACACACACACACACACACACGCACAGAGCTACTGCCCCCCACACACACAAACACAGCTAAAATCCCATACAAACATACATAAACACACACACACAGCCAACACCCCATACACACACATACACACAGCTAACGCCCCAAACGCACATACAGACATGCAAACATAGCTAATGCCCCATACACACACAAACACACACACATACACAAAGATCAGTCCGTTTCTTTAAAAGGCGCAGGTCTCCACAGAGCTGGGTCCCTTTCACCGTTTCAAAGGGCACAGCACAATAACAGCTCGGATCTTCAGAGGTGAATACAGACCCTGTCGTCCGTTATCTCAAACGTGCCAGCGCCCACAAAGGCCTCTCAACAAGCTCCTTTTCATCTCCAGAGCGTTTCACAGCAGGCAACCAGAACAAAAAAACAGGGCAGTCGCCAAGGACATCGCGGAGAAGCTTATTGGCCACCCACGACACAGACTGATGCTTATTGGTAAAGCCTTATCGTGGTCGTTTCTCTAGCCATGAAATTACAAACAAACAGCAAGTCGATTACCGCTGGAGGACAACTCAAATCCAAAAAGTTTTAATCCAACGGTTGCTTGCTATGAAACTTCTTTTTTTTAAACCCAAAGAAACTGACAAAGACTTTTGTTGCAGTCCTGTTTGCATCTACTTGTCATAAGACTTTCCGCAGACCGCCATGTCATCCGCACAGAGGCTGTGACTGGAAAGGCCACCACTTCCAGGAGGAACCAACTGTTGCAAGAATGCTCCCAAACTCATCCACCGATCGTCAGTCCGTCCTGATCCTCGGGCCTCGTTCACCAACTGCGTAGCAGAGCTGTGAGTGTGTGAGCAGAGCCTGCTAGGTTGCTGTACAAACAGATGTAGAAACCGTACCTGTAAAAGCAATAATTGTTGCAAACCTGTTTTACATGACAAGCACGGCCGTTTCAACAAGCCTCGCTCGGTACATCAGCCCATGAATTATTTATCCTCGACAGCATCTTGGTTTTGGTGCCTGTGCCTATGAGCACTTCACATTAAATGATTTTGGTTGTAATGAAAAGAAATAGATTCATTTTGATCTCATTTATGAAATAAAGTTGAATAAAGTTAACAGATCTTTTATTTTTAATTTCCCGTTTCTCTCCCAATTTGGTGGCCAATTATACCCTCGTTTATATCAACTCTCCCTTTCCCTTGTACTACGAGCTTGCTCCTGCATCTCTTGGACCGGCAGTGACAAAGGCAAACTGAACCACTTCCTCAGAAATGGAACTCGCCAAACCATCGAACGTAACTCTGACACATACAGAGCTGCTTGCATGTGGCAAGGTCATGACAAACTTATCCCTCCCCCTCCCCCTGGGGGCAAACAGCAAATTTAACCCCCCGAGCAGGACTCCAGGCCAGAGCTGGGCTGGTGCAGCCTGGGCTCAAACTCAGGCTGCAGTGTGCGAAACCAGCACTGAGAACAGGTGTCTTTACCAGTCATTATGAGCCTGACTAGGCTGATCATAACCTCAGAGTATTATGAGCCTGACCAGGCTGATCATAACCTCAGAGTATTATGAGCCTGACCAGGCTGCTCATAACCTTACAGTACTATGAGCCTGACCAGGCTGCTCATAACCTTACAGTGCTGTGGTCTCATCGTCAGTCTGGTGGTTCAGCTGAACATGGTCTTATCGTCAGTCTGGTGGTTCAGCTGAACATGGTCTTATCGGCAGTCTGTGGTGGTTCAGCTGAACGTGGTCTCATTGGCAGCTCTACACAGTAAAGCGGCCCTTTGATAAGTCCTGAGCTCAGAGGAAGTACCAAAAGAAGAGAAAGAAAGAGAAATAAAGATGAAAATAGCATCCAGCCAGCTCTTGCACAGTTACATCTGTGACATTTGAGTAACCGGATGACACTAATCTGCCAATTCACCACAAACAGGGGGCTTGAAATGCTGAAAAGACAAAGAGCTTTACTGAATCAATATCTGGGGGTGCAGCTTTGACGAGTTTACAGACCCCAGACGAGGCCCGCAGATACCCCTCAGAAGCAATTTCAGTGCATGTATCCTGTACCAGCTAAAACGGTGAGGAATCGAGGATAATGACTGCAAAAGGCAGGCCGTAATTAACATTCACTTGGTGTCCAGATTATAATTACTGTCACGGTTAATTAAGTCGTTACCCAAACTGTGAAAATACCTCTATAAACTGAGCTCAGTTCCCTGCTGGGAGGCTGGGGCCAGCTCAAACTTTAATTAAAAACACAAATGAAACGTTTTAAAATTGTTGGGTATCACGATAATTTGCACCCACACATCGCGTAAACACAAATCACTGACCTTTTATAACAAAATATTGTTATTAGCATTAGTGTTGCTGGTTATTGGTCGCAGTAAGGTCCTATTCGTGGCGGTAGTGAAGAGATACGCACTGTGAGGAAATGACCGGTGGCTGGATGATGGGAAGTTGTAGAGGAGGCGTTTCCAAAAACCAGTGACATTTTACTTGCTTCAGCAGGTGGAGAGCCAGTGCAGTTATATGTACAGTGAGCAACACAACCAAACTGACATAAAATAAAAAAGGGACAAAAACTGAGAATAAATGTGGCATATGTCGCCAGGCTTTGTCTTCAGACCCTGCACCCGGTATTACCGCACTTCAGACATACTGAAAAACAAAAACTCCCCTGGGAAGCCTAATGCAGCCCTTTCCTAGCAGCAGCTCCTACCATTCAGAAATGACCTGAACATTACAAACATAAAAAATGCTACTTTAAAGGTAATAAACATCTACAGTTGCATATACATTATCAACCACAATTATTATTAGGATTTCAATAATCAACAGGATTTAGAACAGCCGTAAATATACAAGGTATGATTGATTGCATGAACGTTGGCTGTTTGGTAAAATAGATGTCTTGCAAACAATATAGGCTGTAATGTGTTTTGTACTTCAATGTTAATAAATTATTGTAAAACAGCATTGTAGCATTACAATATTATTATGATTACCAGTAGGCCTTTCCCGGCAGCATAAAGTTATGCTAACATGACTAGCGATGCGTAAAACAAACAAACAAAAAAAGCAACAGAAATACATGATGAAGAATATTATGGAATCGGCAAACAAAATATAACCATTAAATGTTCATTGTGGAGATGTTACTGCAAGCATTTCGGAACATAACAATGTGGTGCCAAACAGACCATGACACAGCTTTCTCCATGACACCAACCTTTCCCTAAAACATTTAATCTAATGTCTCTCTCATGTTACTTACACACATTAAAAACCGAAGTATTAAATGTTCCTAAGGGGCGGCGGATGGCGTAGCGGTCCAACGCACCACACATTGGCTGGTCCGGTGTGGTGTGCGCTGCCTGCGTCTCTACCAGACCAGCCCTGGTCATCAGTCCCTATCGGAGGCGGCATTTGGCTGTCCGCCTCCGGGGGAGGGGGGAGGTGAGCCGGCACGAGTCCGTCAAGGAGCAGGTAAAGGCGTCCGCGGCAGAAGTCTCGGAAGAGGTGGATATAATCGGCCCGGAAAGAGTGTCTTGACCCGGAGGACGGGCGGCGGACTCGTGGGGGAGGGGAATTGAAATAAATAGAGGGTATAATTGGCAATCAAATTGGGAGAAAAATGGGAAAAAATTGGAAAAAAGAAAAAAAAAATGTTCCTAAAAGCCACAGATTCCTACTCTTACTCAGAGAACGGTCAAATCGACAGCTTAGGGTAAAGGTTAGGGTGTGGGCTGATCCGCTTGTCACAGATGGTTGCATGTTTGAATCCTGAATGGGAAACAGATTGTGGCTTTGAATTATGCACATAAATGTCTCTATAAAGGGAACTTTCGTAAGATGCAAACTAAATGAGTCCGTCTGGATAAGGCCTGTGTACAAAGTAAAGGACTCTATCTCCATTTCTCTTCAGGGAGAGGATACAAGAAAAGTATCATGCAATAAACAACATTCTGTTATCTAGGCCAGGATTATTTTATATTTTTAAATGTCCTAACTTTTTTCTCCCTGTTTTATAGGTATGGTGTGCGCCTGTCTGAAATGGCATCTGCTGTATTGTTGTTGTCCTGATTTCTTGCTCTAGCTGTGATTATTCTTTCCATTTTAAATGTAAAAGTCACTCTGGATAGAGTAAATGCCTAAAATGTAAATGTCACGCATGTCCTCGTCCTGGCCACCTTGCATAAAGTACGTATCGTATGTTACACAGCTCAATGTTTGATAGAGAACACCTATTTTCTATGCCTTTAAATACCAGTGCGCTAATGCTATAGCAAATTGGCAATTTCCTGACATGGATGACAGTTTTGCGTGGCTGCGCCAGGAGCGCTTCTCAAAAGAGGAGAGCAATTTGCTTGTGCGAGATCTGCGGAAAAGTTGGCGCGCAAATCAGAGGGGGAAAACAAGGCGCACATTAATTTGTTATTTTCATGATTTGAGTTTATATTTTGAGACCTACATTGTTAAAAGAAAGTTTTTATTTTTTTTTTTCCTTATTTGTAGGCTTTCCAACTTAAAAAACAATGTTTCTTTTCTTCTAATTTAATGTAATTGTTAAATGGAAAGTAATAAATAAAAAAACTCACAACTGCCACTAGGCCTGTTTCATTTATGTTCGTCATGCAGTAGGCCTACATGCGTCACCCTGGAATGTGCATCACAAACAACCTGGATATGAATGGAGTGGACCCCCTTCCAATTCACATAAATGATACCGTGATCAGATGGTGCGCACAACTGCACATGTGTGGAATCCACATTGCGTATAAAATCCTGTTTAGTTCTCTGCTGGCTGTCGGGTGTAGGAAAAGTAATGAACTAATTTGCATGTTGGACAAGACATTTTCTGTAGTGCAAATGGAAATAATAAAACCCTTTCACATAAGAAAAACAATGTGCATACAAACATATTTATTTAACAGGTGTATCTTACTGAATGGTAGCAATGGATGGCCTGCTGGCTTCAGTCTTTCATGTCGGTGCATTGAATAACCACAAGCTGTGGTGAAATAGTTTTTAGCTTAATTGATTACACTTGCAAGTTACCCATGGATTCACAATTTTCACAAAACATTCTCATGTGATTTCAGATAACCTTATGTTCATATGTGCGCATCAATAAAGTCACCAAATTGTACAGAGCACCAGCGTTTGCGTTAAGAGGTGGTCTAGTTGGACGTTAACGCAAACTCATTATTTGACACCAAACTTGCATAGCGCCGACTGTTTTCATTGTCACACCCCCTATTGCGCTGCCCAACCCATAGTCGGGCAAATGCCTTCATTGCGCACCACGAAATTGCCAAACTCAGCGGAGACGGGAAATATTCCGTTTGCGACAGACAAAACTGGCAATTTGCCAGCGCTAGGGCATAACGCCGCTTAGCGCCGGCACGGAAATAGGGCCCTGCGTCTGCGTTACCGACACCGTCCTAATTCACCAAAATAGGGCCCTATGAGTTGTTTGTAAGAATGATGCTCATGAAGGTGATGTAAAGGCAATCTATGCAGGGATCTGATTGGGCTCCTGAGAGCAGGATGCAGACTGTGGACTCTGACTGAACCCCCTCCCTCCCATCATCTCTGTTTCACTCGATTTCAGACTTTTTACCAGGCTTAACAGCTGGGATTAGAACTTAAAAGGGACAGGTTTAAAATTCAGCCCAACAGTTCTGAATAAACACACTACAGAGCACTGGCCTGCCTGAGTTCAGCTGCCGGGATGTGATTAGTGTTACCTGACGGCTGGGTTCAACTTTTAAGGATTTTTTTATACAACCTTTATACAACCGTAATCTAGGTGCGGGTCTCACACTGTGAAATGGGTTAGGTGTTCCAGTCCCTGCACCTACTCGGCTTCGGCTGGGTCCCCGTGACAACGCATCTGAACACACGCGGCCGCTTTGGTGACTCTTTCTTAAACGATGCGGGTGTGTTCTCTCAATCCTGGTGTCTCGCCTGCTCTCACATTCCCTTGTTTCCTGCGCAAGCTCCATAAAAGGCCGGAGTGCTCGACGGGGGATGATGGTCATGTAAACGCATCGCTGCAGGTGAATCTCTGGGCCAAATGCAGAATTTGGAACTTCAGTAAATATGTTTGGTGTTTTTATGTTACACCCTACACTGGGTGGGGGTGCAAACTATGTCAAAGCCTTTACAGGTCATACTGTTTAACAGCAGAGCGGCATGAAGCCATCCATGTGGCAGGGTTACAGACCGCACTCCTCCTTAGTCTGTACTCTTGAGTTTACTTCAGTAAATTCTCTCAGGATGTGGCGTCTTTTCTTCATTTTGAGGTCCTGTTCTCTTCCAGTTTATTTATGTATGCATAGGCCTGGATTCAAGCAACATTTGTTCTTGACATTGAGTCAAGATTAAAAGCAAGCGCTTGCGTTTTTCTTTAGATGGACAATTTGGCGAAGTCCACCATCACCAAAATTAACTTGTTAAACTCTGCGATGAAAACAAAGGAACACTTGCTTGATTGAATGCAAGTCATAGTATCTCCATATGTATGTCTCAGTGGGTTAGTAACTGCCAGGGATTAGTAGTGATGGCAGATTAGGACCAGAAATTGGTGGAGCAACATGCCTTCAATCACTCAACGATTTGAACTAATCATTGTGCTTTGCTGTGGAGAGAAATATCGTTCAATTGGTTCAAATCAATTCAAGTCAGTGAATGACAGCTTATTGCAGTTTCACCCAGTATGGGGTTCATGAAAGCTCACTCTCCCATCATTATGGATTAGTACAGCAAAATGTCACACTGTATTTCCAGGAACGTACAGGGGTGTAGTTGGATCTGGTGTGGAGGATGGTGTTAATGGCTGAAGGGGGAAAGAGGCGGTATCCATCCTGTGCTGGTCTCCACTCGCTTAGTGAAGTAGCTGTACACTTTTCTGTGCACATGCTTTTGTGCTTTAGGGGCTCAGTTTCTGCACTCCTCGCGGCCCACGGGCTTTTGTTCAGCACCTTCTGCTACACAAATAAATAATGTATTAAACCTGAAACAATAATGGCTGCCGTGGGAGCAGTTCCACCTCCGTATCCGTGTCGGGCGACGTGTAACTCGCAGAGAAAACACTGTTAATTTGTCGTCGTGCACCGTTATTGTTGTTATGGTTCCCCCTTGAAATGTGCATAAGTACCGCCTCTGGCCTCCTCTCGACTCCCAGGCCAGCTGTCACTCCGCCTCTCCCACCAAGCTGCACTCTGGGGCAGGGGTCGCCAAACCATCCTGGGGGTCTCAGAGAGCTGATGCGTAGCATAGCATAACATAGCGTATTGTAGCCTAGGACAATGCAGAGACTGGGACATTCTCCTCACCTGCCCCCACACACAGAACCCCTGTGACAAAAATAGGCTGTTTTTACAAGTCACATGAGCTGGGCGCGACCCTGGCCAAAGACCTGAACCCGCCATCCAGTAACAGGTCCAAGGGGTGGGGGGTTTCCCCTTTTTTAATGGCGTATGAGATCCACCCACTCTCATTTGCTCCGATCTCCCTTCAGCAATCATGACACTTTCCACTCCCAGCCCCCGCTACGCTCCCTCTCCCCTTCTCTCCCTGTGTTGGTCGTACATCCTTCTCTCTCTCATCTCACTTTCTCTCTCTCCTTCTCCTTCCTCTCAAACCTTAATTTCTCCTCCCTCTCCCCTTCCTCTCTCCCTCCTCTCTCTCTCCATCTCCCTCCTCTCTCTCCTTCCTCTCTATATCCTCCCTCTCTCTCTCTCTGTGTTTTATTGTACATGCACAGGCCTTCCTTATCTCTGAGTAGGGGTTTATTTTGTTCTAAATAGCCATGCACATAGATGTCCGTTTGTGTGTTTCTTACATGCATGTATGTATATACGTGTTTATATGCAGGTGTCCTGTGCTGAAGACTGTATTCCAATGTCTGCTCCGTTTATTGCTGGTAGGTTGATTGTGCTTCATGATCCCAGAGGGACCAGACTCCTCTGGCAGCACGCCACATCTGCAGATCTAACAGGGCCCTGCAAATTGATCATAACTGTCTTCAGATTTCAGAATGCCTCTACTGCTGCAGGTGTGACGTGCTTCTGTAAAGACTCTACAATTGATACAATCACCAGGTCATTTTCTATAATCGCTCTCATATGCTTCAAATAATCCACCCAGCCAGCACAAAACATTCTTGTGAGCATGTGTTTGTGTTAGTGCACGTGTGCATATGCCAGCCACAAAACGTCAAATATTCCACTTTGATAGCTGGGATGTTCGTAAATTGTGCATATTTCTGGAGTTAGAGGTCAGCTAATATAGACTTTTAGGTTAGCAGCTCAAAAAGGACAAAAGAGACGTTCATCGGTAGAGCATAACAACGTTACTCGTGATCTTTTCTTCTGAGTAGTCCTGCTGCTGCACTGCAATTGCGTTAGATTTCTTGGAGTGTTTTCGCATTTCTCAAAAAGGTTGACACATTCTCATAAAGCTTGAGAAGTCTCACGCCATCACCGTGTCACATCCCCTTATTTAAGATTCAATTATAAACCGTGACAGTGGGGAATGATACTGGGTCAGAACAATGGTCACGGATCAGTGGAGTGAGACCTTCATTTCCGTGACGCAGATGCAATAGCGCGTATTCTGACAAGATGCGGAGGCACAAGCGAGCAGCGTGTGAACTCCAGTCAAAATGTTGCTCTGCAGGTTCCCTATATCTGTTTTTATCATTATCGCCCCATCTCTCCTGACAACTTTTAAATCCTTGTCCAGGGGTGTCAAATTCATCTCCCCCGAGTGCCAGCGTTAAGCACCTGACAATATATTACCTGCACGTGCTAACCCAGCTCCGCACCTCTGCTGCTGGCTCGTTTCTGGCTCACTCACAGCTGCAAAAACTCACTTTCGCCTCAAAAACACACGTTTATGGTCCATGGCACAGCTGCACGAGACACAGAGAGGTGACACACGAGACAAAGAGAGGTGATGCACAATTGAACGGGGGAAGCATAGCCCGCTACTAAGCAGGATTTCTCATCTGCGGTCGAGCTGCCTGACCCCACACACTAACGGCCTGTCCCGTTCGCTCTGCGGTCCCGCGGTGTCTCGTTCCTTGAATGACGCCCTGTCTCGATCGCTCTCCGGTGGCACAGTGTCTGGTTCCTTGTGGGAGTTTCAGTTGAATTATCCACCTGTGGGTTGGATATCGGAGCAGCTATCCACCCACTTGCTCGGTGTGTCTGCCAGTACCGGGCACAGAGCTACAGCACCATCATTCACCCCCGGCTCGTTTGCCTTTTATTTTTAACGGGCGGCAAATTGCACGTCAAGTGGAAAGGAGGCTGCCAGAGCGCGGCCCCCTGAGAGGAGAGGGGCTGCCGTCCAAGCAACGCATTTGCATGAGGAAGAGTTAGTAAGTCGAAGAGAGCCTATTATGGGCCAACACAAATTTCATTAACCCCGGGGTTAAAAGACTCATTTCTTACTCCTCGACGTCTCTCTCTCCCCAGAGGTCCCGGGCTTCGTGAACCCTGCCTCGTCCCAGAGCTGGAGAGGGAGGGGCGAGCCGGTCGGGAGGAATCCTTGATCCACGCGCTGGCGAAGGGAAATACGAATGCGCTCGTTCTTCGGTTATTCTTCGGCAAGGTTCATTACAGGGGCTCTGAGAAATCACATCACGTCTCGACAGAACAAAGCGTCATTATCAAGCCTTTCAGAAAGAGAGCTTCAAACAAAGCGAAGCGTGCGAAGCAGACTCCATGCCAGGAGACCCGGCGAGGTCATATGGCTTTGCAATTCAACATATAATAGGCCTGTAAAAATATCAATATATTAGCACTTGCTGAAGTGATTATTTCCCAATACCAGGGCCTCCTTGTAAAACTCTTCAGTACAGACAAATAGGATTCTGATGAATGCCGAAGGATTCTATTACTGATAAATGCAATCACCACAATGAAGTCCCGCAACTGGCTCATTTCTTTTTTTAAAACATCCTCCACCATTCTTTTCTTGCTACTTTAGTAATCATCAGTTGGGTCTCTTGAGTTGCTGCACCACCCACACCCGTGCAAGAAGCAGTGACCATGCAGTGATTATACTGTGACAATGCAGTGATCATGCAGTGACCATGCAGCGACCATGCAGTGACCATACAGTGACCATGCAGTGGCTACAGGAATTAAAAAGTGAATGCCAGTTGAAGGAGAAGATTATCTCCCTAACACCAGCGAGTAGCCTGGGAGGGCCTGACTTGTTTTTGGGAGGGGCAAGTGTGGTGGTAACCCAAGGACCTAAGGCCAAACATACCCTGCCACTAAGGGCTCCCAGTTCAATCCAGGGACCGTAGGGCCAAGCTCACTCTCACAGAAAATGCCTTCTTATCCTGCCTGAGCCACTTGGGAGAACAGACTGATTTCGGAAACCTGCTGTACTGTAACCACATATGGGTCCCGGTGGGGGTTTCAAACCGACCCAAACTGCACTCGGCATTCCTGTCACGACTGTGGAATTAAATATCCTTTAAATCACAATCACACAATACTGAAAGAAAGAACACAGTCACAGTTCAGTGAGCTTCCGCTTCTGTTTCAGCTTCAGCAGAGTTGCTGTGTTCTTCTTACAGGGGTCTGTGAGAGATTTGCTTGTATCCAGGACAAACATGAAAACAAGAGCACAGACGCATTCAATCCTCACAATAATATGTAATAAGTTGTGTAACAATGTCTGATCAGTCAATTCAGTGTTGGAAGAAGCCCCCTACTTTTAGCACGTTGCCAATGTTATACTGGACAGGCAAAAATATGGCGTGGCTACACCTTTGTGTTGTTGCTATGACAGCAGACCTCTAGGTATCACAGAGAAAATAATGCATTATTACACTTAACTACACACCCATTTGAGCAGCTTCAACCATTATTAAAAGAAATACAAATATATACTGTTCTTTGCTTCCCAGAAAACCATTGCATTGTACCTTTGAGGAGGATGGATGATGGGATTGCAGCCCCTGCAGTGTAAAATCTGCAGCCTATAGATACAGTACAGCTGCAGGGCATGTTGCACAGGAAAACCCTTTCAAACTCCTTTGTCTGGGAGACAATTATGTGCCCGAAGCGGGTTAATGTCACAATAAAAGGCTCTCAAAGGCAGAAGTGCCAGGGGAGGAGGGGACCAGCGGTACGAGGAAGCTCAATGTTCAGGCAGTGTGTCTGAGGAAGCTCAGTGAGTGTGTCTGAGTCAGTTCCTTTGAGGACTGCTTTCCCAAGGTAGCCCTGTCTCTTCCATGAGTGGCTCTGCTCACAGAAAGCCCTGTTTCATTTCCCCGTACGTCAGTCCAGCTCAGAACCAACAACATCAATCTGCTGGCCTGTCCTGTGTCCTTTTTCCCTATCTTGTGAGGGATCTGTTGTTATTTCCCATCTCTCTCTCTCTCTCTCTGTCAGGAGCAGCAGTGCATGTTGCAGTTGCTGTGTGTGTGTGTGTGTGTATGCGTGCATGTCAGTGTGCGTGTGTGTATGCGCGCGCGCGTGTGTGTGTGTGTGTGCATGTGTGTGCATGTATGTGTGAGTGCGCGTGTGTGTATGCATGTGTGTGTGTATGCGCGCGTGTGTGTATGCGCACATGTGGGTGTGTGCGTGCGGTTAATTAACAGAGCTCCATTCATAGAGTACATCAGAGTGCAGCTTGGCCAGTAAACATGGCATTGAAGGACAGGGTGGATATTGTGCTTCTACACCTCCGGAGGAACACAGCTCACCGCGAGCACACACTGGTGCTTTCACCTTCCCAACCCAAACACAGGAAAGCACTGAATCAGGCTTCAGCATCCACTCAATCCACCCTCAGCCTTCCAGCTTGCTCGGGCCTCACATAACAAGTTAGTGCAAGCCCATATGCCATGTTCCCTGATTACATTATATTTACTGCCAAACCTGTGATGTTGTACAAATATAGAAAGTTACATTTTTGTGCAAAAATTCTGACTGAAAATTAAGAACAAAGCCTGCTGCTGTCATTTTGAAGAGGCCTTTGTGTTAGTTATTTTGTTTGTTTTGAAACCCTCAAACTGGAGGTAACTTAGCTGTCACCATATTAGCGGATTTGAAACAGCAGGTTCAAAGGGTTTTGAATAACCTTTCACAGAGTGTTGAAAAATCCCACTGCAATTTCTGAAACACTAATGAAAATTTGCTCTTTAAGAACCGGCTATAAGGCAAAACGTATCCATGAGTGATGAATATTAATTCCAGTGCTTCATTGGACACTTTGAAATTACCATATTAACCAGCATGCAATTTGTTTTTTAAATTATGATCATGAGTTTTCTGTGCATTTCTGGCAAACTGAAAGCTTCTTATATATATTGCAATGTAATTTCGCTGAGATGTATGCACACAAACAGTCATCCCACACACACTTACACGTCCTCCATGGCAGGGTCAGAGAGAAAATATTTATAGGGCTGACCATTTAGATAAAGGGTTGAATTTTATTCATGTATTTGTTCCCTCCTAATATGGGGTACAGTACTATAAAAAATATATAAACCACGGTCAGTTTAAATAAACACAAATGTTAAAAAGCATTGAAGTAGTCAGATATTCCACAACAATGCACATTTGGACATGACACATATTTTAGAGTTGAATTTCTCATGACAGCTATGACTGCATCCAACCTGAGCTCATACACACAGCCACGACTAACATCATTAATCACTGAAACCCCACTTTTGGGTCACAAAAGTTATGTTTAAACAGTGTTGAAAAATAACAGATGAACGCTAAAAGGCTTGGTAATGATTCATCTGTGAAAGCTTTATATTAGCGTGTGAGTGCTACAGAAACTCTGGAATTAGGTCTGAATCAGTTCACCTTGTGGGTGAGAATTAGTGTTCTTTTCTCCACAGGAGACTGCGTATGCCCAGACTGCTTATCGAGTCGCTGTATGACCTTACAGGAGCTTAAACTACAGTCAATCAGAGCCGAAGCACATCGCAACGCGTTTATTTAAAACGCGCTCTGGCCCCGACACTTCATTCTTAACACATAATTAGCGCACGCGGGAGTCACCGTCGTGAGACGGTTTCCATCCATTGATGTACTCCCTTCAACGTCTTGCTGTGAAAGAAAATGGCTGTCTCTTACTTGATGATGCAAGACTGAAACATGTGGGAGATCTCTTCTGTAGATCTGTGCTCCTGCCTGCAGCACACAACGACCAAGATAAGCGTGCCTTCAACCGCCACCCCCCTATCATGGACATTGCTTAGTATTGCAAGTATTTATTCATTTTCCAAGGAGAAAACTTTTTACAGGGAAACTAATATTTACATATATTTTCCTTCACAGCAAGGTATTTGCCAAGGACAACACAATGGTAATGGATGTTCTGTCCTTGGGGCACTTGTTTTCATGAATATTAATAGATTGTAATATTGCACCAGAAAATAGGAAGGAAGGAGAGAGGATGGAGAGAACACAGGAGCTGATCATCTGGTTATTATAGAGAATCTGTGGGGTACTCCCAGCACTGCAGCATATTAGTGAATCCCTGTCCTCATTAACCAGCCAATGAGCCTGACCAGGCTGCTCATAACCTCACAGTACTATGAGCCTAACCAGGCTGCTCATAACCTCACAGTACTATGAGCATGACCAGGCTGCTCATAACCTTAAGGTACTATGAGATTCCCAGGAGGGGCACTGCAGCAAAGTACTTAACCTGAAATGAATTCACTAAAACTAAATACATTCATCCAGAAATTAATATATATATTTTACATTTCCTGTATAAATATTCAATGTAAAAACACATGAGCAATGAAAGCTGACCTGGGTAAGGCCATCTGCTGAATATATAAATAATATCTCTTACTTTAATAACTGCCATGCACAACCTGGTGGAGTAAGTGGGTTCTTTCCACTCGCAGTCTGTCTGTGTCCCGACACTGCGCAACTGCTCTACTATCCTCGTTGGTTTTCAAGAGCATAAAACCACATTCATTGGAATAGAGAAATAATTTATTTGAGAGATGTGGGGGTAAATTAGATTTTCCCAAATGAATGGCTGGGCCAAAAAGGCAATTGGTTTTGTATTAATTTCTGATGTTCTGAGAAAATTGCAAACATTATTAGAGACATGTTTCAGAAAGGGACAGGAATTATAAAGAAAAGCAAGCCACCTTTCAGGGAAGTGCATACTAGTGATATTTCTCAGAATACGTCTCAGGTTTCCGTTCCTTTATTGGAACCCTCGGTGTCCAATGATCTTCCCCATACCGGTGTTTGTAATAATATCAATGTGCTTCAAAAACAATATGAATATAAATACAGACACACATATGTATATATAATAAGGCAGTGAGGGGAGCACATTGGTGGTGTGTGGAAGATGGCTGCAATCTCTCCTGGTTCTCAGCTCCACTCCTCTTTAAGTGTACCTGCCCGTGATCACTGCTCCTCAGGTGTGCCATAACAGAAGAGTAGAGGACAGGGTGCCTGACAACGGTTCAGGAGTGATTACTTGCTGTGTGCTATATACAGTTAATTGTCAAAATAATGGAAGCACGTCAGTAGATCAGGGATTCTGGCAATTTAGATTCTGTGTGAGTACCCGTATTGCATATATGGTCAAACTTTGCCTGCCTGGCTTTGACCACATTAGCCTATTCGCGTCTTGATGTCTGTCCAACAGGCAGTTTTTTAAGCCAACGTTAAAAATCCCTCCCACGTATCATTAGTAACAGAAGAAAGGAGCACACTCTTCCTGGTTAGGGAGGTGAACATAGAGAGAGTCTGTTTAGAATTCTCTGAGCTCCATGAGCATTTGCTGCTGTGAAAATTAGTTTTTTACTATGTGTAAGGAAAATTACATTTGGTCTGTAAACACATAGATGAGGTTTGTGTAACAGAGACAGCATGGACACCCCAATGTCTGGTTGAGATGAGCCTTGTAACAATAGCGCCTCTGGCCCAATCAGGCAGGGCCCTGCGTCTCACCCCCCAGTGTGAACGGATGTAAATGTACCTTGTTAACTGTATGAGAGAGAGCTCCACGTTGTGTCTTTCGAGCATTTAGTAACATGCTTTTGTTCCCACGGCCGGCTGTGCAATTAAATGTTCCTGTCTTCCGTTATGAACATTGGGTCTGTCTCGCCCTCAATATGGAGAATATTTTACTGTGACTTGATATTCTGGGTGACCAGTGCTCCCCTCTCTGCGGCATTGTCATGTCGAGGCTGCTGAGTGGACCTTTCTGTGTGTGATGGAGCACAGGGCACTCCAGAGGCCCAAAGCTCACAGAACCTTCAGTTTTTAATGTGAGAGGAGATCTTTCATTCTGAGCACAAAGGGGCTGCATTGGACTGCGCTGGTTCTGGCCTGGCCCAAGTAAAGCAGCATAATGCTGGTCTTTCCCACACCACATAACACAATTTCTGACTTCCACAGACAAATGTATCACATGCAGGGAGATATGATACACTCATATCCACACTCACACAAACACACACACATAACCACACTCACACACACACACACACACACATATATAATTACACTCACATAAACACACACTCATAATCACACTCACACAAACACACACACATGCAATTTGCTGTTTAATTAAAGGCCAATTTATTCCCAAGAGCAAAACTCTCTGAATTATCTCTGAATTGGTGACAGCTGGCAAAACATAAAGGGCTTTGTGGTGGAAGGTTTATTTACTTTAAAACCCTGAATACATCGGGGTGCTGCCCAGCGATTGGGTCTGGTCTGCAGCATCACTGACAGCAGGAGACCAGCTGAGCTGCCTATTTAGTATGCACCTTCATGAAATGGCCATAAAAGTAAAGTATAGCAAATTTACAAAGGACCATGTATTTAACATAAATATAGCACTGCTTAAAATGATCAATACATGGTCTCTCATTTTCTCTCCCCCACCCTCTCTCTCTCAAATTCAAATATGCTTTATTGGCATTACCACACATCAATATAGTATCCCTCTCCCTCTGTCTTTCTTTGTCTCTGTCTTTCTTTCCCAGCACTGCCAATGTCCCCATATGTTACCTGTGAAGCATGCTGAAGCCCTGTGGGGCTGTGTGTGTGTGTGTGTGTGTGTGTGTGTGTGTGTGTGTGAGCGTATGTGTGTGTTTGTTTGTGACTATGTGTGTGTTTGCGTGTGTGTTGGAGTGTGCGTCTGTGTGTGTGTGTGGGGAGCGTGTTTCTGTGAATAAATGTGGGTGAGTGAGTGTGGGTATGTGTGTGGGGGGGGACTGTGTGTCTGTGTGTGTGGGGAGGGGGGGGGGGAGCGTGTGTCTGTGAGTGAGTGTGTGTGAGTATGTGTGTGTGTGTGCCACCTCTCATCTAATCTCTTTTTAGGTGTAGTAAGGGGTTTATGCACTGCAACCCGACCATTGTTCTTGACGGACTGCTTTTGACAAATCTGCTCACGCCCTAGAATGATATTTCCAGTCAACTGATTCAGAGTTGCTCATCTGTTTTGCCTTGCATCTCAAACCAATTTTTTAAACATTTTTTTACATTTACAGTTTTTAGGCATTTAGCAGACATTCTTATCCAGAGCGACTTACACAGTTTCACATTTCTTTACATACAATCCATTTATACAGTTGGATATTTACTGAAGCAATTCAGGTTAAGTACCTTGCTCAAGGGTACAACGGCAGTGCCCCACCTGGGATCGAACCTGTAATCTTTGCGTTACAAGCCCAGTTCCTTAACCATTATGCTAACACTGCCACCTATGCATGGACATCACGGTCAAGTATGCGCTTTCTACCAGTTGCCCCTAGTTGATGATGTCTTTTCCTCAAACTTCCACACCAACATCACCTTAGCCACTGTTCCTCATGAAACATCAGCAGCAAGCTGAGCAGTCTTCAGCACTGAGGCTCCTGCCAAATGTGTGCCAACAATCACCCCTCTTTCAAAGTCACCGAGATCTCTTCTTCTAGCCTTGGTAGCCAAAATAATGGGCAACTGGGCCTGCCCAGCACTTTTATACATGACCCTGAGCATGATGGGATGTTAATTGCTTAATTAACTCAGGAACCACGCCTGTGTGGAAGACAGCTGCTTTAAATATACTTTGTGTCCCTCATTTACTCAAGTATTTCCTTCATTTTGGCAGCTACCTGTACTATCTATGTGCGTCACCCTAGATAATTGGTTTCTGCAAAACAAATAATTCATGATTGAATGTGTGCTCTTCTGGATGAAGCCTGCTTTGAGAGTTCCTGTTTCTCCCAGGGTCACAAAAACATCCCCTTAAAAAACCATTAAAGCCCAGCAGTGAACGGAGCTGTTCCAGCCTTGCCAGCATTTGAGTGACATGTTTCTCTCCTTTTCTTCTGAGCTAGCCTTTCATTATTCATACAACCACAGAGTATTTTTCAGCTTGGACTCACTCCATCGGTTTCTGCACAACACACAGCAGGGAAGGCTACACAAATCATTGGAAATTCAAATTCAAGGGACGGGCTATAGTTCATTTCCTCTCCTCAACAAAAGTGACAGTGTGGCCCACTTTACACAGAATTTGCGATCTACACAGAGTTACCTGGTGCCTGGGTTGTTCAAATGGAATTTTAAAAAGGCATGGAAGGTGTTTGGTACCACGCTCGCAGATGTGCCTCGAAATGGTAATTTACTGTACATGAGTGTGTACACCTGAGATGCATTTGGGGGGAAAGACTCAAGGACATGAAAGCTGACCCGTGTTGCCTACCTTTGCCATAGTTGAAATGGAGCTTGATCGCCTTGCCTTGGTTCATGTGCAGATACGTGAACCAGACTGCAAATGTAAGCAGGACCAACAGCAGGAGGAGTTTGAACTGCTTCCGAATTTTCTTCACCGGAAAGCGCAGCATCCTCGCAGGACCATCAGCCGCTCGTCCGCGGGAGGACTCGTGATCTGGCCGGTGTGTGTTAACCGCAGCTCGGCTGTATCTGACAGGGAACACGGGGGAAATGTTCTGTCACCGACGAGGTGCGGAACCCCTTGCGCACAAGCCAATGGCAGTTTCAAAAGCATCCACAGAGAAGCCTACGTGCACTTTCCCCAATACAGTGCAGTATCAGAAGCATCACTGAATGTGTGCAATGCTCCACCCTTATGTGCGTCTATGTTACTGGATACTTTGTACTTAAAGGCAAAATAAAGCAGTCATATTTAAGTTAGCCTAACCTTATTTACCCCTCCTCCTGCGCTTCAGTCATACTTCACCAAGCCCGCGTACCTATGAGAGCCGGGAGGACGCTCCAGCCTTTAAAACAGTAGCCTGCTTAGAACCGCACGTGTCTACATATCCTTGCATTACGTTTTCATACAATTCCTGTCACTAATGTGCGTTGCGCGACGATGCCAGTCTGGGGAAGCGCAGAGGACGAAGTAGGTCCAAATGGACGTCCGACGTTTGCGCGTGGACAGGCAAAAGAGCAGCCCGACGGTGATCTCGTGAAATCCCCCGCAGCTGTGGCCTCGCGGACAGTCACTCAAAGCAGGATCATCCCCAGTCTTTAGCGCGCACTCGGGACGCAGGGCGTGCTCATCAGGAATCAAGACGTCTAACTTTAAAATAAAAAAATCATAAATCAGTTTGTCTCTGCAGTGAGCTCTTGACGGTTCCTTTCGCGTCTCCTATTACTTCTCCAGCAAACTGATGAATGCGTGTCCAGGTCTGACTCATTCCACATTGTCACACTTGTAGCTCCATGGCAACTTTGACTGCTAAGCACATCAACGAACTGCACCGACTTCATTCACGCGAACAAGACAGACGACTCTTCTCCGGAACTGGAACTTGTCATTTCATAAATTAGAAAATAACGACATTAATAACGATTAATCTGCAAGTTAACCAGCAGGCCTGTATCTTATGTATTTACATATCAGCAGCTCTGGTAGATTGTATTGCAGTAGAAACAGGACACAATTTGCGATTTAAAATACAGAATTAATTTCGTCATATTAACTTTAAGCTCACACCTAGCTTTAGTGTTGATCAGTAGAAGCTTTTAGCACAAAGAATCATGTACTATAATTAATAAATCTGCAAAAACAGAATCCGTCTCCGCCGTTTAATTATCATCACTAGAAATGAGTGATGCTGCTAAAATGCTCGCCGCACAGAAGCTGTCTTCTCAGTTGTCATTCTGTTTGTTTACTTTCCTGGGTCTATTGTAATTAGTCGACCGTTATGTTACACCTTCAAAAGTCAAAAGTTGAGTTCAAAATAGCCCAACGCGATCCTTGTCAGGTGAGTGCTAAGCAACCTGTCGCCAATGTCCATGTGCACGTACACAAGCTTTTTCCTGTTTTTTGCGCGATGTTTCATTTTAAAGCCATCCTTGCAAAGTCGTCCGCAGCCTCATTTCCTGAGCATATGTAAAAATGCTGCCCCCATCAGAACACAAACGCAGCCAAACCCAGAAAGAAACAGACGCAGGCTAACGCTAAATGCATGTTATACACCCATTGGGGTGACGTTGATTACAATATGCTCCGTCCTTGTGTTCGCAACGTTCGTTTTCCCTCGTAAACGTGTCTTGGCCGTGCAGGTGAATTGTCGTTGCATCGAAAGGCACGGATCCCTCGCTTGCAGACAGGAATAGCCTCACTCCGGTCCCGCTGTCGCTCGTACTTGCGCTTTCTTTGCTTCCCTCCCATGAATGAGCATCTTCACGCTGCCGAGCAACCGAACATTGGAGGAGCTGTGATGGACAGTTCCAGTGCCCAACCGCTGTCGGGCGTCTCCAGAACACGCCGCGATCAAGCATTGAGATTGTAGGTGATTTTATGTGGCCGCAGGGTCAAGCACACATAACTGTGACACAGTAATTACAGTGCCCAGTCGATTACCTGCATGTTCATATTCAACGAATGGCGCATCTAAACGCGTGTCATTTGCCCCCATTTTTATTGCTCATAGCTCTGAAATTATCGGTCCTGTTTGCGTTTTTCTTGTCGTTGCAGTCTGTACAGAACTGAGTATGGACCAGTTTGGAATTAGGCTGCCATTAACTGATTTAAGAGGAACGCAAACGTCTGCAACACACAGTAGATTTTCCGCAGTACAAATTTAAAACAAAAAAAATGTTGGCACTCCACAAACGACATACGAATACCCACATTATCTAGAAAGTAACAGCTTGAGAGCATAGATTGTATGCTACCCCTAAGGGCATTAAAAAGTATTTTCTGTGCAGCGTTTATAATGTTGAGTTGTTCAAAAGCACACTGAGATTAAGGCAACTACATTGACACATTCTTTATTTATTTTTTGAACAAATGTCCCTCTGATTAAAGTTCTCGTTCTCTTGCTTTAGACAGATTTGGGTTATTGTCATAGGAATAAGAATATACTTTTATTAGCCGTCTTACACAAGGTAGGCTAATTGGAATTTTGTATTTTTCTGATATCTCTCCAAGATACACACACATAGGCCATATGTAGGCTATTCCATCAGAGAGGTCCGAGCGCAGGGCCAGCCATAGTACAGCCCCCCTGGAGCAGTTTAGGGGTTCAGTGCCTTGCTCAAGGGCACTTCAGCAGTTCATAGTTTTTTCGTTGGCCTTCCTGGGATTCGGACCAGCCAGCCAGCCCGTGTCGCTAACCACTGAGCCATTGAGTCACTGCCACCCCATAACCACTGTCGCCATCAAGGAAGTAAACACCTCTACACACCTCTTGCTATAGTGTACTTAACGACTTTTCCAAACCAGCCGGGTTTAGTTCACGTGCAGCGTAGAAATAACCCTGAGCATTCAAATCTAGATTAAAATCTATATTTGGTCCAGTAGCTACACTGCTTCGTTTCAGGAATATATTTCTACAGGTAGGCGTTTATTTAGGGAAACATTTGTCCAAACTAAAAAAACTGTAAAATGTTAAATAGTTAGTTATATACCTGCTCTTAAATGTGGGAAGACAGGGAGAACCCAAGCTCTATTTGAGGGGTTCATCTACGTGCGGCTACATTATTGCGTGGGGAAATTGTGATTGTTTGCGTACACTTGAGCTCCACCTGTTGGTGAAATTAGGCAAAATCAAAGGCATAATATTTATGATGGGGAGGTACACTGTTGTAGAGATTTTACTTTCACTCATTCATTTTCATAATGTGGGTGTTTCTCATTTTTACTGATTAAATATCACATTACAGTGCTCGAACTAAGCATAGAAAATGATCCGAATAAATAATGCCATAAAAAGTGTTTATTAGAGTAATCCCTCCAATAAAAATATGTTTCACATTGGCATTCAAACATTATATTATTGAGAAATAACCATGAGATATACTGTAGCTGTTTTGTTCGAGCGATTTTGTTAATCACATTTTTCAATAAGCAATAAAGAATATGATATTTTTTCGTACTTTGTATATCACCATTACAGGACAGCTGTTGAGCCATATTCATTATCCCTGTGCTGTACAGACAGTTTTAATAGTGACACAATAGCATATATTGGTGACTGAAACAAAAGAAAAGTGTGTGTGAAGAGGGGGAAATGTAATGCTCGTTTTAATTTATTGTTTAAATACAATTCTAAATATTGGCCCTTATTGGTAAAGTTAAAGAGAATCACAGTGTGTTTGGTTTGATATTGGCCCTTATTGGTGTTATGCTCTAGTAGTAAGGAATCAGCACATACCCACTGGATTGCAGTCAGATAGAACATAACTTATGTTAACATGTAGAGCTTATGGAACACAGACAGTGGTCATAATTGTATATAGGATTTCAAATTCTAGAAAACCTCTTTGTTTTCTCTGTATTCATTTCTATTCCAGCAACATCCCAATCTCCATTCTCCATCAGTCAGGACCTTCTGAAGGCTGTGAAGTCTCCAGGTGACCTGATGACAGCTGAATGATTTATTGCTGTAGTCTTGTGACTTTGATGACATCATATTCTTTTGGGGGCCTGAAAATCCCGACTCAATTTCTTCACCAGTTCGTCATCCTCATGTCTCTTAATCAGCCAGCTATCAGTAGTCATGATTATAATGATTGTATATTACTTATTTAATCATCTTTGTGGGTTTGAGGTTGCCATGGTAGCTGGGTGCAGGTGATACTGTGTGACTTGCCTGTCGTTTTGGGAGTAGAGTCGGGGGGTCGTTCTCACTGGGGCGATGCGTCACTCTGGGATGGTCACTGAAACAGGGAGTTACTCAGACATACGGGGGGGGGGGCCTTAGTACAGTGCAGAACATGTACTCTTCATCCTGGTGTGTCCCCCTCTCCACCATCTCCCTCAGCTTCATCAGTTTAGATATTTAAGTGAGTCAGTGTGACACTGGTTTGGATATTTGAGTGAGTCAAGGTGACTGTAGTTTGGATATTTGAATGAGTCATGGTGGCAGCAGTTTAAATATTTCAGTGAGTCAGAGTGACTGTAGTTTTGATGTTTGAGTCATCGAGACTCGAGATAACTGTGTAAACAACCAAACAACTGAGTAACAGTGAACACCAGCACACCCTGTGGCCCCCAGGGTGAGATTGAACGTCACTGGGGGTTACTGGGGATCACGGCTAGCAGTTTCACTCTCAGGTGGCAGGCGAGAGGGTGGAGGGAGGAGCTGCCACTCAGAGAATGACAAGCGTGACATTTCCATCTTCTCCGCGGATCCTGAGCGGAACAGCGTCACCTGCATGTTTTTCTTTTTCTTTTAAAGAAAGAAAATGGTTTTTTTATGGTGTCAGGCTTTAGCAGATTATTTATTTTTCTAAATCTCAGGAAAGGAAGATAAGTGTCGGTGGGGGGGGGGGGTGTTTTATGGGCTCATCTCCGGAAACTGCATGCGGATTAAGACACCTTTGCTTCTAGGAGGCGTCATGCTAGACAGCCGCTGACCGCAGAGGGATTATTGCCCCCGCATCCGTGTGTGCCTGGGCAAGCAAACCTATTACCTCCCTGAGATAAGACTCTACTGTGTTTTAGTGAAGTGGAAAGTGGGAGTAAGGGGTCCAGGAACCGGGCCTCCCTGTACCTGTACATCATACCATTTAAGGGACAAACAAGCAGAATAGAATCCTGATATTGGCTACATGGGACGCACAGCAGAGACTGAAGGTATGGCTCATACAGGCATGTTCTCTCCATCATTTCAGTCTAATTTCTTCCAGTGGTGATGATAGAGTGGGGTTGTAGTGCTTGTCTCCTCTCCTCCTTTTTATAGCGATTGCAGGTCATGAATCAAGGAGCAACGCATAAGGGATAAATCTCCCACAAGTGTCCCAACTTTCCTCTTCCTCGCTTGGGTTTTTCCCCACCCGACCGCTACTATGGCAGTGCAAGTGATGAGTGCGACCTCGGTTTTAGCCTGGCTCAGGTTTTATGGGCTGCCTTGGGGGTAAGGCAGGGCCACTGGGGACAGCCAGCTGATGTACTCTGTGTTCATCGAGGAGATGAGAAAGGTTTCGATCACCCGGTGGGTGGAAGAGATGCCGCCAGGGTCACAGGATTCAGCTGGCCCTACAAATCACTCCGTCCCTGCATTGACTACCGTGCAGCCTCAACTCCATCACCATCAAGAACAAATACCCTCTGCCCCTCATCAACTCTGTTTTCGAACCTCTACAGGAGGCCACCATATTTTCCAAACTGGATCTCGAATGCCTACCACCTTGTTCGGATCCGAGAGGGGGATTTGCGTGGAAGACGGCATTCAATGGGCCATTTCGGTACCTGGTGATGCCGTTGGGCTAATAACGCCCCTGCTGTGTTCCAGGCATTATTAACGATGTTCTCCGGGAGCTCCGTATTCGTCTACCTTGACGACATTTTAATTTTCTCCATAGGCAGTGTCCGCAGGTCTTGGAGAGGCTGTGGAGAACCAATTGTTCGTGTGAGTTCCACGTCTCTTTCGGTTAGCTTCCTGGGATACATTGTGGAGTGTGGGCAGGTGAAACCTGACCCGGCTAAAATCCAGGCGGTGGTGGAGTGGCCTCAGCCACAAAGGAGTTGGCGGTTCTTAGGATTCGCCAACTTCTATCGATTCATTCGGGACTACAGTAGGGTAGCCGAACCCCACCAGACTCACCTCCTTCCATCCCTTTCTCCTGGACCCCTGAAGCAGAAGCCGCCACCAACCTCAAAACCGCTTCACATCTGCTCCTGTCCTGGTCCATCCTGAATTCGCTGTGGAGGTAGATGCCTCGGACTCCGGGTAGGGGCCATCTTATCCCAACGCTACAAAACTCCATCCCTGCGCCTTCTACTCCCGTCGTGTCCCCTGCCGATATGATGTTGGGAACCGGGAGTTGCTGGCGTGTCAAGTCGCCCTGGAGGAGTTCTTTTGGAAGGAACTGAACAACCCTTCATCGTGGACTGGCCAAGAGACTAAATTCGCCATGAGCACTGTTTTTGGCGATTCAATTTGACCATCACTCACAGACCCGGATCCCAACCTGAAGCCCGATGCTCTCTCCCGCCTATTCTCCTCGAAAGCCACAGGCGAGCCTGACACCATCCTGTCCCCCTCCTGTGGTTGCTGCGGTGACCTGGGAGATTGAGAGTCAGATCTGCCCAGGCCACTCAACCTGACCCCAGACCCAACAGTTCTCACCTGTTTGTCCCTGATTCCGTCCGTTCCCAGGTCCTGCAGATTGTCTGTGTTATCAGTGTGAAATCGAATGAGCCGGTAGATTTAGCGCCCAAGATCATGTGATCCAGTGCCCACGCAAACACCCCTTCTAACATAAGCCTGGGCATAATGCATGGGCATACCTGCCATCTTTGACCCATCAAATAAAACAATTATTTGAGGATCGATAGTGGGTTTTAGTGCAGTGGTGATGATAGAGTGGGGTTTTAGTACAGTGGTGATGATAGAGTGGGGTTTTAGTGCAGTGGTGATGATAGAGTGGGGTTTTAGTACAGTGGTGATGATAGAGTGGGGTTGTAGTGCAGTGGTGATGGTAGAGTGGTATGGTATCATTGACCTGTTAGAACAACACCACAGCAAAACACAACAATTGGTTCAAATCAGTGAGTCACTGATGGCATATGTTTCTCCACCCATTTTTGCTTTCAAGAATCCTCATTCTGCATCACTACAGGTTGGTGCTTGTTCTTTTGCTTTTGTGTCATCTTTGACAGCAATCTGCAGTGGGAGACAGCAGTACTGGCTGACGGGGGGACACATTTCAGTGGCGCACAGGTGAAGGGTTCAGTAGTGGTTTCTGGCTCCGTTGAGTTTGTGCGGTAAGTGTGCTCAGCCTGTCGCTGACCAGGGGTAAGCACTTTGCACCACTGTGCTAATCAAAAGCAATAAATAATGACTAGTTATTAATTAGATACAGAGCCACGGTCTGGAGGGTGGGGTGAGGTACAAGGGACTGCGATTGGAGCAGCAGATTTAGAGGGCGCGGTTAAGATGGTGGGAATGCAATGTGGTGCTCATATAAAAGACTGACCCCAGGTGTCCCTGTGGCCCGCAGGCACACATCAGAGAGATCTGGGCATGTACAGTGGTTGGGTGACCCCGACGGCGCGTGAGGAAATGTGGAGGTCAGGAGAGAGAGCCCAAGCCAAACCCGCCCCGTCCAGAAACACCCGCAGCTGCCGTGTCCATAGAAGGCAGCGATGTTAACAGCCTGAGCTTCCCGAGGGACATGGGGAGGGGTCTCCTTGCCTCGCCCACTTCCTTGGCCCCACCCTTTCCCTATTTCCACCACCACATCTCCCCAAAGGCCCCCAAAATAAGACCCCCTTATTAAAACCAGCCCCCTCCGCGCCAAAAAGAAAAACAGATGACCGTACTAACTGTGCTCCTGAAGGGGAAGGGGGGATTGGCGGGGGGTTGCCTCTTTTTGAGAAAGTGCTCTCATAATGATCTCATTATCGCCCCAACTCCAGGCCTCGGCAGTGTAGGACCCTGCAGTGCTGCATACAGAACCAGTGAAAGGAACCGCAGAATGCAGGACTATGCTGTCTTGGTTTAACATTCACAACATCTTTTCCCCCATGTGGAGGAAACCTATCAGCCGATTAAACAAAGCCGTCCTTACCGAATCAGAATAAACAAAGCTTTTTACCCATATAGAAAGTGCAAATATGTTGTACGATGTTCCCGATGACAGCAGCATCCACTTTGAGCTGGGTAGAAATAAGTAAATCCTTCAGGTCCAACTGGCATCTGCAGATGCACCAACAGCAGCTGCCATTGAGAGAAAAACAGCCTTTATTTTTGAAATAATCTTACTCAAAAGACAAAAACAAACATAGCAAATAATGTTGAGCAAATAATGCCTCCTGTTGAGCCAGCCTGCACAAAATTGCAATCACCGAATTCTAAAACTTTCTTTTCCCTCTTCCGCCTCCTCTACAAGGTTATCTTTATTTTTAGAGAACCTCCATATCATTTTAATTGATATTACAAACATTCAGGAGGGTGTGTTCAGTCTAACTACTATGGTGTTTTAACTTAACTTAGGACAATGAAGCAAGTATTCTATTCTTTACACATCACCACTGCAGTGATGTTTGCTGATTTCAGAACACTACCAAGGTGACCTCACTGTGGCTCAGCACACGGGCTTAATGGTACATATAAACATCTCCAGGTTTCTCCAGAGGAGATAAACGACGTCAAGTCAGATCTTCAGCTTGGGCTGACAAAAGTCCCCGGTTTGCGATATAAAATCATGAATCGAACTACAACATAAAAGGCTAAAATCACAGTTTATCAGAAGATGGAAATCAGAGGTGAGAAAGACAAGACCTTAAAAAACCTTTCAGAATCGAAAGCCTTCAGGCAACGTTGGGCTGGACAACGTGGCCCTGGGGCGTCGAGAAGGCAGGCCAGGAACCCCACTGTACCCACCACCGCCCGAGGAGCTGTCCTGAAATATACTTTCCTTCGCTGGACGACCCCAGGGGGGTTGTGGGGAATGTCGAAGGCTTGCAGAAAGCCAATCTGCCTCAGGGGGGAACTCTAATGGGCAGGCTGCACTCTGGCGGCTCAGGGCCTTATTTGTCTCGTGTCAGGACGGAGCAGGTGTTGCCCCCAGTCAGGGCAGATCTTCGCAGACCGAACCGTCTGAGGGAGAGCGAAGGACCCCCGGATTCCCCCAACAAGCGTACCCTTGCATTTGGACCGCGAGTGAACAGCGTTTCTCCTCCCCGTTACCAGGTACGTACACACGCACATGCGTGAGCACAATGAGCCGTCTCTGTTCAGCCCTACTGTCTGTGACTTTGGGTCAGACGCGTCAAGGACGGAACTGCCCGCGTCTTTGTTTTGCGAGTGTTTACTTCAACGGCATGTCTGGATAGCGGTTATCAAAGTAAATTTTGGGAACCCTGCTCCCTCTCAAAGTTTTATATCAGAGAAACTGCTGTGGCTTCCAGGGTGCCTTGTTCATGCATTAAATGAACAGAAAGAAAAAAACGTTCGGGTTTGTTGCACTGGAAGTGCTTTTGTGCTTAATTGTGCCGCTGGTGGGCGGTGAGTCACAGAGGACTGAGAGGCGGCGTCGCGCCTCGGCTCCTCCACCTCGCCTCTGGAGCCGGCAAGGGTTCGAGAGAAAAGGCGAGGAGCGCTTGAAGACGGAGTCGAGTCAAACGATGTGTTGATTAGGTTCGGAAAGCTGTGTGATTCAGAGGAGTTTTTCTGTTCAGGAGTGGACTTAAGATAGCATTTGCGCAAGTACAGGGTGGTGGGGGGCTCACTCAGGAGATATCCTTCACAACTTGACGGTTTCTGATGGTAACCCTGCGGTGCGTTGGTTACCCAGTTACTGGCGGTGGAGTTACTCCTGGGGAGTGCTGTCAGAAATGTGCCCCCCACCATGCTAGGAAGAGGGTGTGAGTCACACACACAGAAAGTGTTTCTCTTACGAGGCGTTGGGGGGGTATGGAGGAGTTACTTCTAGGGAGTGCTGTCAGTGCTGCCCCCCACACACACTGAGACGAGGGTATGAGTCACACACATGTGCATGGCGTGCTAGCGGTAATTACCGCCATCACAGCTCAACCGCGCTCGTGACTGCAGCCCAGTTAAAGGACGTCAGGTGTTTCATCCCTATGGAAACGCAATGCAATGAAAGGTTAGGGTGCATATATTATCCACACCAAATATTGTGGCAATAGGAGTTACCGCTGCTTTGAAATATGAGGTTAACCATGATAAGTGCCCGGCGCCCAAGTGAGCCTTTCACCAGAAAGAACAGAGGACCAAACATTTTGAGAGAAATACGTTTTTAATCTAAAAACACAACTCAAGCTAACACAATTCTATACAAATAACAGCCAATAACTATAAAACTAATAATGGAAACCATACTATGAAAATAATCATACTTGTTGAGTCAATTATTATACACAATTACAATGATATACAACAATAAAACATGTTTGGGGTTATGGGTTCAAAGCCGTGACCTTCTTCTCTCCACTGCTCCAGAGGGAGTGCTCTTCTGGGTGGAGCTGTGAATGACTACTCGATGCGAGGGTTGGGCTAGCCCTCTCTTTTTTTAATGTGGGAGGAAGAGGTGCTCCCTTCTCCCCCATAGTGCCCTATGCAGAAACCCAAACATTACAATTTAGGAGAAGAATATAAAGCAGGCGGTGGTGCAGTGGATAGCACTGTTGCCTCACAGCAAGAAGGTCTCAGGTTCAAATCCAGGCTGGGGGGGGCCTTTCTGTGTGGAGTTTGCATGTTCTCCCCGTGTCCGTGTGGGTTTCCTCCGGGTACTCCGGTTTCTTCCCACAGTCCAAAGACATGCACGTTAGGCTAATTGGAGAGTCTAAATTGCCCGTAGGTATGAGTGTGTGAGTGAATGGTGTATGTAGTGCCCTGCGATGGATTGGCGACCTGTCCAGGGTGTATTCCTGCCTCTCGCCCCAATGCATGCTGGGATAGGCTCCACCCCCCCCGCGACCCTAACTAGGAATAAGCGGCTGAAGATGAGATGAGATGAGATATAAAGCAGGCAGTGAATTTCTCCACACACATACATACATACATATAGATATACACACATGCACACACATACACCAATACACACCTTTTACTCTTGGAGAGCTTCTCGGGGCAGAGGAAAAAATGTGAAACTCTTTTATGAAATTTCATGGCTTGCTACAAGATAATAAAGACAATCTACAGTATATGAATAATATATATGATATATATATATATGAATAAGAATGAAACGATAAACCATGACATCATCAACGATAACTACAAAACTCATCAACGATAACGCAAATGTTTTATTTTCTACCTGTCCCTCCTGTGAGCTAACACCGCAAAGTGCAATGTTTCATTTGTTCCGCCATTGGCAGACCACTGCATAAATTGCGTCTGTCCTTTATATTATTCAATATCAGTAATTACAGTGAGAAACTGTTGTATACACAAGGACGTTTGGAGCAGTAGGCGTGGATCCCATAATATTTAAATATTTCTAATTTCTCTCAGGTGAGAGGGCAATGTAGGCCAGTAAAGAGAAAAACACACCCATATGTTAATGTGAGACCTGCCTACTCCACAAGCAGCTGTCAATTACCTCCTACATTAACCCCCTCTGCCCTCCCCAATACTAACATCCTCCCCCTCAACCACACGCTAACCCCCCCCACTAAACCCCTCCCCCCTCTCCTGACACTAACCCCTGCCCACACACACTATACCCCACCACATCCTCTGTCTTTTTCCAGCTCTCCTCTCCAGCTCTTGCTCCAAGAAACCCACTGACCTCCCCCCCACCCCACCTACCGGGAAAAAAAAGACCTTCTTCGTTGGCCACCAACCATGGCAACCAAGATGCTCCAGACCTCTGGGGGCGTGGTTGAGCACCGCTCGGAAATCCACATGACCTCGTCCTCCTCCTCCTCCTCCTCCACTACTGTCACTATGAGCTCCACCAAGCTGCGCAAAGTCTCCCAGACCTCCAAGATCATGGACGGTAAGGGGGGGCTTGGCCAGGGGGCTTGCGTGCATTAACCCCACAAAGAGGAGCCTGACCTGAGGTCTCTCCTGCTCTGAGCTGCACAGGTCAGAGGTCACACCTGCTCTGAGCTGCACAGGTCAGAGGTCACACCTGCTCTGAGCTGCACAGGTCAGAGGTCACACCTGCTCTGAGCTGCACAGGTCAGAGGTCACACCTGCTCTGAGCTGCACAGGTCAGAGGTTACACCTTGCCAGATGTTCTAACATGTTTCTCTGGTGTGTGAGGGTGGAAATTACACAGTGAGGCTAGATTATATTGGATCTTGATGCTCAAGAGGTGGCGATGGATGAAAAGTGAGGCATCAATGTGTAATTGTGTACATGTGCGTGTGTGTGTACGTATATGTGTGTGTGGCGTGCGTGTGTGCATGTATGTGTGTGTGTGTGTGTGTGTGTGTGTGTGTGTGTCTGTATGTGTGTGTGTGTGTGTGTGTGTGCCTGCATGTGTGTGCATGTGCGTGTAATTCTACAGAGCAGTCCGTGCAGCGCAAGACGTCGGCCATTATGGAGTCCTTCAGTCAGGTGCAGAAGTCTCTCGAGATCCCAGCGGGAGAGAGTGTCCCCGATTTCGAGGAGAAGCCCCGCCCAATCACAGTCCAAGAGGGTGAGGCTGAAATCCGACAACCCCCTTCCATTCACTCCTCCACCGCCACTAATCACCCCCCTCCCCAGCCAGCCCTGGTCCACTGCGAGGCCTGCTATCCTCTGAAGTTTAATGCCTTTTTAATCTCCAGCAGAGTGAATGTTAAGAATGTCCACACACAGAAGCAGCTGTGAGCTTGTAGAGATTAAATGCCACTCCTTCAACGTCTCTGTGAACACAGGGGAAGTGTTTGGTTGGCCACTGCCAGGCACGATATTTATACTATAAGAACATGAGAGTACTCTACTCATGAGAACAGGCTAGTCACACAGGGCCGGGGTCAATTCCACTTCAATTCAGTCAATTCAGGAACTGAGTCCCTCTCACTCTCCTGACTGAGTCCATCCCACTCTCCTTACTGAGTACCTCCCACTCTGCTGACTGAGACGTGAATGCAGCACAGGCAGACTGCAGGCATCCAATTTACCAGAGGAGTCACTTGCACAATGAGGCAGGGAAATCTCTAGCCAAGTGTGCATTGACACAGGCACTGTCAGGATTTGCTTCCGGTCACTCAGGACACTAAATTCTTAACGTTTGACCAGTGGAGGCAAAAAAGGAGTTTGAAAAGGCAGAAATCATACCGCATTGCACTCCACCTGTGTTCATTCCTGTGGTTTGATTAGCAATCATTAATCATTAATCAGGTGAATCATTTGCAAAATAATCCCATCAGCTGCTAACTCCCTTTCTACTGTAGTTTGAGCTCATGAGCTGTGATTGGAAAGACTGAAGATGACCGGGCGTGGCCCATTGATGTCATCTCTTGGCAGGGGACAAGGCGGCATTTAAAGTGAAGGTGACGGGGAACCCCAAACCCACCGTGACCTGGAAGAGAGAGAGCGGAAAGGCACTGTCCGAGCGGACCAAAACTTTCTTCGACAGCATCGGCAAACAGAATGTCCTAAAGGTACTGCCCCGCTGCCAGAGGGGTGCGGAGGAGCAACGGGGTCCCAGAACACGCCCCAAATATGCCCCCTAACCTGAGCACAAAACATATTTTAAATAATTTAACTCTTTAGATGCCAGTAAAATCATCTAATGTTAAAAACATTCTCCTGCAGATCACTGAGGTTTTCAAAATGTTGGTTGGTGAAACTTTTCAGATGCATCATTTTGAGCTGTTATGGGTTTCAGCTGCCTTTTGTTGTCAACGGAGATAGGAAATGTCTGTTGTAAAAAAGGGGAAGAAAAACACAATCAAATCCCTGTTAACGTTTCAGAGAAGAATGAGTGCTGCCTCCCTCACCGTCTTTAATCGTGTTTAAATTGCTGTTATTAAACAATTAACTGGTGGGAGCTGTGCCTCTCTTACTGCAATCTGTTCCACGAGTGAGTTGCACTTGTTTAGATTTAGCACGAACTCTGTGCTTTTACTTTGCTTCCCTCTGCTGGCGATGTGAAGTATTGCAGGCCTATCAAAGCGACGCAATCATTTTACCCTGTACATTTACTGTAAAGGAGAACAAACTACAGCTCTCTTTCATTTAAAACCGTCTCACTCACAGATTAAAGCACTCACCATGGATGACGCGGACGTCTACAAGTGCATCGTCTCCAATGATCATGGAGATGCAATCTACTCGGTGTCTCTCGTCGTCACAGAAAGTATGCACTTGGAGTTTCATAAATACTTGCTAAACTCGCGTTTTCACTGCAGTGCACTTCAAAGAGATAAGGCTTGCTCACAAATGTATTTGGAACTGTGTTTCTTTTCAGATCCAGCAATGGACTTTAAGAAGATGCTGAAGAAACGGTAGGTGTCCTTCTCCTGTAATGTGTTTTTACGTCATTATACCCAATCGCAGGCCAATTCACATTTTTACCTAACAATGATGCAATACATCACATTACATATTTTGTCACTGTAGTTAAACTGCACATTATCCCTGACAAATCAATGAAATAAAGGATTATAATTATGTATTTACACAGCAGAGCAGTATGATTGGTTGTTTGTAGAGCAGAGCAGTATGATGTCCCGTCTTGACCCACAGGAATGTTCCGGCGACTAAGAAGGAGGAGAAGCGGCCAATCACAGAGGAGGAAATGCTGAAGATTCTGTCGGGGGCTGAAAAGAAGGACTACGAGCGCATCTGTGCGGAGCACGGCTTCACCGACTTCAGGGGAATCCTCAAGAAGCTGAAAGAGATGAGGAAGAAAGTAGATGTAGAGGTGAGATTTAAAACGGTTTATTTCGGTCGTGGCGTGAGCGATTACAGCTCCTCTGCTACTCTACTGCTCTGCTCTTCTACACAATAAAATGTCCAGTGTTAATTTAACTCCGAGTTTATACACATCCAAAAGAGATCAAATGTACTCTATGAGAATAAAAATCAGAGTTGATTTAACATCGAAGGCCAGATTTACTAAAGGATTGAGACTGCTTTTCCAACACAAAAGGAATTAAGTCACTTTGCGACTTTCCTTTAGATGAATAGTTAAAGCTGTTCATGCATATGTATAGGTGGGGTGAACTCACTAAAACAGGGCGGAGATTTTGTAAATTAGGTTGATTAAGTATTCTGTCTGATTTATGAAAGCATGCCTTAATTGCGACTCTCCTTTTTGTCTGAGAATTTTAAGAACTCTTGAAACCAGGCAGTATTATTAAATATATATTCTATAGCAGGGGTGGGCAATTCCGGTCCTGGAGGGCTGGTGTGCATGCAGGTTTTAGCTTCTACCAATTACCCTGGCTCAATTAGCTAATTAGTTGGATACCTCTATTTCCTGATCTGTACCTTTCAGTTTTCTTTTTCTTGTTGTTCCCTCCCTACTTGTGCCTGGTTGCTGCATATCAATTTCTTGGTGTGATCTGGATGTGAGTGTGCTATGTTGTTTCGGACCCTTTTTCTGGGTGTATCCAACTGCAAATTGCGAATGAGGGCGTTTCAGTTCTATGATTGTGTAATTAGAACCGGTCTTAGTAAATTGGTCATTAATGTGATGCTATTTGCGACAGCAAAATATCCGCAACAAAATAACGGCCGTCTTTGCACTGCGACTATCTTAGTAAATCTGGCCCTGAATGTTTTACTGATCTCCTGTTCTTCTGTTGTCCATGGTATAAGTCTTCCTCCGCTGTCCCCACAGATTTCCTCTGGCTTTGTTGTGACTGAAATGTATGCTGATAAATGCAGTGTTAGAACACAGGATGGATGCTGTGGGTTCCTCTCTCCACTCTGTGCAGATGGTGAAGGTCCTGAAACCACTGGAGGACATTACAGCGAAGGCAGACTCAAACATCATCTTCGACACCATCCTGGAACTGAGGGACCCCAACACCAAGATGTTGTGGTTTAAGGTACCTCTTCTGTATGGTGATATCCTAGTACACTCTCTGGGTTAGAGGGGGCCTTTAGGGCATTTACACAGGGGTGTGTGTTAGGGCATTCACACAGTGAGTAGGGCACTCAGCTCAGTGCTACAGAGCTGTAAGGGCCAATGTGACCCCCATGTCACCACCCCCCAGGGTACAGAGCTGCTGCGGATCCAGTACTCTCTGGGGAAGTATGAGCTCAAGCAGATGGGCACCAAGTACATGCTGAACATCAGCAGCGTGAACCTGCAGGACATGGGGACCTACACCGTGCAGGTCGGGGACAAAACCCTCTCCGCCAAGCTCAACGTCATCGGCAAGTCTCCTCAACACCTGCAGCACAGCACAGCACCCACAGCACATCACAGCACAGCACAGCACAGCACCCACAGCACATCACAGCATAGCACAGCACAGCACCCACAGCACATCACAGCATAGCACAGCACAGCACAATACTTGCAGCACAGCACCTGCAGCACAGCACCACACCTGCAGCACAGTTCTGCCTCTACAGCACCTCCTGGAGGCGGGTCTTGCAGCCACACTGAATCAGTTCAGGTTGAGGTCAACATACAATGGCAGCGCCCCACCTGGGAATGGAGCATGCAGCCTCCGCATTACAAGCCCAATTCACTCTGCAGTGACACACAGGCATGTTGTGATGATGTTATTCCTGCAGTCAGGTGGCTGCTTATATGGCTGTTTATATGTTTGCATTCACCGAGGTATCGTTCACCTCTCCTTCCTTTCCCACTACACCCCTGTTTTCATCCCCTCTTCTCTCAATCCCTTTTCTCTCTGGTTGTCTTCTACCGTGCTCTCCTCCTCTGTTCCTCTTTCTCCTTTTCTTCCCCCATCTGCTCTCTCACCTCTTCTCCTTCTGCATTCCTCTTCGTTCCTCTTCTCTTTTCATCTCCCTTCTTCTGTATCCATCCCAACCCCGTCAGGGGCGTGTTTATGGGGTGGCCTGGCCACCCCAGGTGCCACCCCAGATGCTGCGGGTGCACCGGGCGCAAAATTCAGAGGGGCGCAAAATTTAAGAAGAAGAAAAAAAAACACAGTTAGGGCAGCGGTCCCCAATCCTTTTTTGCATTTCCCCCCCCCCCGTCAGTGCCCCACTTGGGCCACCCCAGTCAAAACAATCTGGACAAGCCACTGAACCCCGTGTCTCTCTTTCCCTCTCATTTATCCTTCTCTTGCCCTGTTCTTCTTCTCCCTACTTTTGAATGTGTTTTAACCTCTGCCCCCCACCTCCCTCCCTCCCAGACGAGCCGCTGAAGTTCCTGTCGGAGCTGAAGCCCATGCGCGTGACCGAGCGCCAGACGGCGGTGTTCGAGGTGCGCCTCTCTAAGAAGAGCGACCTCCCGCTGGTGTGGAAGTTTAAGGGGAAGGAGGTGAAGAGGGACGATAAGATGGACGTGACGGTGTCGGAGGACGGGCTCACCTACACGCTGAAGATCAAGGACGTGCGGGCGTGCGACACAGGAGAATACACCATGAGCATGGGGGACCTCACGGCCACCGCGCCCCTCTTCATTGAGCGTACGGCCACCCGCACCCCTCCGATCACACTGTTACTGTGACCACGCCACCTTCTGCTGGAGCTCCCGCTGCCTCATTTATGTCATTGCAGCAAACCTTTATTCTGTTTTTCATAAATAAGTTCAGGGCATGTCCCCAGGGGGTTGGGGCAACACTTTAAAAAGGAAGCTGTGTAATTCTGCAGCTCACTTCTCCCCCCGGCTCCCGGTTGACCCCTGAACCCCCAATGATCTGATTCATGGCACAACCATACCCTCTCAGTCACTGACTCATATTAACCAATCAGAGGACTTAACTCTACCTAGCACAACATTATGATTGGTCCAGTCCAGTTGACCCCTGAACCCCCAATGATCTGATTCATGGCACAACCATACCCTGTCAGTCACTGACTCATATTAACCAATCAGAGGACTTAACTCTACCTAGCACAACATTATGATTGGTCCAGTCCAGTCAGTCATTGATAGCCCAAATCTCCCATCACTACATTACTCATCCAAAGATAGATATGCATAAATATAGAATAATAGTAAATCATAACAATGGAATGGAATTACATTGAGCCTTTCATGTTGTGAACTCAAAGTGCAAGTAACGCTCCACACGTTCCTCCCCAGGGATCCCCATCAAGTTTGTGAGCCACCTGAAGAACGTGCGCGTGAAGGAGAAGGGCAAGGCACGGCTGGAGTGCGAGGTGAGCTCCAAAGACGTGCACATCAAGTGGATGAAGGACGGCAGGGACATCACCAACGACCCGCGCTACACCTTCATGCGCGAGGGCAAGCGGGCCGAGATCATCATCGACGACTGCGACATTGCGGACAGCGGCGAGTACGCCATTGTGTGCACCCAGGACAGCGATGCCCAGGAGTACGTCAGCTCCTCCAACCTCAATGTGGACGGTATGAAACGGAGCTGTGGAGGGCTGAAACCGCGAACACCCAGCAATGAAAGGTGCCCCCGCAAGGGGCCTCCGATAGTGTAGCGCAGTTATTTACCAGTGTGAGCTACCTATCACGGTTTGAAACCCGACTGGGCCACTGGAAATAATCTGAAACAAATTTGAAAATAATAATAATAATTGTTGACTCATCCATTTATTGTCCGTCAATTTAGGAAACAGCCACGGTTTGTTATAATCCTTCTATTACCTATCATTGTTAAACATTAACTAGCAAGCTGACTAGCTAACCTAACTGGCTAGGTGACTTAGTAAAACTAAACCCAACAACTACTACTGTTAGCTAGTAGGTCACTTTCGAGGGGAATCCCAGAAGCTCAGGGCTTGTATTTCACTGTTAGCTACTAATAATAATTCTGATAATACTGTATATTAATGATAATTTCAAAAGGGTGCTCACTTCTTATAAACTCAAGAGAGACAAAAAATTGTTGCTACATTTGTTGGGTCAGGTCCCACTCCCTGTCTTATCCAATCACAACTCCTATAGAGGATGCCTGAGGCATTGCTGGGTCCTAATGCTCAACCTATAATACCACGCAAGTAATTAGAGGGGAAAAGGCAGATCAATTCTTTGTAATGTGCTTTCTAAAAATGAATTATTTTGGGGGAGGGGGCAATCAAACTATTTTCAGGATGGGGGGAAGAACTCGACCATGTACCTTATGCCCTAGCATGGTCTCAACAAAATACATTTAAAAAAATGTTTTGCTTTTCGCTTGCTATCTGACTAGCTGATGTACAAAAGTATGTTGGGCCATGGCCCGAGGGCCCCCATTCTGCAGCCTATATTTAAAGTATATGTGTTTGATACAGGTCAAATACAAGGCAGTCCACCGTTTTACATACTGGTTTATAAAGGATTTTCATGAGAGCGAATGAGGTGAAATACTGAGCTCCCGGATTCAAGAGGATCAGTGATATGAACCTGCACACCCTTCAGCTTAGAGCTTGAGAGATCTCATCCTAATTTCAGGATTTGAATTTCAATTTAATTCCTGAATTGACAGAATTGAAATGTAATTTACCCCAAAACCTGCCTCTCAGGCAAACAAAACTTCCATAAACATAATAAAATGGGGAAAATTGTGGAATTGTTTTGAAGGGGATACTCCTCTCTTTCAGGAAGTGAGAGTTACCAGCATGCACCATGTCTAACTCCTGCCATGTGTCCTCCCCCCCTCCCTCCCCCAGAACGCTTTGCCACGGTGACGAGTGGGCTCTCCGATGTGCAGTGTCCCACTGGCTCCCCCTCTGAGCTCTGCGTTGTCCTGAACGACGAGAAGGTGGACGGAGTGTGGCTGAAGGACGGGAAGGAGGTGACCTCATTTTCCTTTCCCCCATTTCTCCTATACTTCCTAACCCCCCCCAGCCCACACACGCCCTAACCCCCCCCATCCCACATACACCCAACCCCCCATCCACATACACCCTAACCCCCCATCCCACATATACTTTCCCAGTATGATAATGATAGACTCATTGTACTTTTTTTTGTATCCAATGCTGTGCATGTAACTAATGCAGAATTTAATCTGACTGGTGTGGACGTTTATGGGATAATTATAGTGTATAGTGCACTATAGACAGTGTATGGTGTATAGTACCCTATAGGCAGTACTATTGACCATATAATATATAACGATGTATCAAGTGACACTGTCTGTGGAGCCACTGCTCTGGGCCAGTGGCACGCCTAAGGGGATGTCCAGCAGTCCCTGATTGGCTGAGAGGATGCCCCTGCAGCTCCTCATTGGCTGAGAGGATGCCCCGCTGCTCCTTCTTGGCTGAGCGGATGCCCTGCAGCTCCTGGTTGGCTGAGGGGATGCCTGGCAGCCCCTGATTGGTTGTCTCTGTGCCCATAGGTGGATATGAGCACAGTGCAGGTGGTGAAGCAGGGTGCGGTGCACAAGCTGATCTTCAGCAAGGTGGGCGCGGAACACGAGGGGAAATACACGTTCCGCGCCAAAGGAGCCGAGAGCGAGGCGGTGCTGGCTATCGCAGGTGTGCTCCTCACGCACCTTCACACAGAGCATCGCCTCTCACAGCCGGTCTATCTGTGCCCATTCCTTCTGAATATCACACTCTGAAGGGATCCCTGATTATCCCCTTAGTAGGATCCCAATATTGATTGATTTGATTGATTGACAGATTGATTTACAGACTGATTGATTGAATGATTGATGGTAGACTGACTCAATGAATGATTTAATGACTGGTCCATAGATTGATTGAATGATCGATTGATTAATTGACATATTTATTTACTGAACGATAGACTGATTGATTGATTGATTGACTGATTGGTTTCAACAGACCCACCCACCATTGATGCCAACGTGCTGGAGCTGCTGGCCGCCCACCCAATCACAGTAAAGGCGGGACAGACCGCAACCATCAAAATCCCGTTCAAAGGCAAGCCCATTCCCAAGGTGACCTGGTACAAGGATGGCATTGAGATAACAGATGATGACCGCACCACGGTGGAGCGCGACGGCGACTCCACCACGCTGGTGCTGCACAAGTGTGTGCGCGAGGACAGCGGCGCCTTGATGCTGCGTCTGAAGAGCGACTGCGGCACCGCCATCGCCAACCTGCACCTGAATGTCGTGGGTGAGCGCCACACTTCACACACACCCAATCATATCACATACAGATTCATACTGCATATTAACATGAACTTCGCTCTGCCAAACTCCTGCACTTCTTAAAAACCTTTAAAAGGTTTGTGTGGCTCAGTTGGTAGAGCACGGCGTTGGCAACGCTTAGGTTGTGGGTTCAATTCCCGCTGGGACCACTTGTATGTATGCATTCACTACTGTAAGTCGCTTTGGATAAAAGCGTCTGCTAAATGGCATATATTATATTATATTATATTATAAAATCCCTCTCTTGTGACATGGCATCGTCGGCCCCCTGATGGAGGACGATGAAAATACACTTTATTTACAGCATGGTCCACAGGGTTTCTGTTTTCGCCTTAAAATCAGCGGGCAGTTTAGAGACAGGTGAGGTGAGTTAAATGTGTAATCAGCTGCTTTAATTGATCAGTTAAGTGCTGAGTAACGGTGAAAACCAGCACACCTTGCGGCCCTCTAGGACCAGGGCTGGACCCTTATGCAGCACTTGCCAAGCAGTGTGCTCGAAGTGAGAATAGTAAGAAATACAGAAAAAGGATACAGGAACACAGGAAGAGTGTTTAATGCAAAACGAATAATCTTTTTTATGAAGCTCTTTTGATACTGGCCACTGTAAGCGCACTATTTTGGATTAAATAAATGAGAAGAACAAAAGGAATACGGAAGCTGTTTGAACACAAAAGGGAAATAAAGAGACAAATCAGGACATAAAAGCAGCAATAATAAAACAGTAATAAAATAAATCATAAAAATAAGACTGTGATAAAAATGACACACAGCTAAAAGCCGGTCTAAAAGCACACTGCATGGTTTTACGGCCCTAAACTCTGCCACCAACCACGCCCCCCGAACCATGCCCCTAACCACGCCCCACCCCACCCCTAACATGCCCCTTACCACAACCCCAACCCCACCTCTTAGCCACACCCCCTAACCATGCCCCCCAACCACGCCCCCAACCAAACCCTAACCCGCCCCAACCCCACCTCTTAACCAAGCCCGGCCCTTCTCCCCCTAGACCACCCGAAGCCCCCGCAGGGTAAGGTGGAGTTCCTGGAGCGTACGGGAAAGTGCATCACCATGAAGTGGAAGGCGCCGCGTGACAACGGCGGGAAGCAGGTGACCAACTTTGTCATCGAGCGGCGCGTGGCCGGAAAGAAGTCTTGGATCAAGGTGGGGGAGGTGGACAGCAAAACCACCACCTTCAGCAACGACAAGGTGGAGGAGGGTCGGGCCTACCAGTACCGCATCCGCGCAGTCAACGACCAGGGCATGAGCGAGCCACTGGAGACCGAGGAGGTGTACGCTGGGGAGCCCATCGGTGAGGGTGTGGGGGTGCGAGTTGAACGTATTGCTGTAACAGAGTGTTTTGGGCTGTCTCTTGTTTTGTGTCTCTGTCACCAATGACCCACCTGTTTCCTTGTGATTCCTCCCCACCTCTGCACACAGTGAGATGGCCCAGCACACCTGTAACAGAGACAGTGTGTTGAGTTGTGTGGTGTTTGTTTTGTCATGGCACATTGCGGTAACAGTGTTCTGGGCTCTTCCACCCCCCCTCCCCAGAGCCCCCTGGCATGGCATCGCAGCCCCAGATTGCGGACGTGACGAAGGATGCGATCACGGTGACCTGGGCACCCCCGGCGGTGGACGGGGGGGCACCCCTGCTTGGTTACATCATCGAGAGGAGGAAGAAGGGCAGCAGCATGTGGGTGCCCGTCAACAAGGAGCTGGTGCAAGGTCAGCACTCCTCCTCTCCTCCTTTCATTCTCTCTTCTCCTCCTCCCTTCATTCAATGGGCTGGTGCAAGGACTGCGCTCTCCTCTCCTAATTTAATTTCCTCTTTCTGTTCTTCTAGTGTTTGTTACAGCCTTTTTACCCATCAAAGTATTTATCTTGAGATCAAGATATCACATCTAATCAGGGTTGGGGCCGGTTTCATTCCAACTGAGGTCAATTCAGGAGATTAATTTAAATTCAATGAGAAATCCCCATAGAACATTATGGCAAATTTTTCAATTCATAAACTGAATTTCAATTTCCCGAATTGACTTATTAGGAATTGAACACACGCCTAACCCTGCATCGTATTCATTACATTTCTAAACAGAAGGTTTAGCTGGGCCTTGGTTTGCTTTTGCTCACAGACACCAAGTACACAGTGGACGGTCTGGTGGAGGACATAGAGTATGAGTTCCGGGTCACTGGGGTCAACCGTGCAGGCCCTGGCACACCCAGCACTACGTCCAACGGTGTGGTCGCCAAAGATCCCATCCGTGAGTAACCGCAGAAACCACTCCTGTCACGCCTCATCAGGTGGAGCTGGTCCACTTCATTGTCCTCATGTGAGAATGTTCATGCAAAATATGCAAAATATAACAATAATAATTTATAGATTCATATAACACCTTCCAGGATCTCGAGGCACTTTATAGTGAAGGAAGAGGGTGGCCTAATTTGGGTGATGCACAGCAGCCATTTTGCAGCAGAACGCTCACCACGCATCCCCTGAGGTGGAGAGGGAGGGGATTAGTAAACTTGATAAATTGGGGGATGATTACACAGCTGGGTTCAGAGAGCCAGGTTGGGCATTTGACTCTGGACAGAGGAGACACATGCAATATATCTCTATTTCTCTTCCTCTCTCCCTCTCTGTCTCCCCTGCCCCCCCTCTCTCTCTCTCTCTCTCCCTCTGTGGAGGTGCCCCTGGCATGGTGAAGGACCTCCATGTGGCTGACTCCTCCAGCTCCTCCATCACTTTGGGGTGGAGTCCGCCGGAGCAGGGGGACGAGCCCTCGGGGTACATCCTGGAGGTGCGGGCCGACGAAGCCAAAGAGTGGAGCAAGTGCACCAAGATCCCCATCACGGGCACCAGCTACACCGTGGGTGGCCTGCAGGAGCGCATGAAGTACTTCTTCCGCATCCGAGCCGTCAACGAGGGTGGCATCGGAGAGCCCATCGAGCTGGACCAGGGGGTGTTAGCTATGCCACCCCCAGGTACTGTATCTGTGTGTGTGTCTGTCTGAGTGTGCGTGTGTGTGGTTGGGGCTTGCAAGCTAGTAAAGGTATTTCCTTTGATTTTCATTGTTTAATTTTCTAATCAATAAAATCAAGGTAATAATTATTTCATAATATCCTATAGGACAGTTTAATATAATGCATGAAAGAGAGTACAGTTCTGACCCCCTGTATTCACCCCCGGCCCCCCAGCTGCCCCAAAGTTCGATCTCCAAGGGAAGCTGAAGAATCAGATGGTGGTGCGAGCAGGAATGGCTCTTTGTCTCCATGTCACCTTCACGGTAAAGACCATAATCGCCACGTCTGTACACCTCAACACATACTCATTCAGGACGGAAAATACTGGAGTCACACTCCAATAATACACACACACACACACACACACACACATCCACACACATGCAACTTGTTTTACAATGTTGCAATACAGTTGCTTAAGTGAATACCAATGTTGTAGATTGTTAAAAATTATGGAAATGTATTCTTGTGACTTTCTTGGGTCACAAAACATTTTCCTGTTGGAAAAAATATAAGAGCTGGATATATTTATAAAAAGGAAAGTTGTGTTTCGGGGTGAAAAAACAAGTTACGTAGGAATTTACAATGTTGTTATTCACCACAACCTTACTGCACCTGTCTCGCTGCTCCCTGATTGCCCAGCTCAGGATTCCTGATGCTTGCTGATATCAGGGTCCGAGTCCATGAGCAGTGTCACAATCCATCCCACAGTCAGGACACTGCTGGTACCAGTGTGATCACATGCATGGTCACCGCATGTTCTGAGGAAAAGTGACGCATAAACCATCACCCATGAGACAGACAGAGACCTGTGTTGAGTTTTCAGCTGGGGGCTGAGGTTTTGGGGTGCTGTTGTCCATGCTCCAGGGATCCCCCCCTCCCGCGGTGACCTGGTTGAAGGACGGAATCCCCACTAAGGGGCGCGAGGCCATCACCAAGGGCAAGCAGCACTCCCAGTTCCTGCTCAGCTCGTCCCAGCGCTCGGACACGGGCGTGTACCGTGTGCACCTCCGTAACGACTACGGAGAAGTGCACTATGACGTCAGCGTCCACATCGTAGGTAAGACCCCCCGCTGGGCTCATACTCATATTTATTCATTCATTCATTCATTATCTAACCCGCTTATTCCTGGTCAGGGTCGCTGGGGGGCTGGAGCCTATCATTGGGCCAGCATGCATTGGGGTGAGCATGCATTGGGCGAGAGGCAGGAATACACCCTGGACAGGTCGCCAATCCATCGCAGTCATACTCATATATATATACTTCCATATTTTGTTTGTAATTGCATCTCGCCACGTTCCCCTTGCTGCTCGTCCAATGTGTAGAGACATACAGTCAGAGCTACTGTACACAACTGTGGATTCTATTTTCAGAATGTAACTCTAAACCCCTGTGCTGTTTTTTCCTTGTTTTTGTTGTTTGGGAGATGATCACCAGTCAGTGTTGTTATTAGGGATCACTCTTTAAAAAGCCTGAAACTGAGCAGCTTTTAAGTACACTGGGTTATTACACACTGGCGTGTTTGAAGGTGGGTCAATTATGTATTATAAATACTCCCTGTTACTAAGCAAAATGTGCAATCTTTTGAAAGAAGAAATGTATATTTGACAAATAAACATTTTACATTTTACTGAAATTTAAGCAGTTCAAGTCCAGTGAATAACCTGAAATGGTAAGCGGTAAACTGCCAGAGGTTAAATAAAAAAAGTTTAGGTTACCAAAAACTGAAAAATAATGTCATTCTTTTGGCAGTGAGTAGTTTCCTACACCATCAAAAGGCACTTGGAAACTGGAGGAAACTCTGACAGGAAGATGTCTGGCAGACCCAAAGCCACAACAAAATCAGAATACAAGTTTCTGAGAGTTAACAGCTTGCGTGATAGGCGGCTCACAGGACAACAGCTTCAAGCACAGCTTAACACTGGTCGAAGTAAGGAAGTCACATTTTCAACTGTGAAGAGAAGACTTCAAGCTGCAGGTTTGACAGGTCGAGTGGCAGTAAGAAAGCCATTGCTAAGATGGCAAAATAAGAAAAAGAGGCTTGCCTGGGCCATGAAGCACCGCCAGTGGACTACTGAAGACTGGAAGAAGGTCTTATGGACCGATTAATCCAAATTTGAAATCTTTAAATTTTGAAAGGTTTTTGTAGGCCGTCGAGTAGGCAAAAGGATGGTTCCTCAGTGTGTGACACCAACTGTCAAACATGGAGGAGGAATCATGATGGTCTGGGGCTCTTTTGCTGGAACCAGAGTCGGCGACTTGCACAGAGTGACTGTTAACCCACGTTAACCCATTACTTGTTCCCTGAAAAGGGTCTTTTTTTATAACTCTTTATGAACTTTTTTTTACATAATTTTTCAGTTTTTGGTAACCTAAACTTTTTTTTTAACCTCTGGCAGTTTACCGCTTACCTTTGTACCATTTCAGGTTATTCACTGGAAAAACTGGAAAATGGGGGTGTTCTAAAACCTTTGACCGGTAGTGTATTTTAAAATTCTCAGAAATCAGCAATATTTTTACTGGTGTCTAAAGGGTTAAAATATCTGACTCAGGGGCCTCCCGCATGGTCTAGTGGTTTCAACGGCCGATGCTGGCCAAGGTGACCGGAGTTCGATTCCCCGTTGCGCCAGAGTCGGCTCTGGCCGGGAGTGCCACCGGGGTGGCAATTGGCTGTCCGCCCCATGGAGGTGGGAGGGAAGCTGACACAGTTCGCTGCGCACAGGAGTGGTTCTGGGGTGCCGGAGTTACGGTTGACAGCTCGGCGAGTGCTGTCTCGGAGGAGGCAGCGCTTCGCCTTTGTCACTGTGAGGGAGGGGATTGAACTAAGCACAGCGGGAGTAATTGGCGGGAGTAATTGGCTACCAAATTTGGAGAAAAACATGGTAAAATCTATAAATAAAAAAAATAAAAATATTAAATATCCGCCCCACCCCCCACAGACTTCCCACGGCCCCCTAAGAACATACAGCTGGTGGAGGAGGTTCCCGGGACAGTGACACTGCACTGGGAACACACCCCCGACCTGGCAGATGACGCCAACACCCATTACATCATCCTGAAGAGGGACGCCAGCACTGCCACCTGGTTCACTGCCGCCGACCGCGTCTACAGCAACAAGTATACCGTCACTGGCCTGTTGCCCGGACGCAAGTACTACTTCCGTGTCATCGCCCACAATGAGATCGGCGACAGCGACCCCTTGGACTCCAAAGATCCGTTCTCCATTGCTAAGGAGAAAGGTGAGAGGGGCTAAAGGGCGGAGGGACCAATTAGCAGAAAGGTGAGAGGGGTTAAAGGACGGAGAGACCAATCAGCAGAAAGGTGAGAGGGGTTAAAGGATGGATAGACCAATCAGCTGCAGTCGTTCCACACAAACTCAGCTTTTCACATTGATTATGTCACATTGTTAAACTGTTTTACAAATTCCAATATGACCCCAAAGGTTCCAGAACTCTTATTTAACATGTGTACAGCTATGTTTTGTAGATTAAAGATGTATAAATGATGTCCACAGAAAGCCCAGTTCTGGGAGATGTAGCGGTATGTTTTGATTAATTGACAAATGCTGATAATGTTCTATGAGGATATTTCAATGAATCTCTTGAATTGACTGAACTGAAATGGAAAAACTGAGACCATATGGAATGCTAAAGCAGGTGTAGTTACCATAGCGCCGGCTCTCCCTGACTACTCTCTCACCTTCCCCAGAACACCTGAGGCTGAACATGAAGGAGTACAAGCCCAAAGACCCGTCCCTAAAACCTGAGTTCATCCTGCTGCTGAAGGACCACGCGGTCCGCCGTGGTCACGACTGCACCATGAGCTGTGCCTTCCTGGGGAACCCACCACCACTGGCGTCCTGGTACAAGGACGATGTGAAGATCTCCGACGGCCCCCGCTTCTGGCAGACCACGGCTAATGGGGTGTGCACCCTCACCATCCCCTCCTGCAACACCAAGGACAACGGAACCTACACCCTACTGCTGGAGAACCCACTGGGCAAGGCTCAGTGCAAGTGCAACCTGCTCATCTTCGGTATGTGTTCATGTGTTGTACATCGGCTGGCAGTGTAGTGTAATGGTTAGGGAGCTGGGCTTGTAACTCAGTGGTTGCAGGTTCAGTTTCCAGGTGGGGACACTGCTGTTGTACCCTTGAGCTAAAGGTACTTAACCTGAATTGCTTCAGTAAAATATCCAGCTGTATAAATGGATTATATGTAAACTGTGTAAGTCGCTCTGGATAAGAACGTCTGCTAAAATGTAAAATGTAAAATGCAAATGCAAATACTGAGGGACCACATGATTACGGACTGAACCGACCGTGTTCCCTCGAACGCTTACACACACACACGCACACCAACCACGCTCCCTGGAACGCTCGTCACACACACACACTCTATGACTTTTGGGTCTGTCTTGTCCCTGCTTTCTGACTGTGTTGAGTGAGACACACACACACACACTCTATCACTGTGACTGTATGAGACTGCATATCATGTGGCAGGGATGTGACTCGGCTGTTCTGATTGACAGACAAGGATGACAGGAGTATTCTGGAGAGCCTTGCAGAAGCCAGGAAAGGGAAGCACATAATATGAGGAGTCCTGCACCGTCAGCCAGGGGGCGTTGTTCCACACCCCCTCCAGCGCTCCAGCCCCGGGACCAGAGGCTCCGGTCACCATGGCGATAATCTGCCGGTCCCCTCTGCTACCCCTTCCCCGTTTGGCAACACCGGATGGTAAACTCCGGTAAAGAGGCAAAATAAAGTCTTAGAGATATTGTAGTGTGAGGTTTGTGGGTCCACTTCATTCATTGTGAATGGGAACATTATTGTTTGTGTTCAAAACAATAACTGAGATTTCCTGTACAGCCTTATGGACAGTGGTGAATGGTAACACTTTGAAAGCACATGATTACATGCGAAGCCATAACCTCAGGAATAAAGCAAACACCTGCATCCTGTCCTTCTGAGAAGAACTGCCATCTAAACTAAGAAATATTGCTGTGTAACTGTTTGAAATAACTTCCTCTTATTGTAAATATGAATATGTTAACAACAGGCAACTGTTGTTCCGTTTAGCAGTTCAATTCAAAGAAAATGATGACAATACACACAAAAAATTATATAGAATTATTTTAATATATTTTTTCAACAGTTTGACAGGGCACGAGACAACACATCAGATAAAAACTGAAACACCCTGACTGCAGGCTTCAGGGACAGTAAATACACACCTCTCCAGGAAGTGACCAGCCATCTTTACAAAACAAATGGTGTGTGAGCAGTGGTAAAATAGCAATAACAATTATTTAGATTGTCAAAAAATGTTTTATGCCTGAAATACGCTACAGTGTTTGTTCTTGCAGCACCTTCATGCTTAATAGCACAATTGAGCTTAATGAAAACCATATGAGTTTGAGCTGCAGAGTCATAGGATTGTGCTCATTTAAGTAACGTCCTAGTCAGCTGGATAATCTCATTCCATACCTTTAGGATAATTATTTTTCCCGAGCAGGCAACGATTAACTTCCTGTACCTCAATCCCTTGACACTTGACAAGGACACAGAGACCGACAAGCATGCATCTCATTATATGCATATCATTATGGATTTTAAAACATTTTTAACTGTACACTGCCTTAAGAGGACTTCTGCACTAATACAATATTGTTCTTACAGTACGTGGCTGGGCCGCAACCCTGATGCTGCAATACCTTTATGAACACCAGAGGGCAGACTTGGTCTCACCCAAGGCCCTTAAGGCAGTTTTCCATGTGGTTAAGAATAACTTTCGCCTCCCGGGTGGCCTAGCGGTTACAATGACACTGGCCACTTCGACCAAGGTTCGATTCCACCAGCTGTGCTAGAGTCGGAGTCGGAGTGCCACTAGGGGGCACTCCGGCAATTGGCTGTCTGCAATTGGCTGTCCGGGAAGAGTTTGCTGCATACAGGAGTGGCTCTGGAGTACCGGAGTTACGGTCGACAGGCTTAGCGAGTGCCGCCTCCGAGAACACCTCTGTCACTGCTGGTCACAGGACTATGGCAACAAACTCGCAATACAAGGGGGGGATTGACATGAAAAATAGAGGACGTAATTGGCTACTAAATTGTGAGAAAATAGGATAAAATCAGAAACCAAAAAAAGTCACACAAAAAAAAAATACATCACTCTCCAACCATAACGGAAGGATAATGGACCATGCATTGAATATATAATTCAATACATGTAGGGCTACTGTTGATGTTTATATATATGTATATGTGTGTGTCCCTACATGCCTAACTCCAATGTGTTACAGCCCTATTTCACTTCAGTAGCCTCACACATGGTGTTGAAGAATACCATACATACATACATTTAATTTGGAACTATATTTATAAAAAATATTGTTCCAAATTTAACAGGACAGCTCTACTGTAATGAGCACAATGTACTATATAAATATAGTGCTATATATAGCCACCTAAGTCAATGTACCACAATACACATCTTTCCCAACACTGTAATGTGGGGGCCTCGCAAACAGGCCCACACTAGATCACTTGGGTGTTAAAAAGGAGAGAGAGAGAGCAGTCATTGGTTGCATTGTTCTTGCATTTATTTCGCATTTAGATTTGTATTTTCTCACATTCATAGCAGTTTCACTATAGGTAAGGAACAATATGGTCCTTTATAGTTCTTTATAATTTTCCCACATATATATGTATACGTATATATATACATACATATATATATAATTAAACAAATAAAAAGTAAGGGTGAAAGCACAGGACAATAAGGCAGCATATTGAGATAAACACAGAAACATCGGAGAACTCTTCGTATTTTATTTGATAAGTTATTCTTAAAGCCGTTCTTACCGTGCTGTGTAAATTCTCTTAAGAATGCTAAACATCAGAATCAAATATATTTCCCCCCACAATGAACAGGGATTTGAGGTTGATAACATATATTGTCTTTAATATTGAGGCTTAGTTAATACCTCTAAAAAGTCCCTTCCTGTAAAATACCACCTCTTTCGGAGAGACAGGCTAGACCATTGTCAGCATTAATATCTGTCACTTTCATGCCCGCTCTCTGAAATCGGGAAAACAGATTAGCACAGCTTCATCTTATATTGTATTGCTCAAATAAAGGGCTTTTATTAGGGTACTTTTTAAAATGTATAGTTCCTAATTTTCCCGTTTTCCTGCCAATTTGGTTGCCAATTGTACACTCTATTTATTTCAATTCGCCCTCCCCCACGAGTCCGCCGCACGTCCTCCAGGTAAGGAGCCAAAGTTCCATGCCGGTACATCCGCCTCCTCCGAGACGCAACCCGACCAGGGCCACCTTTCCTGCTCCTTTACGGACTCTTGCCGGATCATCCTCCCCCGCCTTTGGCAGACAGCCAAATGCCGCCCCCGATCGGGGTCAACGACCAGGCCAGTCTGGTAGAGACGCGGGTTTCGGGTCGTTCACTCGTACGAACCAATCGAAAGACACTGCTTCCTACAGCAAAACACTGTGATTGGGTCAGAGAGCGGTGAGTCATTGGGTCTATGGCACATGATAGCGCCACCCAATTATAGATTCACTCCGCCATCATTGCTATCAAATGCATCGCCCTCACTGAGAAACTACATTGTTTGTTTGATGCAGACACACTCTGATTCGCTGTCATCTTACAGTTGCGGAAACCCTCCTACGCCTACCAATTAAAGGTCAATTGATTAACGAGCAATCAACTGGGAGGAGAGATGCAAATAGAGGCGCCTGCAGGAAATGACAAGTGGCACAATCCAGATAAGGAGAAGCACATGTAAAGGAATGGCCAAACCCACGTCCTCCAAAGGGTACAGCGGGAAAAAAACTGTCAACCTGGACTGAGCAGACAGCAATAGTTCTGACAAATCGCCATGAATACTTCCCCCCAATAATAAGCAGAACGGTCTTAATGGAACAAGTTGCACTAAAAATAAACACTATAGAAGTAAAATAATATGACCTTCTGTCACAGGTAACACTACACTGACGCTCAAAGCCAAAACTCCGCTCATCAATACTGCATTCATAGTGGTTTTTGTCCCTTTGTTGTCGCATAAAAAGGAGATAACAACGCAGCTGTTGACGGGAGAGGTAAACCGATCCTTCGCGTCGACATGAAGCGGTTGCATCAGATGAACAGTGAGTGAAACAGAATCTCTCCGTGGGCCATCTCGCTTCCATAACCTCAACTACTCCGAGACCCTTCACAGGAGACATGTTAACAGGGGCATCACTGCACCGGCCCTCTGTTGCAAAGCCTTGATGGTTACCGAAGAGCTTTCTGCCCCTCTCGTAAGCGGCCGATCAATAGTCAGCGTTTTCCCGCAACGCGCAGAGTTTCATTTTTCCTTTTACTTTACTGGTCGTTAATTTGAGTCACGCTGTCAAGTTGAGATCGATTGGCTTGGACCTTACTCGGTGATGATTCCAGGATGCATGTTCATTTTTATATCCGGACATTCGTCCTTTGAAACGTCAGGCCTGCGGACAGTCGGACATTTTGACTGACTAAGCCAGCACTATCTGCTGACTGTCTGACTCAATAGCCACATGCACATACACACACATAACATTTACTCGAGGGAGACACTCAGTCAATCAAATCTGATGCTTAAGACTGATGCACTGTGTTCTGGGGTTCAGCAACAATCTTGAAAAAATAATTGGAGGAGTGGGTATTACCACGAGAAAAGGTAGTCGTTGGGACCACCAACAATGCGTCGAACAACCGGTGTGCGCTAGCTGTTGCATCGTTTGAAGTCTCTGTCTTTGCTAGCTGGCACTTACTGTATTGGGCTGGGTGAAGATCACCCAAATAAATGTATTATGTTTCTCCTTTACAAGGAACAGTTTTATAGCATGAACGGCAAATTGGGTTTCCCACATCTTCCGCTTGATAGGCGAAATACTGCCATATCACAGAATTTTACTCTTTTTTCCCTCGGTAAGGTGCACTTGGCCACTTTCTCCATTATCTACTGCATTCACCATTGACTTTAATGACGCAACGTTGACATTGCGCGCAAAGAGACTTGTTAAATCCGGGTTAAGGGTCAAATGATTAAATGTGTTATTTGAACCTGTTGACCTTCCTTTTTTCAGTTCAGTTTTATTTTTATATAAATAAATTAGTCCTACTATAATAAAGATTAAAACGAAAACATGCGTTTCTAGTGTGTGTATACACACAACTCCGTGAGTGTGTGTGTATATACACACAGCCCTGTGTATGTGTGTATGTATATACACACAGCTCTGTGAGAGTGTGTGTTTGTGTTCAGCGTCGACAGCTGGGAGTCTGGTTCCCTGGCTCAACATACAGCAGGTAGGTTGATTTTTCCAGCCAGGTGATTTTCACTTTAACGGATTGGTTCATTTTCTAACAATGCAAAAATGATCCCTTAGGCCACGTTGCACAGTGGCTTAAATAAGGAAATAAAGTTATACAGTACTGAGTATTCATATTTTAGAAGAAGAAAAAAAATAGAAGACATAACTAAAAAAATCACTAGAAAGAAAGGTGCACTCTGTGTTAATCTTCATGAAAGACAGCATCAGATATTCCCTTTGAGACAGGCCTAACAAAGCTGTTTAATCTGCAGAACAGTATTGCACTTTTCTATGTTAATTATTGTTAGGAATGTTACTAAACTGCCAATAAATAATAATAATAATACAGCCTATAAGCCTATGTTGTGACATATTTTAAAACCAGGCTACTGAAAACTGACCGTATGCAAAGCTGCGTCCCATGCATAAGAGCAAAACAATACTTCTCACATATAAACCTGTACAGGATGGAAAGCATTTCACAGTAAGGCTAGTGAAAAAGAGGAAACGCGTCTAAGACGACTGTCTAATTATATCATATCATTATTTATCCGCGGCTGCTTGTGAATACTGAAGGCTGGATGACCTCTCACCTCCTTAAAAGGTCTCGTGCAGAGGTAACGAGGGGGCTTTTGGGCTTGGACAGAGAGAGGGAGAAAGCAAAAGAGAGTGACACCGTGACAGTACATGTCATACTGAAATGTGAAAGATCACTCAGGGTCAAGATACGGTGAGGCTGCAGCCATGTACCAGACACCTGTAATCGCCTCGTACCTCGTACCTTCACAGAAAACAAAGTGCCAAATTCCCAATGCGCTCGTGTTCCGGTATCCGAAGCTGACCTGGGAGAGAATGCGTGGGAACTTCTCTCCTAGAATGTAATGGGCCTTAAACACACCCGTAACCCTCTCTCAGGGGCTTTTTAAATTGTTTTTAGGAATCTATAAAATGAAACAGAAAACTTCAGGGAGTCCTCAGAGAACTGTCCTTGGCATCATTGCCTGGTCTTTGATGTGCCACCCCTCAACGGCTTAGAAATGGTACGATCCAGGTACATTTTCTAGCAAATTGTCTTAAGATTTGGGAGATTTCATGCAATCGTCATACAAGAATATTTTGATTTTAACAAAAAAGAACAAACACATGTTACCAGTCAAAATAAAGATATAAGAATCATTTTCCAAAAAAGATTCACAACAATATTCAATAATGAACTTTTGCCTTTTACCTGCAATGCAAAAGCTAGAAATTATCAACAAAATATTTTATTTTTCCTTTCTTAAACTTTTTGTTTACTATCATTTAAATATATTTTCTGAATTGTCTCATTTCTTGCAAAACTGGTATACATTTGTGTAATATCACAAAATGTTTTATGGCAAAGTATGATTGTTAAAAGAGTGAAGGAGAACACTGAATGACCTGTGAATGACTAATGGTTTGTAGCACTGCGATTGCCCTATACAGCTGACTTGCTACAGGGGCTACTGAGCATGCTCAGAGCAGTATGGAAGGTACTGTCCAGCCATCACTCAGACAAACACCTGCAGGTCACATGACATCCCTTTAGTGACGTGAAGGGGAATGGTGAACATGGTCACATTGTCACAAACTCACAGCAGCAATAAGAGCATCGCCACTGTCCTCTAACAAAAGCGGAGACCGCAACTTATGCTAATGAAGGTGTGAAATACGATTTCCATGAATGGCTCAATTCTGGGGGGGTGGTCTCAGGTACTGGCAGGGGGCAGCTTACATTTTATTTTCTCTTTTTTCTATACCCCCCTCCCCCCAAGTACATATAGCCATAATGAAGAGTAAAATCAGGATGGGGGGGGGCAGCAGTGCGTTTAAACCGTTAACATTAACACAAGAGATACCCCTTGAGCCCGATACATCACCCCCCTGCCTCCCCCCGAGCCCAATACAACGTGATCTGATCCTGATCGATACAATGTCTCTCTCCCATGATCCGGAGGACTTTTCAGAACTCTTTAAGGTGCATGGGGACCAAGGGGTGAGGGAGTTTGCATTCACTATGATCGGGCGAACAGAAGGAGACCTGTCTTATGACCTGGTGGGGGGCCTTCACTCCATACAAGCTCACAGCAACAGTGAAATACTGTCGTCTCACACACACACACACACACACACATTCACTCTCACACTCACACTTTTCAGCAGAAACACAGAAGGTGATATCCTGTAGGAAAGAGCACCATGTTGAAATTTTACTGTTGGACCATGAGAGGTAGGGGGGGTGGTGGTGGTGTAGCGAGGGGGGTTGGCGGGAGAGCCTTTAACAGTTAACACCTGATATGCAATTCACATCACTGATTGGACAGCATATTCATTTCAGCCCCTCCCCTCAACGCCGCATGTTTTGTCCAATCACCCACTGGGAAATTAAAAAATAAATAAATAACAAAAAATGTGTATGATACTGTAGAAGGCAGACGTGGGGGGGAGGGGGCAGGGGAGTGGAGGGGTTGGGCCACCTCACCCCTTCTTCCGTGAGGCTTCGGCGTCTTGGCACTCCACGGCGGACAGGGCGATCAGCATCTGCGCAGCGTAGTAGGTTGCCATGATGATGGTGCGGGAGTGTGGCACGGGGAAGCAAAACTTATTTACGGCAATGGTGAGATCAGACACCATGAACAGCACTGCCCCCAGGCAGGCTGACAGCTGCGTCCATGTCCACAGGTCATTGGCCAGCCGCACGCCCGCCATCGCTCGCCAGCCCATGAAACCGATGATGCCAATGTAGACTGCCACCAGGTAGGTGAAGGGGCCGGACAGGTAAGGATAGAGCAGCGCGTAGCTGAGGCCGGACACACCTCCAATCACCAGCCCCGCCACCAGGTTCAGGGGCTTCATCCCGAACGCAGAGGAGTACAATAAATGGGTGATGGCGAACATCAACAGCCCTGGAAAACAAACACACACACATATGCGCACACGCATGCATGCCCACACATGCCAACACACACACGCACAAACACACAGGCACGCACAAGCACAGGTTAGTAAATTCAGTGCTCCTGATACTGTCTTATTCACACATTCACACTGTGAGTGTGAAAGTGCATTTCCACAGACACATTTGAAATATCAGCACAAGGGTAAGAACAGTTGGAGCATGTGGCTCACACCAAAGAGAGATAAGGTTATTAAATATATTTTCAGCTCAGCTTTGAGGCAGAGAGAAACAGACTAACAGAACAGAAAAATATTTGCCTCTTTAGTCAGCATGTATATGTGCTGATCCTGTAAATATTGGCAGACATTAACTTGTGCATTTAAGGAGCCAACATGCTAAAAATCCACTTCCCTATCTTATTCCTGCCATCCGGAAACCCAAGTGCCCACTCACTAACACACACACACATATACATGAAAAGGGCACACACACTCACCGTGGCTGAAGTAACCTTGTTCCTGCCAGATCAGGAAGGCGTCTCCCAGTGCAGAGAAGATCAAGCCGGCCAGGATCTTGCGGGCGCTGGCATGGGTTCCCAGAAAGCCAATTCCATGGGCGAGGAGGAAGACCCACAGGCAGAAAATGGGCAAACACTTGATGAGGGCACTAAACCAGGACGGGGTGGAGGTGGGCAGCCATAGGACGAAGTATACACAGGTGGCCTTGAAGAAGGGCACCAGTTTTTAAAATTCATATAATGGCCCTCGCACTTCACCTGGAACCACAGAAAAACACACTCCCTTGGTAAAGGTCAATGGCCGCTTATGCTCGATCATACAGCAGCTTCACACAGCTCAGAAATGAAAGCTGAAGGTCAAACATGTTGCAAGGTTACGGCGTTCGCTGAATGAGTGCCCATTAATGTGCCGTCATCTACAGCAGATAAAAGGTGACTTTCCACAATTTTACCCTCTGAAGGGTTGATCCTCGATCTGCTTAAATTATTATAGGGCAACAGCCTCGCCTCTTTAGAGAATACTGTACATCCCAATGTAGATAGTTTTATCAAAGTCTCTTAAACGCGTTTGATCTACGCACCTGTGTTTTAAAATATAAACAGTATTAAACAAGAGCACAAAGATAAGACTGCATGCTATCCTTCATGGCTTGGACACTTTCGCCACTTGGTGTTTTTGAGTGGGATCCTACAAAGAGCACAGTCCATTCTCAATAAAGAGCTGTGGGTTTCATGTCACACATCCTCTTTCAGTTTTTTTAAGTTTTACGCACTTAGGATGTGATTCTCCTAACAGTGCTTTGTGAGTGAAAGGCTGAAAAACTGTCTGCTACCTCTGACCAATTTGGAACACTGACATTGTGTGTATGTGCATATGCATTTATGTGTGTGTGTATGTGTATATGCATGTGTGTGTGTATATGTGTATATACACGTGTGTGTGTGTGCATATGCGTGTGTGTGTGTGAATATGCGTGTGTGTGTGTGCCTGTTTGTGTGAGTGTGTATATGCATGTGTGTGTCTATGTGTGTGCGTGTATACGCACATGTGTATGTGTATGTGTGTGTGTGCGCCTGTATGTGTATATGTGTGTGTGTGTGTGTGTGTATGTGTATATGCATGTGTGTATATGTGCCTGTTTGTGTGTGTGTGTATGTGTGTGTGCGTGCCTGTATGTGTGTGTGTATATGCATGTGTGTATGCGCCTGTTTGTGTGTGTGTGTGTACACATGTGTGTGTGTGTGTGTGTGTGTGTATGCAGCCACCTCTGACCCATTGGTAATGCTGACACAGACTCAGACTTCAGGGGCATGTCCAGAGGAAACAAGAAGTGGGGAGGAGGTCAGTAACACACAAGCGCACACACACACACAAACGCACGCACACACACCCGCGCGCACACACACACACACACACACACACACACACACACACAGACACACACGTGTACACACGCACACACATATATGGAGGGCAGAGCCTCCCATCATCCAACTGCACTGAAACACGGACTCATAATGCTGTCTTAAAGATAGTACACACAACCTCCATAAGCACTGTGTTAGCACTTTGGCTGTGAGGCTCAGCGAACAGGCAGCCAAAACAAAGGCACTAAACATTCGCACATGATGCGGTTTTCCTGTCGTACATTGAGACAGCTGCCACTCTCGTCCCAAATGAGAACACTTCTTTACCCATCCTTCTCTTTTCTTCACGTGGCAAAAGCAGATGTGGAACATTCTGGACCATCAGCACTCTCTCCACATGCCGAGGAAATGCATGAGGCTCATTATGTTCTACACTGCGCTCTGTCTACTACAGAAAGTACTATGTTGACCACAGCAGCTCAAGGTTAGGTTGGTTTCACTTCATGCACCAGACTCTCAGTTCCCTGCTCGCAATTCAAAAGCTCTCTGTGCAGACATGGTGTCTTCCCATTGTACCCCACTGTTCTTAGTGCACGTATCCAGGAACACCCCTGTTTCCCCATTAAAGCATAGGAGGGTGAGTAACATAACATACTGTATATGATGTATACGAGTACTTGACAGTGGGGTTTTGCACCTCTGACCGATATATAACAGTGGGGTTACGCACCTCTAACCAAAGAGGAACCTCCTCATCAATTGGTCTTTAAAATGTGGGATGCAGCACATTTTTTAAATGGGGAAGCAAATTAATTTGAAATTCCTCAAATGCAGACTCAGCAACCCATTGAATTGGTTTACACACAAAAACAGGTACTATGGACACAATGATCAGAACTTAATGCCTCTGTATCAATGACAAACTTTCTGCAAAACTATATGTGCATTTCACTTATTCTCACCCAAATTGAAATCTCAAATTACCCTAACAGTAAACACAATTATCATCATTAAGCACTGTTATTCAAAATGCTTCACAGATAAAGTGAAGCTTTAGCACAGATAAAAGGGCCACAGGTAAGCTCCCCTTTGTCTCAGAACAATGGACGCCAATACTGCTGAGAGAGGTGGAGGGAGAGGAAGGGTGAGAATTAGAGGAGGAAGACCAAGAGCCTGGAGATAAAATATATCACATGAAATTAGGGCAACTTTGCTTCTGCCGTGTTGCCAAGTATTAGTATTTGCATGAGTAATTCAAGTAAACCTTGATACATTACCCCAAAAAAGGGTAACCTGTCAGCCAAAATATGAAACTGAGAAAGGCAGAGGGTGATGAATTACTTCAGAAACCCTGGCCTTGCTCCTGCAAGCAGGGTCAGTTTCTGCTTTGTTGTTTTGCCCTTAGCGGGAGTTTCCTTCCATTGTTTTGACAACAACATATTTTGCACAAGATTGAACTTGTGCGGTTCTGTCTGAGGAACATGTGCGGTTCACTGAGGAACATGTGCAGTTTACTGAAGAACATGTATGGTTCTGTCTGAGGAACCTGTGCGGTTCAGTAAGGAACGTGTGTGGTTCTGTCTGAGGAACGTGTGTGGTTCGCTGAGGAAAGCAGTAGTTTTCTCTGATGTTTCTGTTCCCGAACCTCGACCTCCAGTATAGTCTCGCCATGCTACAGAAAGGAAGCCTGGTAGCCCAATCCAGGCTGGTACATTGGGTTACAAGGCAAATGATATGAATCACTGCACCAGTCTCACTTACATAACCCCTATTTTGTGCAACTGTCAAGACTTAATCCAGGGCACTATCAAACAAACTGAAGTGACACATCAAATATTGGGAGGGATAGCGAGCTATTTAAACGCAGCCAAACGTAAAGCTAACAGCCGTAATGGTTATGGGACGGGGAATAGTGTGTCGAATTTGACCACATCATTTCACCCTGAATCATCTCCTGCACCCACTGTGAAGAACAACTGAAACTGAACAGCATGGAACATGAACCTCTACTGTCCTTCAGACTGCTCCCTGGAGTGCCCGAGTGGGGGGGGAGAAACCTCCTCTTCTCATCGCACAAAACACATTCAATCAGTGTGATCAGAGATTACAGATCCTCAGCCTGCTGATGAAGTTATCACCTCTACTTGTGTTGCTGCTGTTACTGCGCCCCTGGAGGGACAGACATGCCAAACCAAAGGCAATACCCTCTGGGCAGCAGGGATGAATGCTATACATAATTAATATTAATATATGCCATTTAGCAGATGCTTTTATCCAAAGCAACTTAAAGTAGTGAATGCATACTCAAAGATGTAAAACATGATTGTATACTAATTCTTTCACTTTACAAGAACAAGAACAACAGGTTTGAAAAACATTTTTTTCCTATGCGTATCAAAATTTCTGCAATCTATGCACGATAATGAATGAAATACATTCTACATGTCGTGAGGCCCCAGGGCAGTATCAGGAGCACTTCCTTGTTAAAAGACACCAAAAAAACAGTTTTCCACTCAGGACTCGAACCCACACACCTTCCAGGCACAAACCCAGCTTCCTGAAAGAGTCTTGAGGACACTGCAGCCTCACTCAAGGCCAATCCTCACGCTCCAGGGTCACAGCAGAGTAGATGAATAAACCATGGCCTCAACCTAAGTTTTAAATCCGCTCTTGTTTTTCCACTCATCAGAAGGTAGCTACCTACCTCCACACTCCCATAACAAGCTCTTCACCTGCCTCCATACTCTCAACTAGGGCTGACCCCATTTAGTCGACTGGTTGATTGTTTGGTCGATGGGCTGTTGGTCGACCGAGATTTGTTTTGGTTGAGCAGTCGCGCGAATTATTATTATTATTTTTTAATTCTCCACGCAGCATGAGACACCTAGATTCGCGCCACAGTTCGGCGCGCTTGTCAGTAGAATAATCCATTCTGGATGCTGCGGGTATGGCAGTGACAGTCCTTCAATCTTAACGTAGCTAGGCCTATATGTGTTCTCTTTCAATTATATTAGGCAGTTAAAGTAATAGTAATGTTGTGAATAATTCTGCAAAACTAATAAAAGTAACATTTTATAATAAATGTGTTTTGCTAATTATATGGTTTATATATTTATAACTAACATGCGTAACAACCCCTTTCATGTAGCCTATATTGTATCCTTGTTTTAGGCACTTGTTTATGTGCATTTTAATTGTAGCCTAAGATTTGCCTATAGTTAAGATTAGTGATATAGGCATACTTTAATTACTCATTTCAATATAACCAAAGAACATAATGTCAAAGAAAAAATCAGGATTTTGGTAGCATTTCGTTTTATTCGCGGACGATCCAAAAAAAGTAGAACTTTGCAAGCATGTTTTCCAAAACGAGGAGCAGCCTTTTGCCAAAAAATGTGGACAAGCTAGTGTTCCTGTGCCATAACATGAAACGACTGGGGTAGTAGGCCATCGGATGGTCTCAGAATCGAGTACGTTATTTTTGATAGGCTATAGCCACTTTATGTTCAGCTTTAGGCTACAATTTAAGACATTAGACTATGTGTGATCATTTGTTTGTTAGCCTATTTTTTGGCAAAAGAGATTTTAAATCCCAATGAGACCAACCTAGTTCATTAAATAAAACATAGCCTACGCATTAGAATGTGTTATGGTTGTGGTTAAATAAAAGCATCAGCCTATAATGTGGCCATACCGCAACTTCACAAGCGCAACGGCAGAATCTGCAAGGGCAGCATGAAGAGGAGACTCGGAACGGAGAGGTTTTTTCTTTCTTTCAGGTAATCTTGAACTTCGGCTCCATAAAATCATTAGCCTATTGTTACTCATTTGTGTTATTCCCTTAAGAAAGTTATAAAACACGAGACAAGCGTAGTGTGCATTTAGTTGTATTTATTAAAACAAATAGGGTGTGTCATATAGAAGACAAAAAAGTTTCGACCAATCGACCAATCGGAAAAAACGGACGACTGTTGGTCGACCAAGATTTGTTTTAGTCGGGGACAGCCCTACTCTCAACAAGCTACTTTAACTCCAGGCTAGACCTTTGATCCCGCTCATCCAGTACTTTAAAGCACAGACATCTGAATGAGAAATAATATAGACTAATGACCATAACCACTGTCAAAGTGCCCACTCTCCTGCCTCTGCCACTAATGCCTCTACTGTAAAGGCGGGGCTACAGTACATCATGTGACAGTGCTGACGGCTTTGCATTATCGGCCAAGGTGGTCCTGAGGTGGAAAGGATTTGCCAGGGTGATAAAGATGCCAAATCCTCTCTTCACCTCTGGAGTATCCAAAACCACTGGGAGACTATTATTATTAGTATTGTATAATACATTTAGTTGACTGATGTTCATTAGCAAGGCAAATATGACAATGAAAGAGGAAATACATATCACGGGAGCAACAAGAGCAACAATAATAGTTACAGGACAGCCAGAGTGAAAGTATATAGGCATAAAACTAAAACAAATGCTAAAATAGAAATATGTAGCAGCACACATTGCACAAAGTAAACACATAAAGAAACATACATTATACTGAAGTAAACACAGGGCCAACATCTAGAAAAGCAACATCTCCTTATACTGTTTCTATTTATTACAATTTTGTTTCAAATTGTTCCCTGTTTTTCTCCCAATTTTGTAGCTAATTCAAAGCTCTATTTATTTAGATTCACCCTCCCCTCATGAGCCCGCCACCCATCCACTGGGTCAAGCTAATATCCCAAGGGCTGGCAATGATCCGCCTCCTCCGAGATGGAACCTTGCCCACCTGCTCTTTAGGAATGAACTACTGCTCCTCGGCGAGCTCGTGCCGAACTTCCCTCCACCTACCCCCTACGGCAGACAGCCAAAAGCCGCCCCTGATCGAGGCTCCCGGCCAGAGTCGGACTGACGCAGTCGGGTCCCTTATGGTGTTTCTATGGTGCCAGACAATGATTCTTCATATCATATCAGAATTTTCACAGGGATGAGCAACAATATGAACATACACTACAGCCTATCAGAATTCAGTTAAGGATAAAAGGATGAACCAAGACGAAGGATGACAGTGAAGTTACGAAGCAGGTGCGACTTTAGTCAGGGGTGGGACAATATCAAATGACACTGTATTTACAGCTCTATCATTGCACCTCCCTTGACACGGCCTTCCCCAGCTGGAGTATCGCCCTGTGTGCCGTCCCATCTGTCTGACTGAGTTGCCCAATCCATATGTTGATAGCAGGATACGAGCTTAGATTATTTCCGACAATAATTTTTTGTGGGAAAACAGCAGTTGGCTAGTTTGACCATCTTATCAGCTAGAGCAAATATTGCTGGTCGCTCACTGTCCCTAAAATGTTCACACAATTAAATGACAAGTGTTTAGTTCAGAGGGCTTTGGTCAGTCATTTACTACTAAAAGTATGACTGAGATATGCATATTTTTAATGTTGTATAAAATACTAAATGACAATAAATATAGTGAAACTTAACTTTTGATGGTAAGAAACGTAACAATAGGGCAGACTTTAAATCCCTTGATTTCCAATGTTGTCTGCAGTGGCAAGGAAGACTAATCGGTTTATCTCCGTTCAGCTGATGTTGGTGGTCCCATCATTATCAAAAGCTTCAAGCTAGCCCTAAAGACAGGCAGCGCGCAGACACTGGAGTGTGTAATTGATAAAGCTCTTGCTGTGGGGCAGGGGGGCTATTTTTGCCGCAAGGACATGGAGAGGCGACTAGTGAGGCAGTTGAGGTAAGGGGTGTTGTATCGTGCCCACATCTACACGCTGCCATGCTGTTTACAGAAATTCGACACGCTGACCACATCTACACGCTGCCATGCTGTTTAGACCATCTAAATATAATATAATATACACCATTTAGCGTGCAACATCAATCCATTTTCGGTCACGTGGTTAACCCACAACCATCTGAACTTCAGAAAAGACAACCATCTGAACTAAACCACCACCCCTCTGTTTCTGCGTCTACACATACACACGCACACACACAGTCTACAAAGCACCTGCTCATATAGCACATCCAAACCGAAGACCAGCTTCCGAGGGAACTAAACGTTCTGAGAGAAGCGTTTGTTTCCCAAGCCTTTCACGTCTCTACAGCTGCAGCAAGCCCATCTCCACAGCAACCCGCTCTTAATCCTGCCTTCACACAGGCTACAGTCGGGGTTTACAAGACTGTAGATAAGGCATGGCGCGAGCCATCATGTGCCTGTTAATGCATATTAATAACGGAAGTCATCCTTGCCGTTGAAGAGTACACGTTTATACCAATATAACCGCGCTGTGACGACTAGTCACAGTAATGAATTTATCTGAAAGAGTTCGCACCCATTTAGTTTATTTAGGCTATGAGTATTGTCAAGCAAATCTAATAATAGTATTAAATCAAATTATGTTTCTAAAATGTGTCTTAAGCAGATGCAGGAAACGCGGACGGAAAACATGTCAAAACAGCAGGTAATGAAGGTTCTTATGCGTTGCCACAGCGGGACAGCTCATGAGCGCATGCGTTGCTGCAGGGTTCGGAGGAAAAAGACAAAAAGGTCGTCACATGATAGGTTTTCCTTTTGTTAAATACGGTCTTTGGAAGAAGAAAAAGAACAAAGCGTACAAAAAGAAAACAAAAAAACAGAAACTGTACTTGTACAGACTTCTCCTTAAAATACCCTACGTGTTGCATGCTGGCTAATGTTGATGTCAATATGTAGTATAAGGAAAAATAGTTGATAAAAGCTAGCAACTTAAAATAATTGCTTACAGCATATTTTCTCCAGACCTGCCGTTGTTACACACTTGTGTGTATGCGTTGAAACTGTACAAACTCGACAAGGGAATAACGGTAATAGGAAGAAAACGCAGCAGGACCATTGAATAGCCTATGTAACTGCAAAATGATGCCATTCGTCGATACATTTTTTTAAAATATGACACATTCAGAGGATAAAGTCGAGATACCTCAACCCTTATCTAGTTTAAATATGCGTACGGGTGCGATAACTGGGTAATTAAGCATTCAGACACAAACAAATGCTTTAAAATGTCCATATTTTCTAATATTACAGGTAACCGGCTCGGACGAGATAAACATTGACATGCTTTTATTGATCACGTGTTCACCGTTTTTCCGGCGAGATCGCACAGCACATCCTCCTTATTTTTACAGTATCAGTGTCCTTGACAAATCGACCCATAATTCATGAAAGGAGAATGAACCAAGAACACCCGATTTAAAAAACAGAATCATACGTCGAAAGCATAGTAGACAGGACATGCATGGTGTTGCGTGTTTTATTTGCATCGCTTCGCTTAGAGATTTTAAAAAAACTGGCTAGCCATCTATGTTTTCCCTATACTTATCCGATCAAAACAAAGCATCGGCCAATGAGCCGTGGTGTTCAGTTTGCATACAGAATTTGAACATATATCCAGTAAATCGTTCAATCACAAGAATAATATCGATTTAGTTAGCTGTCGTTAGCACTGTTTAGTGAAAGAAACCAAAATCAAACATAGTGGAAGTACTTACCACTGTGACAGGCGAAACCATTTCTTGTCCGATCCCAACGTACAGAATAAATGTATATTCGAAATATACGAAGCGAGCGCGTTTCCTCTTTGTTAGCCAAACTAGAAGTGATATTGGAGCTTTTTTGTCATGCGAATTGTTTTTGTCTCTTTTTTTTTTAGAACAGACTGACATCAATGGGGCGGGATCAAACCTGCCTAGTCGTGGGTGGGGGTAGAATATTAAAAGAGGATGGGATGTGGTTAACAAATCAGACCAATCAGCAACAGGCAGTATTGTAAATGGGGCAGGGTTTAGAAGACGCTAAGGCTCATCCACGGGGGGAGTTTTGACCAACGTTTCCCTTGTCTGTGTTTGTGAACTATAATAGCCCTTTGCCACTAGGTGAAAACTTGTCACACGAATGCATGAGGATCGTACAATGGAGCATAATTTAGTTTAAAGTCACACGAAGTTTTAGAAACATTCACCCACGACTCCGGAATCTTCGGGATATTCACTAATGTAGCCATGACTGCAGGGATTCTAATGGCTAAAATATTATGCGGCTCATATTTTGACTTCAGCGAGCAATATAAATTACAAGTCGCATATACTCATATATATATTAAAATCTTAGATATGAACACAAATATCTCCTTCATTTACGCAGGGGACACTCCCCATGTCTCAAATATATTTAATGCCTAGTTAAGGAATGCAAAGCCATGTTTTTGGAAAATATAGTTAATTAGCTTTGACCATTACCAAAAGTACGATATCTTAATGATATGCATTGTATTTACATTCTTAACAACATCTGAAATGTTATTTAAAAAAATTACATCTTAGATTCATAACTTAATTTTGCAAATAACAGAACAATTTTAGAGAGGAAGTGACGTAAGAACCCGGATGACGGTGTGACACGTTATACGCACAACTCTTGCCTGCACCTCAACAGTAGGTTGATCATTTATTTTCGTCTGTTTCATTTTAACATCAACAGTATAGCACACCTCTACCGTTTATTTAAAGTTTGTAGTTCGCTAGCAGTTCCAAGTGGTGTTGGAGCTGATGTTAACTTCACAAGCTTGTTTGTTTGCTCTTTGGCTGAGTTTTCTAGCTGGCTAGCTAGCTAGCTTTCTAACTGGCTAAATAATTAGCTAGCTAGCTAGCTATAAAGAAAAAACGACCTTACTAGTAAGCCAGCTAACCACAAACAACGCCTTGTGTCGACTGGCAGGCGCCGGACTAATTCCTGGGGTTCAAACAGCAGGAATACGAAGAGGATTGTTGCCGTGTGCAGGGGGGTCATCGCTACCGTAAAGATATAAGCATGGACTTCGAAAATGTCCTCTCGATTGCTTCACAAAACCAGGGCCTCAGCAGTTTGCCGGTAGGTAACGATCAACCTTTTAACGTTTAGCTAGGTATCTACCAAGCCAAGTTGGCTGTAGACAGCTGCTAGCTAGCTACATGTTAAATCCACTTATCAATGTATTTTCCTCTAAGTTCACTAGCTAGCTAACAAAATGTAAATGTACTTTGCTCGCAACACATCGACCTGTAAACATGTAAGATCCTTAGTTCGATAGATGGGGAGCGAACAATGCTAATTTAGTGATAATTGTGCAGTCTTTTAATTTGCGGGAGCCCTGTTCATTCTGGATAATCATTGTTTTTAGCGTGCGAGCTAGCAAACTAGTTGTTAAATTGTGGAACGCCGTCACTGGCTAAATCGTTCAACATAATGCTTTTTTCGGAAGTAGGCCTACATCAAATGTCATGCGATTCTACGCTACTACAGTTGATGAGAGCAAATCGCTATTCAACGTTACATCTTGAGTAAATTGTATACAACTAAACATTATGTAACATTGAGAATCTGGGCCCACTAAAAGGATACTTTGTAGCCGAGGAAGAATACACCCAGCAAACGAGATTAATACATTAGCGAGAGTTGTACATTGTAGCACATTTCAAAATGTACCCGTGCTCTTAAATATTTAGTTTTTGTCACTGCTTGCAATTGAAGAAGAAAGGTAAACACTAGGTGAGTTTAATATATAAATATTTCCCATTTCAATTTTCTGGAATATATAGAATTATGTATTAGGGAGGAGGTCTTTACTATACTACCTGCTTGTTATCTGTATGCAGTTTGTAAACTGTCAATATATGCTGTCTGTTAATGTTATGTGACATGCTGTAAAACAATTGTCCCGGTAGGACAATAAAGATTTCTTCTACTCTTTTATTTGTATTCAATATTTATACAACCAGGACATCCCATTGAGTAAATATACACTTTTACGAAAAGACTTGGCCGAGGGGCGTCCCCATATACAAAGCACGCATTATATTGAATTACACAAGAAAAATGGCCAATACCCATCATTAAAACCAATTACACACTTTATGCCATACCACCTGAAATCTTCATTTTAATTCCCCCAATGAAATGACGCATTCTAAACAAAATGTTCTCTGGAGATTATTCCCAGATCATGGTTTGAGGAGGTCGAAAGCTTTTCTCCCTAAAACCTAGCTGACTTCAGGGATGATTGTGTGACTAACTATGATTTAGGGGCCCAAATGATTATTATAATTCACTTGTGATGATTTTTTTGGGCCAGATGCCGTTTCTCTTTGAATGGAACACGGGGCATCCCCATAACCATAACCATTTATTTAGTGTAAAAGCCTTTATTTTTCAAAATATTGCTAAATCAAAAGGAGACATAAAATTAAACTTTTGAAATATCAATTAATGTAACGTCTTCAGTAGTTTGGCCGTCAGTATGTTTACATAGTTTTTGCCTTTTATGAATGCCCAACATGTAACCAATATGCCAAATATAAAACTATATATATATATACATATATGTAGCGGGTGAGCCCTGGTACATGAGCGCCCGCTGCAGAGTGACGTGGATTAGAGTACGATTAGTTCCCGGAGTTACAGACTTGAGTCTTTGGCTCGGCGAGCTTAATCGCTCTCTTGTCGCGTCAAGATCCCTCGGTTCGAAACTCGCTGCGGGCAGAAGCAGACAAGACCGTCACACATATATATATTTATATATATATATATACATATAATTACATTACAGTATTTATAATGATCAATGAAACAACAAATAAATGAATAACAAAATAAAGTAATATTGACTGAGAGCCAGCAAGACTGGAATGTCAGTTGTGATTGCTCTGTCCCAAACTAATTTGTCCTTTTTCTTTAAATAAAATCTATTCCTGAGATAAACCTGTGTATTTATTCATACCTTGTATATGTTAACTCGCACTGGATTCGCTTTTCTATGTCTGTATGAGTTTGACACAAAATTAAATGTTTAATTGTGATAATAAATGACCTTGGTGGAAATCATATTCATGGCTGATTCACATGAGATACTTAAAGCTGTCATCAATATTTAATGGAAAAAAAAAAAAAAAATGTTGCCTGGCAATAGTGGTCTTGTAAGCATTGTATTTTATCTTCTCTCTCCACAAGAGACATTTCAACTTAAATCTTTGGCTGCCATGACAACTGTAGTTTATCTATCAGGGCAGGATGTAGTCATTGTTGGTTTCCATGGAAACAGCAGACCCCTGAACATGCTCCTGAGCAGCAGCTGCCACAAAAAACAAAAATTGAACTCATTATGTTTCTGTTTCAAGCTATAATTATTTTTGAGGTATTCATGCATTCATTCACCCCCCCCACACAAAAAATAAGTCAGTATTTGTTTGAATGCTTCATGTGTAATTTTTACATAACTTGTATCACCTGTGTCCTTAAATAGAAGCGGTACAGCCTCCAGGCTGGCCCACCTAAGAAAGATCCGAGAGCAAAGGGTGTGAAGTCGGCCGCGATCCAGGCCTTCCTGAAAAAGAAGGAGGTTGAAGAGAAAAGGAAAGGTACATTTATAATATAATACAACATAATTAATGACATTTAATGCGAGTTAATACAATCTAATTTCTTTCAGTTAATTTCATATTATATATAATGCGATATAATAAAAGTGTTAAGTTCGACTGTTTTTCAGTGATAACTGATGAAAGTGTCTATGAGCAATTTAAAGTTCTATGATTGCCATTTAAGTCTTGATGAGAATCTTTGTTACCTTCAAACACATGTTACATCTGAGCTGCTGATTATTACAGAGCAGGTAAGCAAGAAGCAGAAGGATGAGCTGTTGGCCAAAAGGGTGGAGCTGAAGTCTGACCGGAAGGCTCGGGCGATGGCTTCTCGCACCAAGGACAACTTCAAGGGCTACAACGGCATCCCTGTGGTGGACCAACCCAAGAAGAGAGGGTCGAGGGGCGAGGCTGAGGAGACCCAGAAGACCAGGGAAGCCTTTGACGAAGACGACGAGGACAACTACGAGTATGCCCAGTCCGACTCGGAGCCAGAGCCGGAGCCCGAGAGGCCGGTGTATCGGCAGGAGGCCCCGGTGTATCGCCAGGAGGCCCCGGTGTATCGCCAGGAGGCCCCGGTGTATCGCCAGGAGGCCCCGGTGTATCGCCAGGAGGCCCCGGTGTATCGCCAGGAGGCCCCGGTGTATCGCCAGGAGGCCCCGGTGTATCGCCAGGAGGCCCCGTGCAGGCCCCCTAGCAAGCCCTCCAAGAAGCCCCCGGCCTCAGCCAAGCCCACCCCACCGAACATGAAGTTTGAGGACCTCATGAAACTGGCACAGAAGAAGCAGTTTGAGCCGGTTGAGCTGAAGCAGACCAAGAAGAGTGAGGAGCGGCTCCGCACAGCGGAGGAGCTGATGGAGCTGGAGATGGAGCGCAAGGCCAGGAGGCAGGATCGGGGCTGGGTCGGCAGTGAAGCCAAGCAGGACAAGGACAGAGACCGGGACAGGAAGATACAGGCCAACACTGGCTCCTCCAAGAGGAGCGCGCCCATACCAGACCGGGAGGTGAGGAACGGGAAACCGCACAAGATCTCATCAGAGAAGCCCCTGTCGAGCGGGTCGAGTAAAAAAGTGAAGCCTCAAGCCCCCGGGGACCGGGACCGGGACCGGGAGCGGGAGGGGGAACGGGACCGGGACCGGGACCGGGACCGGGACCGGGAACGGGAGCGGGAGCGGGAGCGGGACCGGGACAGAGAGCGGGAACGGCCGGTTGCCTCCAAACCCTCCCACTCGGACAGACCCAAACCCCTCTCCAGCAGCCCCAGCCCCTCAGGTGCCTTTAGCGGCAAAATGGCTGCAAAACCCAGCCCTCTGGCGTCTGCCAAAACCTCTGTCCCCAGACCCTCGTCTGGGCATAGACCCAGTGCTACCAGTGACCTCAGCCAAAGGAAAGGAAACCCCTCGCTACCTCCTGGGAGACCGGGCGGGTCTGGGTCGCGCCCTGGGTCACACCCTGGTGCTCCCCCCAGCCCCGCCCCACCCAGACCATCGGGCACAACCCAGATGAGGCCCGGCGGAGCCCAGATGAGGCCTGCCGGCGCCTCCCAGGCCAGGCCCAGCCCTGGCGCCTCAGGGAGACCCGGAACATCTGCACCCCCGCAGCCGGGGAAGGGGGAACCGATACGATCGGGCAAAGGTGTGCCAGCCCGGCCTAGCGGTAATGGACAAATGCGACCAGGCCTCACTGGCCCTCCGAGACAAGCCGGCAACCCTCAGGCCAGGCACCCAGGCCAGGCCTCAGGAAGCAGCCAAGGTCTGCCTGTCGGTGACGGAGTTCGACCCGCGGCCCATGGACCCGGCAGGCCAGTGGGCATGCAGGGCCGACCCGTGAGCAGCCTTGGGTCTGGCCCGGGGAGACCCAAGTGCACGGTGGTGTCCGAAACCATTTCATCCAAGAACTTTGTTCCAAAACCCGGGATGGGACCAAGGATTCCTCCAGGACCCCGACCCATGATGAGACCTCCAGGTAAGAGCTCAGGGTCCTGGAATATTGAAAGAGTAATGCACTTTCTTGTATGAGCAATCCTGTACAGAAAGGAAGTCTATGGAATGAAATCGCTTCAGAGGAGTGAAGAGCTGTAGAGCTCCCTGAGTGGGGGTGGGTGGCACAGCACCTGCAAGCAGGGCATGGTACAGTTAGCCATTCAAAATGGTAGCAAAGAGAAGAGATGTTGCACATCTGTTGTTATTTGGTCTTTGATGGAAATGGAGAGTAGCTTCCGGCATCGTTTAACCTCCATCGTCCCTAAATGGCTCAAACAAAGGCAGCTCTGTGAGGGGCCAGGCCTGCACACTGCTGGATTAGTGAGTCAGCGATATTCACTCTCCATTGTCAGTCACCTACTTTCTGTCTCGCTTGAAAGGCGGGGGTGAGTGGGGAGTGCAGTTTTCCCATTGGAGTGGTGCGGGATGATGCTTTTAGAAGACCGTTGAGCCTTGTCCAGGCTTTGAAAGGGAAGCATGCCACATTTTTAATTGCATACATTTAGACAAAACTGTTTAGAAAAGGCAATCTCTTTGGCAGTGATTGCCAAACTCAGTCCTGGGCACCCACTGTGTGTGCTGTTTTTTTTTTACAGCTTATTTCTTGATCAATGAAGGTTGTTGAAAACGCGTGTAGGTTCTACCACCATCAATGTGTTTCATATCCGATTCTGTGCTTTTAGACTGACTGCATTTATCCTGCTTGTTATGCTCATCTGTTCCACCTGATGACCAGCTCTACAACAGGGTGTCTAGTGACCCAGACTACCTCCAGATGCAAGTCAAATCTGATTCAAATTAATATACGCCATTTAGCAGACGCTTTTATCCAAAGCGACTTACAGTTGTGAATGCATACATTTTCAGTATATGTGGCCCCAGTGGGAATTGAACCCACAACCTAAGCGTTGCCAACGCTGTGCTCTACCAACTGAGCCACAGAGAACCACAAATTAAATTTGAATAAATGCAATTCATATCCGATTCCGTGTGTTTAGACCACAGTCGCATCGGATTTTTCCAGAAAGTGGATACATATCGCAAATAAAGACAATTTTTAATTGGGCCAAAGATGCATATTATCTGATACCAAGCGCATGAGGGAAATCTTTGGTTATGACTGATGACCATTTCAAAATAGTTTTGTCAGTTTTGTGGCACGCTTGTCTTTGTAAATCTGTTGAGAAACGGCCATCAGATCTCTTTTAAAAGGGCTGTGTTCTGTCTGCCCAGGACCACCCCTCCCACCCATCACCTCCAGCTACAAGCGCAAATACGAGGACGAGGAGGAATACGACTCTGAAATGGAGGATTTCATCGATGACGGAGGGGTAGACCAAAATGATATCTCCAAGCACATCAGAGAAATCTTCGGCTATGACCGCTCCAAGTAAGCTATGAGGGATGGAAAGGGGGGCTTAGCGCAGAATGTGGGACAGTCATTGATATCTGTCCAAAAAGTCTGGCAATCTGGCAATTTTAACTCGTCAGTTTAAGGTGACTGGGTTTAAGGTGAGTGGTAAGTGACAACGATAAGGTACGATAAGTGTTGTCCAGTCTGTCCTACAGAGTGGCTAGTAGGGGTGTAACCGTACACATATTCGTACCGAACCTTTCGGTACAGGACTTTCGGTTCGGTACGTGCTGTGAAGATATAACTTCCACAAAGGGCCGGATGTTGTTTGTTCAGCCCTTTTCGTTCTATGTCTATAGCATAGATATAAAAACGTTTTTATATCTATGGCCTATGGCACACCACTGAACCAGAGAGATTAACTTTGCACAGCACAGCTTCGTAGTCAGTATGGCGAGCGCAAATGAGCAAAGCAATAACAAACACTGTAGGCGTTTTCATAGCAGTGGATCTGCGACCATGTCATACCATACTCTTGTCGAGAACATGGGTTTTAAACATATGTTGAAAGTGATTGAGCCCCGCTACGAATTTCCCTCTCGTCTGCATTTCAGTACTTTGTTCAGTAAATTATGGCCAATTAGCCACTGTTTACAAAGTTCATAATAAATGAAAAGCAATTTTATGTTTTGCATTTCTTTTCCCCCTCCGCTGTACGGAAAACGTACCGAACCGTGACTTCAAAACCGAGGTACGTACTGAACCGTGATTTTTGTGTACCGTTACACCCGTAATGGCTAGTGATGCTTGGGACAGGCAAGGTAGTAAATGTTAATGTGTGGGTAAAGCGTTCATTCGTGCTTGATTACTTGTTGCCTATTTAAAAAAAACGTTTTACATTTCAAATAAAAGTTGAAATGTTAAACAAAACTGGTCATTATAATTGAATTGAATTGAGTTTAAGGTGGAAGGTGAGTTTAAGGAGACTGGTTCATGATGATTGTTTATTGGACCCTGTCATGCCCTGTGTTGCTCCAGATACAAAGAGGAGAGTGATTATGCACTGAAATTCATGGAGAGCAGCTGGAGAGAACAGCAGAAAGAAGAGGCCAGGAGGTGAGTGAGCTGAGCCTTGCATCACAGGGGCCACACTACAGTGAGATGAGCATTACATCACAGGAGCCACACTACAGTGAGATGAGCATTACATCACAGGGGCCACACTACAGTGAGATGAGCATTACATCACAGGGGCCGCACTACAGTGAGATGAGCATTACATCACAGGGGCAGCACTACAGTGAGATGAGCATTACATCACAGGGGCCACACTAATGTGAGATGAACATTACATCACAGGAGCCACACTACAGTGAGATGAGCATTACATCACAGGGGCCACACTACAGTGAGATGAGCATTACATCACAGGGGCAGCACTACAGTGAGATGAGCATTACATCACAGGGGCCACACTACAGTGAGATTACATCACAGGGTTCTGAAAAAGGGCCAGTCAGTTGTGTATCTCACATACACAAGCTAATCTACTGTACATAACCACAGAGCCAGTCACACCTGTTAGCCAGAGCTTGGATCAGAAATTGCTTTAATTTCAATCCTCAAAACTAGGGCTTTGACGAAACGTTGAGGTGTGTGCTGAGACAAATATGGTTAATTCAACTATATATTATTTTCGCTACACATTGGACTACACATTTTGCATGTGCTACCTATCAATTTTGTTTTATCTGCGCACTAATCTTTGATGTGACAGAATTGGGTAATTGACACGTAAGCGTTAAGCGTTCATCACCTCCGCTTTTCATCAGGCAGGTTGTTTTTCAAAATTGTAGTTGTGACAGAAGGAGGGTTTGAGTGACTTGTGTGTGTGTTCTCTGCTCAGCCTGAAGATGGCCGTGCTGGAGGACCTGGAGGAGGAGCGGCGGGAGGAGGAGGAGCTCAAACAGCAAACCGCCAAGAGAAAAAAAGCCCCATAGTGTTTGTGGGATGGATGGAAAAGGCTGTCCCTTTCACTGTTACGGCACAAACATGAGACATCGCTCAGGAGGCGGAGCCATTGTTCTACAACACGCATTGTGTGCCCCCACCCCACCAAATGCCTTGCCCCCCCCATTTTAATTTGCTTTTGGGTATCTGAGACAATGAAGGGGACGTTCAGAATGGTGGAAGAGGAGAGGATAGAAGGTGTTGATGGCTAAACGAAAGAGATCCCGAAGCAAACTAAAGTATCTGTCCATAGAACAAGGAGAGCAGAGACCAGACCACCTGACTCCTCCCTTACACTTTAGATTTCAAGAATGAGCTGGTTTGCACTATCGTCATCATCATCAATCATTGCGCTGCATCGAATCAGAGAGACAATAATATATAATAATGTTCATCAGATGTCTTTTTTTCTATCAGTAGAAACCTTTAGCATTTATAGTGCTTTGAGAATATTGCTCAGCAGCTGAATCTGAGAACACAGAGACATGGCCTTTAGCTTTTGCAGTGTTCTCCTTTTGCTAATGCTACTCGTTTAACTACTCACTGGAGACAACATCATGCCGTTTGTAATGTATATTTTTCCCTTGTTTAAAATATTTGACAGATCTTATTGGTTTGTCCTTTTTGTTTGTCAGCTGTAGAAGACATTAGTGGGAGGCCTTGCCTGTAGCTGTGTCCTCTCTCCTGCTCCAGGTCATACACTACTGACAGACTTCTTAATCAGCTACTGATTCATGTCCCATCCAATCAATGATTCCAGATAAGTCACTGAGTTTGGGGGGGGGTTAGAGAGTAGCTAGAATGATTTCCTTCTTTATAATTTTCTGTTTGTATAAAACATCTTTCCCCAAATGCATTTAGCATTTTGCCCCAGAGATTGTGATCTTTTTTTGGTAACTATTTATATTAAACATACAATTAAATCTGGGATCTCCGACTCACGGAAGGGTTGTAGTACCTGCAGGTTTTTGTGCTTCCCTTTCAATCAGCAAACAAGGTGTGTGGACAGTCAATGAAGCATTAGTTTGCATTTGCAAATAGTCGGGGGTGGCTCTTTTAGGACAGGCAGTGAGTAAATATTAGTCATTACTGGTTAAGCAATAGGGTTGCCCATTTTTACATTTACAACAAATGCTTAAAGGTCAAATATTTTAATTAAATCTTAATTAAAACTTGTGTTACACTGTTAAATGGAGAGTTGCATTTCAAAAAGGGGACTATTTCATTTAATTCAATCCTCCTTTCAGCACAACAAATACCAGAACCACAAAGATACAGTGGGTAAACAAAGTTCACCCCCTGTCATTTTTCATATTTTCTTTTCTTCATGGTATCAAAATTGATTTAATTGAGAATTAGTAAGCTTTTCATACAGAGGATCAATGCAACAAAATACAAATACCCATAAAACCACATGCATCTACAGTTAACACAATATAACAGCACAATGTTTCTTTAAAACCATTCACGGTCTGTATGGCCGTTATAGGGTTTGCGCAGAGATGTTGACCTTTTAAAAAAAAAAATCACATACTGTAGGACACCAACTCTGAGATGCACTTGAAGGTGGCCGGTGTTGTGCCGAATTTACAATCCCTGCCAGAATCTCACTTCCCTTCACACGCGCGCACGCACTCTACACACGTTCTGTCTTGGGGCTCCGCTCGTTTCCTTTTGCTTTTTCCGAGCGAAAGCTTCGTTATTTCAGAGCATAAGTATAATTATCTAAAAACGGCTATGACGTTGTAAAACATGAAATAATGTCCAGTTTGGACAGCTGTAAGAATTCGGAACACACGTCTTCGTTACAATCATCTCTCCTATATCCCAGGAGAGCATTATGAATACGTGTGAACTTTATTCATAAGCGCCAAGCTCCATATCTGACATATTATTTCACTTGGCACTGATTTCGTGAATTTATGTATAACTAAGAAAGTGAAACATAGCCAAGGCCTTATTTTGGCAGCAAAAAAAAAGATATGTCAAAATAATTGCCACTCCTAATAATTATTTAAAATAAAATCCCAACAAAAATAAATCTGCATTAACATGTTGTCTCCTATAGTAGAGATTGGTGAACATATTGGGGGTTCTTTGACCATTCCTCCATATTGAATCTGAGCCAAAGCTGTTCAGCAGCTTTCTGAATGTTCTGGGAATGCTTTAATCCTCCCCAACATCATGTTTTGCCTTCCTGTGCTTTGAGGGTCTGGAACAAGGAAAAGCATTCAATGAATGACTGCGTCTAAGCGACGCCAACATGACAACCCATTACCCCTTTTCAGGGGTGCGTTTAAAAGGTTAATAATTTTCCTAATTTGGAATGCATAGCCTTACGATCCCATCACCAGGCATAGCTATTCAACCAGGCTACGCCTTTTGTCTTGATTTAGTTGCCTGAGTGAAATATTTCATTCTGAAGTTTGAAATGGGGTTGCCAGAAGTGTCTGTCAAGAAGCTGTTTTTTTACGCGATTAACAGACTCGAGTGGGCTATTATTAAAACCCTCAGTTTTGGCCTTTTGTAATCGGATAAACATTTTTTTAATTAAAAAAATAATCGTCGGTTACTGTTAACTGTTTACATAAATTATTCATAACAAATAATAAAATACAAATAATAAATATGTAAGTACTTTACATTTACTTTTTCAATATTACTATTGTAAAAATGTAAATGTAAATGTACTATTGACTAAACCCGGCAGGTCGTTTTGCGATATTGTATGATCTGTGACATTTTGGATTTGGCGCAATAGGATTTGTTGCTTCGGCCCCATTCGTCATGAAATGTGCCCTTCGGGTTGCCATACCCGGGACATGAGGAAACTCCCGGTTCGCGGAAGTTTTTGTTTGTTGCCAAGTTATGTGGACAGCAGAAGGTAGCTGTCAGTCGCGCTCTACAAAGTCAGAAGCTTTGATTGTTATCCTCGCCGACTGCACACAATCAATCGACAGATGTTAAACCATGGATCTAAGCTCGGAATCTATAAAGAGGGTACTCGCCAAGGTTTGTAGAAAATTTGGGAAATTATCTAGCAACTTGCTATCATAATAAGATGAGAAAGTTTGCTAGCTAGCTACTGGTAAAACCAGATCTACCGCATTTCAATTCGGACAGCTAGCTTACTAGCTATATATAGAGCACAAATAAACTGAATGTGAACGTCTATGTCACAGCAAACAATTGTTTGATTTGTTTTCAGTACAAGTTTAGAGATGTGGCAATCGAGGAACTTCAGAAGGTACACAGGATATATCCCGAGATGACGCCACAGACCGGCACATACAGTAAGCTAGCCAACTAACTATACATTTTAGAATATGCATGTATCCTTGTCTGAAACAATAGGTATAATATAATATAGCGTAATAATATATGTGGCGAACGTTAGCTACGCTACCTTCTTAGCTAGTAGGCACGATGCGGTAATCAAAATATATTTTACCATCTTCTCTTTGTTTAGCTACCTTGGCGTGTTTTTAACCTGATTGCCTAATATGTAAATTAATTTCCACTGGAACAAGAAATACTACATGACCGGCATTTACCTGCTGTCTCAATGGCTGTGTGCTCCGCAGTATGCTGTTTTATGATAAAGGTCCTTCCTGTGTCATACATCCTGTTTTATTTAATTGCCTCTAGATTCCTGATTAATTGATTCTTAGAGTTAGGTTGTGTAAATATAAGGTTGTGAATAAACTTGAATCGACAAAATATTCGACAATAAATAATGCTTTGCCTCTTATTGTCTGTACATATAGCGTTTAGTGACAGTTCCCAGAAAGACCTTATCAAACTGATTGGGAACATTCCGGTAAGATATCAAGGTGAGTTTGACCCAGTGTTATCACAATAGTCCTGACACGGCTTTCCTCATTGGCTGGTATTTCCAGTGCAGTAGTAACCCTCCTTTATCAGGCGCAGAACTGTAAGCCTGTGTACTCACAGCCTGTCTACTCTAACTACACACTCCAAAGTTGTATCACTTGGCCCAACTTCTAGGGAATGTGCTGTTGTAATAAACCAACGGTCAGGTACTACTTCTGACCAATCCCGCAATAGAGTGGTGTGTGAAATGGGAGTGGGAAGTGGTTCCCAAAGTCAGTCCTATGGACTCACTGTAATTGTTCTTAATTAGACACCTTTAATTTCTATAAAGCATGATGCCAGAAATAGCTATGCCTGGCATGAACAATGTATGTCCCATATTCACATTCCAGGACTTTAATCAGTCAAATCAACTAATGCTCTCATTTTATGTAATGCGCTATATGACACACGATTCCTTTAGAACAGTGGTCTCAAACTCAGTGCCACAAAGGGCCGTGTGTATGCAGGTTTTCATTCCAACCAATTACTGCTGCCTTAATTGGCTCAACTACTCATTTAGCCATATGCATGCAACTCAGTGGCACTGAGTTTGAGACCACTGCTTTAGAAAGAGGTTACCTTTTTTAATTGATTAAATTAAGTGAAAATCAATGGGGCCTAATTGTTGAAAGTGTGGACAAATACGGAGTTCAATGACAGAGAAAATGGCAACAATTGAATGAGGAAACAAGGAAAATGATGGTAGAAAAACATTAATTGATCAAGAGATTGGTGCAGTGGATGACAAAAGAAGGTCTCGGGTTCAATCCAGGCACCTTTCTGTGCGGAGTTTGCATGTTCTCCCGTGTCCGTCCCCAGGTTTCCTCCCACAGTCCAAAGACATGCACGTTTAATTGGGAAAATTGCCACCCTGTGATGGATTAGCGACCTGTCCAGGGTGTATTCCTGCCTCTCGCGCCGAGCAATCAAACCCTGACCACCATCAGAAATGACAAAAAATCCAGCACAGGGGTCCCAGGACCGAGTTTGGGATCCAAAATCAAATCCACCATCAGAAATCTCCAGCTTTTTTTATCCAAAGCGCCTTTCAGTAGTAAATGCACTCATTTTTCAGTATAAGTGGTCCCAAAGGGAATCGAACCCACAACCAAAGCGTTGTCAATGCCATGCTCTACCTACTGAGCCACACAGAACCACATCTTTAGTCTGGTCTAGAATCGAGACTAAAGACAGATTAACACAGGAAGGCTGTCTGTGTATACCTGCAGCTGACCTTTAACCCCATTTGTCGTATTCAGTCAGAAATGGTTGAACTCTCACTTCTCTGCATTTTCAGGCCGCTCATACAACCTGCCCATCCTCCTCTGGCTGCTCGACTCCTTCCCCTTCACTCCCCCCATCTGTCTGCTGCGCCCCACATCCAACATGGTGATTCGTGATGGGAAGCACGTGGACGCTCAAGGCCGAATGCACCTACCCACTCTGCACAACTGGGACCACGTAAGCTCCTGCAGCATGGCTCACTGCTTTTACCAGGGGGTGGCAAGTTTGACTCCCAAGTGTATTATTGTATCATTGTACATAATATATAATTGTATAATTATATAATTATTTCTGTATTCTTGATATAACTAAATATATATAGTTCTATACTTATAATTAATTATATGTTCCTGTAATTTTACTGATAATATATAAAAAATCATTTTAAATTCAATTTTAATGATACTAGGGGGAGCGGTGTAGCCTTCAAGCACCAGTACTGCTCTTCTAACCTGGTAGCTGCTGCTTCCTGAATATCAGTGGGTGTGCATTTTAAATGAACGCCTGGAGTTATTGGTGTAAAACAGATGTGATGTGAAACCTTGTTTTGTGTGCAGCCCAAGACCACAGTGAACGGACTCTTGGTGGAGATGATCGCAAAATTTGAAGAAGACCCGCCGCTCAGCTCGAGGGCAACAAGAAAAAGCAAGGACCCGATGGAGCTGCTGGCCTATGTGTCACAGCTGCAGGTCACTGAAGGTGTGTCTACAGTGATGTCACTAGGACTGCTTCACACAGCCAATCCGAATCCCCCATCTGCAGCCGCGTGTGTGCGCGTGCATTGATTTGTGTTTCAACCAATGTCCCTGGCTTGATTTTAAACAGCTGTGTACACCAATGCTGGTTCACTGCTATGTCAGAGTGACTTTTTCAGGGCTACATGTGCAGTCTACAGCTGTAGCTCGTGATTCCTAAATTAAAAATGGTCAGATTAATAGACGATTGGGCGAATTGAACAGGTTGGACTCTTGTGCTTGGGAGCCGCAGGGTTTCATTGACACTCTGCACTTAATGGATCCTTCGGTTCTGCCAGGTGGACAGTGAATACCAGGCCTTAGGACAGCCTTTCTTCTTTACTTTAAAATCAAACCGCCAGTGCAGTTCCACTCATTTGTAAACTTGCTGAATGGCACAGTGCATCTCAAACCTCGACATGGAAACTCCACTGAGGACCAGCTGGTGCTAAACAACCAAGTGCTGTAAATATTAACCTCACTTGTGCCTGCACATTTAATATAATTTCCCACACACACAGGTTGAGCTTCCTTTCACTGAAAAGAGGTTTTGTTAACCAAAAGTGTACATCTAGATATTTACACAATCGTATATATACATTTTTGTCAGTATATGTTGCCCCAATGGGAGTCGAACCCACAACCTAAGCATTGTCAGCGCCATGCTCTACCCACTGAGATGCACAGAACCACTATAATGAGGCATTAGTGTTTGATCAAGCCAGAAAACCTATGGGAACTGCTGAAGATGAAAAGCTACCTTACAAAGCAGTCTATTTGTTTCTGTTGATGTTGTGGAGGGAGGTATACTTTACACAGGTGTGTCCATTGCCCTTTGTTTATAGGTGGAGTCAAGCCTGATCGACCAATCAACAAAGTCACTGTAATTGGAGGTGGAGACTTAGGAATGGCCACTCTAATGAGTGTTTTGGCCAAGGTAAACCTTTTTAAATGAGTTTTGAGTTTTTCTGCTTTTGTGTCTGTTTCATTAATGTCTTGCATAATTTCACCAATCTGAGTCAATTTCCTTCCTCTGAGATGGGTAGACAACCCTGGTCCTTGAGAACGGCAGAGTATGCTGGTTTTTGTTTTCACCTTAAAATCAGCAACCAATTCAGACCTAGGAAACCAGGTGCAGGGAGTTAATTACATAATCAGCTGCTTTATTTGATCAATGAAGATCTGAGTAACAGAGAACGCCAGTACACCCTGCAGCTCTCCAGGACCAGGGTGAGCCCCTCCCCCTACTCTTTCAAGAACCTCCCTGTTTCTGACCAATCATATCTCCTCTATCAATACCAAAGGGTAGTGTGGACAAGCTGGTCTTCATTGACCTGACTGAAAGCTCCACCAAAGGAGGGACCATGGACTTAGAGATCTTCAGCCTGCCCAAAGTAGAGGTCTGCAAAGGTACAGCTCTGTCTCCCCTGTCATTCACCTGTACTCACACTAGGGGGGAGCAGTGTAGCCTTCAAGCACCAGTGCTGCTCTTCTAACCAGGAAGGTGCTGCTTCCTGAATGTCAGTGCGTAAATAATGCAGTGGCCTTGGTCAGGGCGTGGTTGTGCTCTGTGTTTATGAAGCACAACAGAATATATGAGTAAAAACGTTCTTAAAAACAAATGTCTCCAAACTCAAATTTCACAAACCCACTTCATACCTGAAACCCCATCCTGTTCACTGTTATGATTTTTGATCATTTACTATTGAATAGTTTCATGAAATATGAAAAAAGCTGAAATTCTGAATGGCAATGAAAAAGGTCAATCAGTCAGAATTCTCATCAAGGCTACTTAATTCTTCTTTCTGTTATTTCTGTCTTTTTTCTAGTAGTGAGTGCTGTGTATATCGTATAAGAAGTGTGAAATGTGAAATGTGAAATGAGTGGGGTAACCCCATAGATGTGAACGGAAGTCCAGGGGGAATGTAAATGAACGGGCTCTTTTCTCTGCGGTAGACTTGGCGGCCTCGGCGGGGTCGAAGGTGGTGGTGGTGACCGCGAACGCCTGGAGCAGCGAGCAGTCCTACGTGGGCGTGGTCCAGACCAACGTGGATCTGTACAGGGGGGTCATTCCCACCGTCGCACTCCTCAGCCCCCACGCTGTGCTGCTCATCGCCTCACAGCCAGGTCCCGTACCGCACCGTCCACACACTCCACCACACACAGCCCTCTGTCTGCTACGCTCGCATCGCCCGACCACACACACACTCACACACAAACACCGTCCTCACAAACACACACCTTCCTCACATACACACACACTCACACACACTCACACACAAACACCGTCCTCACAAACACCTTCCTCACACACTCACTCTCACACACACACACACACACACACACACACACACACAACACTCACACACAAACACCGTCCTCACAAACACACACCTTCCTCACACACACACTCTCACACACACACACACACACAAACACCGTCCTCACAAACACACACCTTCCTCACACACACACACACACAAACACACACCTTCCTCACACAACACACACCTTCCTCACAAACACAAACACACACACACACACACACACTGTCCCCACACAAACACACACCTTCCTCACAAACACACACAAACACACACCTTCCTCACATACACACACACTTCACACACACACACACACACACACACACACACACACACACACTGTCCCCACAAACACACACCTTCCTCACAAACACACACACACACACACACACACACACACACACACACACAAACACCGTCCTCACAAACACACACCTTCCTCACACACACTGTCCCCACACACGGTCTCTCGCACACACTGTCCCCACACACACACACACACACAGACTATTACTCAGAAGGGGGACTGTGTAGTAGATGGTGTAACGGTGTTGTCCTTCCCCTGCAGTGGACATCATGGCCCATGTGGCGTGGCGGCAGAGCGGGCTCCCGCCATCCCGCGTGATTGGAGCCGGGTGCAACCTCGACTCGGAGCGCCTCAATTACATCATCAACGTCAGCCTCACGGCGCACAGCACGGGCAAGCAGGGTTGGGTCATCGGTGAGCTCTCCGACAACAAGGGTACGAGTCCTCCCCATATGCCCTGTGACAGCGCTCTATCGCCACCCTGTGGTTATCACAGGAAAAACTGACTGCATGTAATTGTGTTTGTGTGTGGATCCTGTTTCAGTCGCTATCATGAGTAGCATGGGGCCAGAGATCCAGATCTCCAACTCCTCCAAACCGCTGGCCGACAGGTAAGAGCACGTCCCCCTGCTGCCTCTCAACCTGCTCACAGGTTGGCTAGTTTCTGTGTTTGATGCCAGTAGCCCTCCTCCCCCCTCTCATTGCTCAACAGGGACTTCTGAGGGGCCATCCTTGGGAAAGATTTGTAAAAAAAGCTGTAAAGCTGTAAAGCAAAACCGACATCCGCAGAGCAAAAGAATAATGCTTGTGGTTCATCTGCGGTTAATCTGTGGTCGCTGTCAGGGCCTTTGAGATGCTGAAGGAGAAGGGGCAGCGGTCGTGGTCGGTGGGGCTGTCCATCGCTGACATCACCCACAGCATCCTGATGGACCAGAGAAAGACCCACTCTGTCTCCACACTGGCACAGGCAAGTCTACCTCATACAGAACACTCACACATGCAGTGGTGTGTGTGTGTGTGTGTTGTCCCTCAGGATTACAGCTGTGTGTTTGTGTGTGTGTTGTCCCTCAGGGTTACAGGCATGTGTGTGTGTGTTGTCCCTCAGGGTTACAGCTGTGTGTGTGTGTTGTCTCAGGGTTACAGGCGTGTGTGCATGTGTGTGTGTGTGTCTCAGGGTTACAGGCATGTGTGCGCGTGTGTGTGTGTGTGTGTGTCAGGGTTACAGGTGTGTGTGTGTGCGTTGTCCCTCAGGGTTACAGCTGTGTGTGTGTGTGTGTGTCCCTCAGGGTTACAGCTGTGTGTGTGTGTGTGTGTGTGTGTGTGTTGCCTCTCAGGGTTACAGCTATATTTGTTGTCCCTCAGGGCTGGGGGGGTATTGGTGTGGAGGTGTTCCTCAGCCTGCCCTGTATTCTGGGGTCGACGGGTTCGACTCGTCTGGCCAGTCTGGCTCTGGGCCCGGAGGACGAGTCCAAACTGAAGGACAGCGTCACGTCACTCACCAACTTCCTGAAGCAGCTACGCATGTAACCCCAGCAATGCGATGAAGGAGCATTGACCCTGCCTTTATCTGATACTTACAATCATCCTGCTTCTGATTGGTTAACATGTGTGCCAGTTTAAACAAGTTATATTTTTTTCTGTACTGGAAAAAGAGTGTTTGAATGTAACCTAATCATGAGAAACAGGTTCAGGACCATTCGTAGATAAAAGGTGAGTTCTCTGAAGCCAATCAGATCACTGCAGAGGGGCAGTCATCTTGGCTGTAATGAACGTCAGCCAATCATATCGAAGTGACGGGACGAGCTAGAAGAACTCCCTCAGAATCCGGCGTTAATATTTACCATTCCGCGAAGTTTGCACCACGTATTTAAAATGCACACAAGGTTTGTTCTATGAGGAAATCAAACTCAGGGAGCGTGTTTAGTTGGACATGCGGACCATTTAGGAATCCTTCTGGAACGAGCTGTTTACAGCGTGTCTGACTAAACACTTTCTCTCCACTTCACTTTTCGGCATTTCACTGACATTATTGAGCCTTAATGCAATGAATAACCAAATCTTGTTGGTTAAATGATGATTAGTACTGATCATGTTTCTATGTGCCTTTAATGTGGATGAAAATTGTAAATGGCCATTAATGATTTAATATATAAAATGTGAATGCTGAACACTTATTGGTAGCGTGTGATAAGCTAATTCTTCGCTGGCCAGAATTGATCTGTATGGAAAAAGGTTGTTTTTCTTCAGAGATTTTTTACATGTAAAAAAAGAAACATCTTTATACTTTTAGCTAAAACATGTCATCGGATTCACTGCGGTACACCACACTAGTCAGGGAATCCATTCTTTTCTCCCAAACATCAGACCAGCACTTGCCAAAGATCAGCTTTGTGTAGTTTGCGGTGTTTGCTCAGGGTACTGTTCCTGTCTACATGTTTGTCAGCCATAAAATCAGCCATTGAATGCAGACCCAGCTAAAGTGTACGTCTCCAGCATGGTTTGGTTAAAGGTGTGTGGTAGTGATAGAAAGGCCCTTGTTTAACACCACCCTCTCTTATTATATTTACTCTGTATGCTGGAAGGTAACGGCTGCCATAATTCTGCACTCCTTTTTTCACATGCTCTCGGGTCCTTATTTTACGGTGTTATACGCTAACGAAAAGACACCCACACAGTTGTTTATTGCCTGTAAACGTTGTTTAATTAAATTTACCGTGTGAATTTATTCAATGGCTGTCCGCTTCCATTTACTTCCGAAGTACAATAAGCGAATACCCACACACAAGTCAGAAACATTTTCATTACCCCACAAACATGGCTAATTGTTTCTGAGGAAGGTATGTACAGCTCCCGGATATCAATAAAACCAAAAAGTATTTTTGGTCGGAGCCCTTCCTACTCCTTAAAAAAGGAATGTAGGTCAACAAATGGCAGTTTTGTCTGAAAAGAAGAACAGGACGCTCTTGAGTTTGTTACTTTTTTGCTTGTAATACAAAAATGACAAAGGGGAAAATGAAAGTCATCGACCTTGGAAACTGAAAACAATTCTCTGCTTGCGCTCCCTTGCTTTTTATTCTATGCAAACCCTTGTAGAACCAGTATATTCTATATTAAAAACCCGTTGTAAAATAGAAAGCGTTTTCCTGAGCGTTGTGACGATGCCAGTTAATTATTCTAAGCTAATATGAGGGAACGGCTGTGGTTCAACAGCTTATGACTTAAGACACATTTGGCAGAAAACTACACATGTATGAAAAAACGGCACACTTTGTTACAAAAGGGACAGTTTGAGTCAAACACAAAATCCAAACATTCTGTCAGGTCAGGAACACCATCTAATGGGTAAGTTACAAAAAAGTGCAAAACACGATCTCTCCACCAGCTGGCGCAATTGAATCAAAAGTGGTATGAAGAGAAGGCATTGCTTATGGTTGTGAAAATAACTTAATTTCTTAACTTCTTAAGTCAAACTTAACTTAATGGCTTAACATAATTGAGCCATTTGGGTATTTGGCTCACACCTATACCAATGTACATGGTTTCACAACACATTTCTGATGTACAGTTCCTGTAAGAAATGCTGCAGATTCATGTTTTTGTTTCTTTTTACATACTGTTCACTTCAAACTTTACACAATATCTACATTATTGCTACATAGGTAACAAACATTTGTCATTATTGCCACAGACTTGTTTTAGGTTGTAAAGGAGTTTCACAAGAGGAAAAAGGAACAGATGAAATGCTGTGAAAACGTGACTTTCCTGCCTTTTGAAAAGGCTTGTTGGTATGATGGCTGCAGCTGGGGTCTGCTCTGCTTATCCTGTTTGAAATCTTTGGGTTTTCAGTCCAAGGTTCTACCACCTTGAACAATTACAGAACAGTACAGCAGTAACCATGGGGGAGCCAGTTTATACCTGCCACTCATTTTCACCTCTGCTTTAAGTATAAACATCCCTTAAAATGTCACTAATGTAGGGAGCTGTTAGCTGGACGGGTGTGTCCGGTGAAAGTGGGGATCAGAACGGACTGGGGGAACCCCTATCGATGGCTTGGGGGGGAGCGGTGGGTGCGATGCCTGGCCTCTCTTTGGCAGAGGGCAAAGGTCACCAGCTTCCTCAGGGGGGGGTCTGTGGGTCTGGAACCTATCGGAAACGCCCACCCCCTCGTGCTCTGGGTCCTTCTGGGTGCGGTGGCGGGGTGGGGGCGGTGGAGGGGATGTGGGCTTTGGTTTAAGGCAGACTGCGGTGGGTGGGGGAAATGGGGTGGGGTCGTCGGTGAGGAAAGGTTCTGGAAGGGCGGCGGCCATCTCCAGCAGCCGGCCCAGGTAGCGGTCCTCATGTCCTTCGCTCAGGTTGCGGTCCTGCTGTCCCTTGGTCAGGTTGCGGTCCTGCTGTCCCTCGGACAGGTTGCGGTCCTGCTGTCCCTCGCTCAGGTTGCGGTTCTGCTGTCCCTCGCTCAGGTTGTCGTACTGGGAGATGTTGGAGGGTCGACGGTCGACTGCGGCGACAGTCAGGGTCACCGGGAGCCTGCTGGGCGGCCGGGCGGCAATGTGAGAGGTGGCGGGATCCGAAGGCTTTGGCGGGCGCTGGGAGAAGGGCAAGTTGGGCTCCGGGGCGGGGGAGGGGGGCAGCTCCTCCTCGTAGATGGGCGGGGGAGGATCAAGCTCAGGCAGGTCCAGCTCGGCTGTGGTGGTCTCCCACCCGGCGCCCGTCTCTGGGGGCTCGTATGGTGGGGGCCACTCCCCGCCGTCCTCCAGGGGCCCCGCCCCCTCAGGGCTGGGCACTGGGGTGTGGCGTGGGGGCTCCTCCTGTCTGTGCACCAGCACTGGGGCGGGGGCTGGGGAGGGCAGAGGCGGGGCGCGTGGAGGCGGCAGCGGGGGCTCGCTCTTGCCGTTGGCAGCCTGCGGGGGCTTCAGTGGCAGCAGCAGCACCGGACGCTCCAGGCCCAGCGGCCGATTGGGCAGCTCGTCTGGCTTCGCTGCAGACCCAGAAACAGGGGTGAGAGAGGGGCGGTCAAAGCACAGCCTCGTTAAAGAGAGAGAGCAGCTCGTCACGTCGTAGAGACAGAGACCCTGGGGGTGTTCAGGACCAGGCTGTGCAGGTTTTCATTGTTTCTCAGCACCCGACTGATTAAAGTGAACAGCACTACCTGAGATAGCAGGTAAACTTCTGAACCTACATGGGGCTGAATGGCCTATTCTGAACAGATAAAACCCAGTCTAGTTTAAAATACGCCGCCAGGCTTGACACTTTGGGACGTCGGCATGGCGACCGTTCGCTTGAACACACCCGAGGGCGTCGCTGTGACAATGACGTGTTTGTATGCACCCGGGAGCATCGGCGTGGCGACGCCTCGTTTAAACACACCTGGCGGCGGGAGATCCAGCTTCATCTTGCGCAGCTCGCTCATGGACGCCTGCAGCTGCTCCACCATCATGTCATCGCTCAGGAAGAAGGAGCTGGCGATCTCCTCCTGCAGGAATTCTCGAAGGTCCTCCAGAGACATCTTCAGCAGCCGCTCTGTGGGGTGGGGCAGTAGGGATCGCACTGAATCTCGGCTCCCCTCCCTCCCCTCCCTCCCACCTCCAGGTGATTCATTGTATTTCTGTCTTTTCTATCGGATGTGTCTCTGGTGTTGTATGTATGATTAGTGTCATGGATCGAGGTTGCTTTAATGATGCTGCACATTCACTCGCTGGCAGTGTTGCCCCGCTCTATACCTCTGCGGCTCATAGAACTCGTGTGGATGCACTCGTGCTCTCTTGAGTTGTAAGTTGCTCTGGATAAGAGCCTCTGCTAAATGAATGTCATGTAATGTAATGGGTGAGCAGGGGCTAGGGAGGCGGACACAGATCTGGGATCGCTGAGGAAGGAACGCAACTAGAGCGCATGCAGCTGGTTCAGCCGTCTACACTGGATCACTGGACAAGAGTGTTTGCTCTCAACAAATGACCAATGGAATGTAGTATACAGGCATGATATAACAGACAGATACCACACTTGTCCACTCTTTATACATGCACAGTGGACAACTGCATACTCCATTTTATTACATCTAGGGTGCAGCTGGTCCCACCTCATTCTCCCTGACCTGTTCTAGATAAGTCCATCAGGGCTGAATGTATGCGATCCGGAGGAGTCTGTATTCCAGCAAGCAAACAGAAGTGCATAACTGGGCTGTGCGTGGCATTGTTAGCTTGTTAAGCTCATTTACGATGTAGAGGGATGCTATATCGTTAGCGCGTTAAGCCAATTTATGATGTACAGGGATGCTATATCGTTAGCTCGTTAAGCTAATTTATGATGTACAGGTATGCTATATCGTTAGCTCGTTAAGCTCATTGATGATGTACAGGGATGCTTTATCATTAGCTTGTTAAACTCATTTACGATGTAGAGGGATGCTATATCGTTAGCTCAATAAGCTAATTTATGATGTACAGGGATGCTGTATCGTTAGCTCGTTAAGCTCATTTACAATGCACAGGGAGGTCCTTACTCTTGTGTAGTTTCAGTATAGTGTACGCCATGGCGGTCAGAATTCTCTCTCCTTCCAGGATGTAAATATCCCACAAGCGCAAGGTGAGGGTGAATGGCGTCTGTTTGATGAGGAAGAATAAACATTTTAAATCAGCACTTCAAAGACAAACATGCTACTGTAAAAAGATGAAATCATGTAGCAGCAAGAAGGGTAATAAATGTGAGCATCTTTTAATGCATGCTCTGTCTTATATTCAAAGTATTTCTGTCAAACAAATATTTCAGCTAGAAAAAGTTCAAAAAATCCTAAAAAGTTCAAAAATACACACGTGCGATATTCCCCTACAGTACCAGTGCAATACAATCTATTATTATAGATATTATTCATATATAAACATCGAACAAAAAGTTTGGAAATTTGTGTTTGGTAGATTATTTCTCTGTTGTAACAATGCTTCTTGGCAATACATTTTATACCATTGGAAAGCCTGTTTATTTCCCTTTTAAATGGTGCCCCATTTGTAAGGAACATGCATTTGTGGGATGAGCAGCACAGCTGAGTATGTGGGTTGCGCCCATGAAAAATTTGCCAAATCTTCTCTGCCAATGCCAAACAGCTTATTCTGCTGTTGCTATTGACTCTTGTTTGGTGTTGTTTGGTGGATTGGATGATTGAAGTCTATCAGTAACAAGGAAGAAGACTGTGAGATATGGGATTGCCACTGGTTGCAGAATCTCATCTCGATATCTCTCTGCATTGAGATTGCCTCCAATGATGACAAGCCTCATTTTTCCAGTGATGGAGATGCCGCCCCACACCATCACACTGCCTCCACCAAAAGGTGTTACTCTATCGGTGCAGCAATCAGCATAGCGTTCTCCCCGTCTTCTCCACACTTTGACCCTACGATCCAACTTCCGTAGGCAGAATCTGGACTCATCGCTGAACATAACGTTCCTCCACATGTTCAGGTTCCAGTGCAGGTGTTGCCGACACCAGCGCAAACGGGCCTGAAGGTGAAGGGCAGTCATGGCAGGCCTCCTGGCAGCCCTATGAGCCCGGAGATTGGCTGCGTGCAGTCTGTTCCGGATTGTCTGGGCCAAGAGCCATGTGCCATATCGCCCTGCAAACCTTGACTGCAAATCTGTAGAAGACAGCCTACGGTTCCTAAGTGCTGAAAGGGTGAGGAACTGGTCTTCTTGGGGTGTCATCTTCTTGGGACGCCCACTTCGCGGTTTGTCTCTGACATCCCCCATTTCATGGAACTTGGCCTTCAGTTTGGAGATGGTACTAGGGCTCACTCCAAATAATGCCGCAACTTGCTTTTGCGGAACACCAGCTTGAAGTTGCCCTATCGCACGGGCCTTATCGAGATCAGACAAACGTGGCATGCCGATTCTTGGAGCAGACACCAATTGACCACTGTAGCAGGGCCCATGCTCACAGGTGCTGCCAATCAGGCACCTGATTGTCAGCACCTGGGGGTACCGGAAGCTCAAAACAAGAGTCAATAGCAACAGCAGAATAAGCTGTTTGGCATTGGCAGAGAAGATTTGGCAAATTTTTCATGGGCGCAGCCCACATACTCAGCTGTGCTGCTCATCCCACAAATGCATGTTCCTTACAAATGGGGCACCATTTAAAAGGGAAATAAACAGGCTTTCCAACAGTACACTCTGCAATTTATTGCCAAGAAGCATTGTTACAACAGAGAAATAATCTATCTAATTTCCTAACTTTTTGTTCGATGTTTATATTATTATATTACATAATAACATAAAGGCCTGCTTTTCTCTCTCTCTCTCTCTCTCTCTCTCTCTCTCTCTCTCACACACACACACACACACACACACCCTTCCTACGTTTCATATAGCTGACATAATTATTGGCATCAATTTTTGTTGAATGATATTGTGTCCTGAAATCTCAGCGTTGAATTCCACTCTGTTATACGAGGCTCTGGTTACGCAAGGCGTTGGTGCTGATCCAGCCCCCAGACTGGCCCACTGACCCGGCCCACATGGACTGTAAACCATGACTGCTAATGCAGGACCATAAACCATGTCTGTTAACGCAGGATCGTAAACACTGGAGCAGTGACCAATCTCTCTGGCAGTTTGCTGTGAGAGGTGTGTGTGTGTGTGATGTGTGCAGTTTGCTTTGAGAGGTGTGTGTGTGATGTGTGTGCAGTTTGCTATGAGAGGTGTGTGTGTGTGTGTGATGTGTGTGTGCAGTTTGCTGAGAGGTGTGTGTGTGTGTGTGTGATGTGTGTGCAGTTTGCTGTGAGAGGTGTGTGTGTGTGTGATGTGTGCAGTTTGCTTTGAGAGGTGTGTGTGTGATGTGTGTGCAGTTTGCTGAGAGGTGTGTGTGTGTGTGTGATGTGTGTGCAGTTTGCTGTGAGAGGTGTGTGTGTGTGTGATGTATGCGCAGTTTGCTGTGAGATGTGTGTGTGTGTGTGTGTGATATGTGTGCAGTTTGCTATGAGAGGTGCGTGTGTGTGTGTGTCTGTGTGTGATGTGTGTGCAGTTTGCTGTGAGAGACCACCCGCCTCATTCTCCTAGCCTGCACTGGATGATGTAATGGAGGCTGATGTAATGGAGAGAGCAGAGATATGCACAAACACTGAGCCTCTGCACAGCCATGGACGGAGACACACACTCTCACAAGCGCACACACACACATACACACACACAGATATAAACACACACACATATATATATATGTATATATACACAGACACACACACACTCTCACTCACATGCACACACACAGATACACACTACCGGTCAAACGTTTTAGAACATCCCCCATTTTCCAGTTTTTACTGAAATTTAAGCAGTTCAAGTCCAGTGAATAACCTGAAATGGTACAAAGGTAAACATTATTTTTCAGTTTTTGGTAACCTAAACCTTTTTTTATTTTTTTATAAAACCTCTGGCAGTTTACCGCTTACCTTTGTACCATTTCAGGTTATTCACTGGACTTGAACTGCTTAAATTTCTGTTAAAACTGGAAAAAGGGGGTGTTCTAAAACTTTTGAGGGGTAGTGTACACAAACACAAACACAGATACACACACACACACACACACACACAGAGATAAACACAGATATATATATATATATATTTATTTACACACACAGGCGCACACACGCAGACATAAACACAGATACACACACACACAGACACTGTAGATCTGGAGGTTTCTCACCCTATCAATGAAACACTGCAGGAACCATTTGGTGGTATAAATCCCTGTGGTCATCTGCTCCTTATCCTGAATTGAGAGATTTAAAACATACCATATGTGATATGTGATGATTCAGGAAATACGACTTTAAACCTGTACAGATTTGTTCCATTCAGTCACATCCAGAAAGCTTCATTTAAAACACATCACACAGACCTAAAGGGACACAGGGTGATTCTCTTGGAAAGAACGCTGATTTAACTCTTTTGTGTAGTTTTTGCTTTAAAATTCATTTTCAGTTTTCTGTAAAAATGGTGGTAAGTATTTGAAAGTGAGCCACAGAGTGTTTAGTTAAATCTACCACACACAAATAGACACACACTGTCTCTCTCTCACACACACATATTCATTCACACACACACACACACACACACACACACACACACACACACACACACACACACACACACACAATCACATGCACACGCTTTCTCCCACACGCACACACAAACTTTCAAAGAAATGCTTATATTACTTGTATTTATACACACATGTATTTATACACACAGGTTTATTTTTGGTGCAGAACCACCCAAGCTGCCCCATAAAAGCCAAACTCTCACCATATGCTTCTTCAGCTTGGGGATGAGTTTGGAGAGGATCTGGTCATGGTGAGCCTGAAAGCGGTGGAGTTTGGGAAACCCTGGAATGAAAAACCCTTTGGGAGGGGAGGACAGGGTATTATTACGAGCACAGCGTCACCGTGAAAGAGCCCGACCACCCGCCCCAAGGCCAGACATGGTATGTCCTGGGCCAGATGGGCAGAAGGTGAGCCATTCACCGCGCTCCGAAAGGACCACCCGGCTCTGTCTGTCTTTCTCCGTCTCCAGTGATGGAGGTCGAGGTGCGGCTTGATTTTGTCAGCACTTCTTTTTTTAAATAAAAAAAAATTATATTTCAGATTTTCTCCCAATTTGGTGGCCAATTGTACCCTCTATTTCTTCAATTCGTCCTCCCCCACAAGCTGGCCAACCCGTTCTCTGGGTCAAGCCAATACCCCAAGGCCGGCAATGATCCACCTCCTTTGAGACAGAACTCGCCCACCTGTCTTACAGGGACGCCCATCACACTTCTCGGCGAGCTCATGCTGGCTCTCCCCTCCTACCTCCCCTTGGGGCAGACAGCCAATCGCCACCCCTGGCCAGAGCTGGGCTGGCGCAGCTGGGGATCAAAGTTTTGTCAGCACTTCTAATACCAAACTCAGGGACTTTTCAGGATCTTATCATATACTTCAGTAAAATAATAAGTCATTTTTTACTGAAAGTCCCACCCTCACACCGTAAGCAGGTTGCTGAGGCCTCCCACTGATCCCTGTCTGGATGTGTCACTACTGCCAGTCTCCCGTGGGTCCCTCCCCCTAGCCTGTGATTGGCTCACCGTGCATGGCGTGTCTCTGATTGGTCAGCAGCTGGGACAGGGCCCAGAAGGCATCCTCCTCATTCATGTACATCAGTAGGATGGCAGCGATCTGGCTCATGCCCTGGCAGTAGCTCACCTCCTGAGGACAGGGGGGGTCACAGAGGGGTCAGGGGTCCAAATCAATTGAATTAATGTCCTGAAATGTTTGCATTGAAATGGAATTGATTTAAGCCCTAGTATGCTCATAACCTATTCTTCCAACAAAGTCAAATTAATTTGCAAACTAGGAAGCTAAATAATAGTGTGAATATTTCAGACCCTGTACAGCACATGGTGTATTTACACTCAAGATGTTTTATAAACCACAATATAAAACTAGTGCTACAGAATGATGAAACCCTAAATGTTTTCCCTGCCATTTATCTGATGTGTGTGCAAAATTCTGCCAGAATATGTGTTGAGGCTCTTTGAGGAACACATGATTTTATCATTGCTTCTGTTGTTAGTGTGAAGGGGGGGTGGGTCTGTCAGCCCAAAAATAAAGCAGTGACCTTGTGTCCCACGGTCTGCTCCTCCCCGATGTCACACCACAGCTCCAAACTCATACAAATAAGAGTGGAAATGGGGCGGGGGGGCACTCACCGTGTTGTAGACTGAGTAGGCCGACAGCACGTGAAACAGAGCCTGCTGCCTGTGGAGAGAGGAGAACAGCTTCATTTCCACCAGTCAGGGCGTCAGAGCTACGTGCTGTCAGTGTGTCAGAGATACATGCTGTCAACGTGTCAGAGCTAGTGCGCTCTCAGTTCCACCGGTCAGTGTGCCAGAGGTATGCGCTTCTGGTAAAGGTCCTGAGCACCAGGTCTATTTGTGTGTTTAATACGTGAGGATCGTAAGCAGCCCATTCTCTTTCTTAACAGTGTAACGTCCTGAGATCATGTTTCTGTTATTATAGAACAGAGAGACTGGGTTACAGTAAATAACTTAGACAAGAAAGAGAGAAGCGTTTAGTTACATGTACAAACATAAGATCCACATTTACATGGACAATTGGTTTTTATGTAATAACTGGAATGATTTAGAAGGCTAAGCTATTGCACTCGATTCAATGGAATCTGCTGTTGCCCTGGGGGACCCTTACTTAAACTGGAGTGCTTGGTGACAGTGTAAATGTATCAATAACCAGTTCAAGACACTTTAGAAGCACAGTCAAGTTCTGCTCCTCTGCTCCACAGCATTCAAGGCAGAGTTCACAATGTTTTTCTAAAAGTGAATCCAGGTTTTCCTTCAAACCTCAAAAAAAAAGGGATCATCTCTAAGCTTTACCAGTGAGAACTGGTATGAAACCACGGCAACGGGACTTTCAGAACTCTCAGAACCGCTGACACCACCGCCTCCCACGCACACACGCACAAACACAGAGACAAAAAACCTGCTTCCCGCTCATGGCCCACTGACTATATACCACACTGTAATTATGTAACTGACTATGTTAACAGGGTGTTCTGGGCCCTGTTCCTCTCTCCTCAAAGTGCTTCACTCCTGCTCAATGTGGACCCCCCCCATCCCGTCTGTGTTAAAATATTAAAGAGACTCTCCCCCCCTTACAGAGGCCTGGAGTCTATTAAACTGCCTCTGACATCACCACGTTTCTGGCCCCTGCGAGCCGCGCAATCCGCTCTTACCAAAAATGGCCCTGGAGCGGTTTTAAACACGCTGCCACCTGATGAGGAGCCCAGTGTGGCAAAGAACCAATGTCAAGTATTTCCCTTTGTGGGTGTGTGTGTGTGTGTGTGTGTGTGTACATGTGTGCTTGTGCATGTATGTGTGTCATTGTGTGTGAGTGAGTGTGAGTGAGTGTGTGTGTGCCTGTGTGTGTCTATGTGTGTGTGTGTGTGTGTGTGTGTGTGTGTGTGTGTGTGTGTGCATGTGATAATAACTTCCTTGGAGAGACAACACAATATACTATATCACGAAATGTAGTAAAAAGGTGATTTTACGCTGCTGATTAAACACTGAGTTTGACGCTGCGGAATAAACGTTGAGTTTCACGGTGCGGAATGAAGGCTCAGTTTCACGGTGCTCATGAACTGCTTTACAGAAGAGCCTATTTTGTTTCCACGATAAATATAACGCAGCAATTAAGATGGCCATACAAACTCATTCAGAAAGAACCGGAAAGGCTCCAAATATAGCTCCAATGTCAGCCTTCGCTAACGGGGGGGAAACGGGGAGAGAGATGCCGTTTGCTGGGGTCGTTTGGTTGCGTATTCTTCCTTTAAAGGTAGTTGTGAACCTGAGTTAAGGACTTCACTCAACCACCAACAGACAATTGTGTATGAAAACTGACGGTGCTTTTAAAAACATCTAGGAAACAATAGGCGGCACGCCCTGAAGGCAGCTCTATTGTGAGAGGGGGGTCTGAGTATGCAGTTTCCTGTCAGACCACACGTTGAGACAGGAAGTCTAATCAAACACAGAGAGGGAGGAAGTGACTGTTGTTCTGGTCGGTGGCTCACAATGTTGACATGCTGAAGATATCCGCAGGAGGCCAGACAACAAAAACAAATCCAGGCTTTGGCTGAATAAAACACAAATACACCAAAAAGGAGAGGGAAAAACTGGGTATTGCTGTTAAAGCTTATTTAAAAAATATATAAACCAAGTTGAATGACTCAAGAAGTGTGTGATTGCACAGAGTTATCTGTGTGTGAATCTGTATGTGTATTCATTTAGATCAATGATTGCAAGTGTACGTGTTTGTGCCCTTGCATGAACCTACGCATGTCTGTGCGTGAGTGCATGTGTTTAGGTGAGTGTGTGGGTGACTGTGTGTGTGCGTATGCAGGTGTGTGTGTGTGCACAGTGAGTGTGTATGCAGGTGTGTGTGTGCGTGTGGGTTTGGGTGACTGTGTGGGTGAGTGTATATGTGTGCTTGTATGCACGTGTGTGTGTGTGTGTGTGTGTTTGTGTGTACATATGCAAGTGTGTGTGTGTGCAGGTGTTTACTTACTTGACTCCGAAGCGATCCATAAACATGATATGGTTTCGAAAGGTCCGGTTGACATCAAGATCGATTTGTTTGATTTCAGTGGAGAAGCTTCTGGCTTGCTCCTTCATTTTCTGTAAACAAAATATTGAATGAGCACTGTCGCCGCACAGCAAGAAGGTCCCGGGTTCAAATCCCGGCCGGGGCCTTTCTATGTGGAGTTTGCATGTTCTCCCCATGTCTGCGGTTTCCTCTGGGTACTCTGGTTTCCTCCCACAGTCCAAAGACATGCACGTTAGGCTAATTGGAGAGTCTAAATTGCCTCTAGGTACGAGTGTGTGTGTGAATGGTGTATGTGCCCTGTGATGGATTGGTGACCTGTCCAGGGTGTATTCCTGCCACTCGCCCAATGCATGCTGGGATAGGCTCCAGCCCCCCTGCGACCCTGACCAGGAATAAGCGGATTAGATAATGGATGGATGGATGTAAAATACTGAATGTTGACGGGACATGCTTTGCAGGAAGGGTATTGTGTCAATTTCAGTCTGAATATGTTCATAACAAACAGCTACAATGGATACACTTTGTGGGAAAAGCTTTTTCTCCATTGCTCTGAATGAGCAGTATACCCTGTCCTTTTGAATCTGAGAGTTTCTGGAGCGGGTGTATGGAGACAAATGTCCCAGACCGCCCTCTCACAGCCTGAACCAGGAATCCCTCATAGACCCCCTGCTCATCACCCAGTATACAGAGGGGACTTCAAGCCCCATACATTAAACATACAGTGAAATATGCATCATATTGAGCTTTAACCTACTGCTGCTGTCAGAAGTGAGGGTTACCAGAGAATAAGAAATGTACCTTATTTCTAACCCATGTCCTCATCACTTCTCTAATAAGTGTGTTTTGAGGAAAGATGTCCTCTGTGTTTTGAGGAATGATGTCCACTGTGTTTTGAGGAATGATGTCCTCTGTGTTTTGAGGAATGATGTCCTCTGTGTTTTGAGGAATGATGTCCACTGTGTTTTGAGGAATGATGTCCACTGTGTTTTGAGGAAAGATGTCCACTGTGTTTTGAGGAATTTTGTGTTTTGTCCTGTCTGCTCGGTGCAGATGGCACCCACCTCGTACTTCCCGCGGTTGTGGTTCTTCAGCTTCTCCACGTCCAGCAGCAGAGACCACGCCTGCCCCCGCAGCTGGAGAGGAAGTCCTTTATACACCCTCCGACACATCTGCACAAAAACAGATGGAGAAAGAGAGAAGGAGACAAGAGAGGGAAAGAGAAAGACAGAGGATGGAAGGGGAGGGACAGGGGAGAGAAAAAGAAAGAGAGAAGAAAGACAGGGCAGGGGGGAGAAAAGGAGAGAAGGACATAGAAAAAGAGATAGAGGAGAGAGCAATGAGCGACAGGTGGTATTCCAGTCCCCCGTCCTCAGGGCTGATGCAGATGGGCTCCGTTATTCTCACCCGATCGCTGTTCCTGTACTTCTCCCATTTCTTCACCATCTTTAGCCATTTCTGCACTCTTTCAATTTCTTGCTGTTTTTGCTGAGGAGGAATGAACGTTAATGTTATAGAATAAACCAAAAAAACACATATAATGTTTATTATCAGCTTTGTGTGCACACCAGACCCAGGGAACCAATGGTGAGAAAGGTCAATGGTTGATTATGTGAGGAAGTGGGCTCTCCTTTCCTGCGTGCACGGCATGTTTGGGGATCATGTCTCGGTAGTGGAGGAGGCGGAAATGTGTCACAGCTACAGGGTTTCACTCAGCCCCAAAAACGCTTCCCCACTATGGCCCAAAAACCAGCGGCTTCTGGAACACTGTCTATGTGCCCGAGGGCGACGTTTGAACGTCATGGCCACTCCTCCCACAAAGCCCAACTCTTCTCCTTACCACCTCCGTGCCCTGAACCCCAACTCTCCTCCTTACCACCTCCGTGCCCTGAAACCCATCTCTCTTCCTTAACACCTCCGTGCTCTGAAACCCAACTCTCCTCCTTACCACCTCTGTGCCCTGAAGCCCATCTCTCCTCCTTAACACCTCCGTGCCCTGAAGCCCATCTCTCCTCCTTAACACCTCCGTGCCCTGAAGCCCATCTCTCCTCCTTAACACCTCCGTGCCCTGAAGCCCATCTCTCCTCCTTAACACCTCCGTGCCCTGAAACCCAACTCTGCTCCTTAACGCCACCATGCCCTGAAGCCCATCTCTCCTCCTTAACACCTCCGTGCCCTGAAGCCCATCTCTCCTCCTTAACACCTCCGTGCCCTGAAGCCCATCTCTCCTCCTTAACACCTCCGTGCCCTGAAACCCAACTCTGCTCCTTAACGCCACCATGCCCTGAAACCCAACTCTCCTCCTTAACACCTCCGTGCCCTGAAGCCCATCTCTCCTCCTTAACACCTCCGTGCCCTGAAACCCAACTCTGCTCCTTAACACCTCCGTGCCCTGAAACCCAACTCTCCTCCTTAACACCTCCGTGCCCTGAAGCCCATCTCTGCTCCTTACCACCTCTGTGCCCTGAAACCCATCTCTCTTCCTTAACACCTCCGTGCCCTGAAGCCCATCTCTCCTCCTTACCACCTCCGTGCCCTGAAGCCCAACTCTGCTCCTTAACGCGCACGCCCCAGCCTAAATGTGCCCAGTATGGCCATCTGCATTCCAACTGTGAAAGGCTCACTTCCTGCTCAAGTCTCACTTCCTGTTAATTTGTTTATTTAGACATTCAAATGATAACAGTATATAACTAGTTATTAAAATCCACATGAAATAGCAGTACTTGGCGTTGTGCACAATATTCCCGCTAGCTGTGGAATGCCCTGGCTCATGCACAAAATAATTTGGCCTAATTAAAATATAACTAACTGCCATGCTCTGAAAAACCCCCACAATTAAGTTGTACTCCAATTTCAGAACCTAACTTCATTTAAAATGCAATAGTAACCCATGGTAATACTGCATTGTCAGTTAGGGATGCGGAGTGTTTAAATAGCAAGCAGAAAGCAGAAATGAGAAATCATTTTCAAACTCAGGGAACCCATGCAGTGAAACTAACTGAACATCAAGCAGGTGGCTGATTTAAGGGTAAATCCTCTCCATCCTCTTTCCCCATAGCGAGAACAGGCCTTTACAGCAGGAAGAGTTGAGACACCTCACAAATGTTTCTGTCAATAGCAGTAGTCAATAGTTTATTAATAATCAATAGCAGCAAAAACCTTTAAATGTGAAAAAACTAAAAAACAAACTGTAAATCTGTACTAAATCCTTTAAATTATGAAATGGAAAATGACTGACACCCCTTGTGCTGCCTACTGGAGCATCTTTGGTACCAAAGATAGAGTTTACGTTTTTGGTACCAAATAATGAAAAGGGTAAATGACTGAGGTTGTTCTGTTCATTTGCTCGCTAGCTTACAGAAAGGACAGAAAAAGCTGCAGTGAAGAACACTCTTTATTTGTGCATTTGGGGCACAGGACACAGTGTGGCATGATACATCAGTGATATGTGGATATGTGTCCCATTAATGTCCCTTGTACATACCTTCTGCTCAACTGCACTTGGGATTGGCAGCTCCTCTTCGCTGCAGAAACAGTAAAACAGCCGTTAATTTAAATTAAGAATTTCACAGGTCTGACGGCTCCGTGAGGCTTCACTGTAGCCTTCACGACAATAAGCTTTCCGTGAGCCAAAATCTGCCTCTTTAAATAAGGACATTCGGATCCCTCTGGTGATAGCCCGCCCCAGGGCAAAGTTAAATTAAAAGCATCTGAAATAAAAAGCACCAGGACTGACCTACCCTAGACCAGTGTCCCTCCTTTGCCTCTACAGTGAGTCCAGCACCAGATTCCAGACTCCTGGGATAAAACCCCCAGCTTCATATCCCAAAACGGAGCAGAGATAGATCTGGATGACTTACTGCAGGAAGCCGAAGCGATCCGTGAACTTGTAGATACTGTAGTCTGCATCTTCCCAGGGGTCAATGTCTACGCCCTCATCCCGGCCCTGAAACCAGCAAAATACAGTTTTTTTATTTTTTATTAAATAAATGTCCAGGAACTTGCAACCATCAGCAGAAGATTTGCAACCATTCACATTACGAAACTTAAAATGCCATTAAAAAACCCCCCAAAAAAACACTTCCTGTTTCTTATCCACTTTGTTTCATTAGTAAAGTATAGAAAATGTCATATTATTACTTACTATATATAAAGATTTAAAGGTTATTTCACGTTGCTGCAAAGGCAGCAGTTTTTCACTGCTCTGTCTGATGTGAAATTTGCGACTTTCAAAACTGTCAGCCAAAGCCTCAGTCTGACCAAGCCACTGCATCCCAGACTACACTGTGGCTGTGCGGACATGTATAGCACCCTGCTGGCTATAAATACCCAACAACAATGATGATACACATGAAATAAATAAATAAATAACTTGCACATTTAAAACACTAAAAATGTATGAAGCTGGATATTTAGGAAGGTAATTGAGGTTAAGTGCCATGCTTCAGGGTGTAACAGCACTACCCCACCAGCAATTCAAATGCACACAGTTCCCTTCTGCATGGCACGGCACTCACAGCCATCGTGATCCAAATAACAGCCAATAACAGCACAGCCCTTTTTAATTCATTTATAATTAAACAATATAAAAAAATTCAAAACACGATTATAAACGAGGAGCGAGTTAATCAGCGGGCCACAAATCTACATCACAGCAGAATGTTCAGCACAGCACAGTACTCCTGGGATTAATACCTGTGTTAGTTTCATATGTTTAATTTAAACTCTACACTTTGGCTGACCTACCCCTGGTATGTGTACAATCGGTATACTGCCTTTGGATGCTGAAGTCACAGCTGTGTTCTGTCCTGAGTTCCACCCCGCCCCCCTCCAACCCCCCACACACACTCCAGTGCAGAGACCATGGGGAGGAGAAGCACAGTACACGATGACCCATAACAGCCCCGACTGGATCCAGTTTTCCCCCACGTGTGTTTCTGTGGGACAGTGTCCCACAAGGGCCACTGATGAAAACCACAAGGGCCTCCATCACAAATGCCCCACGTGCTGGTGATTTAAATTATGGAGCAGGCGAGAGATTCAAAGCCCCTCTCTGAAATGTCACTGGGTGGGGGGTTCTGTATAATCAACACCAGCACTGTTTGAGGCCCATTAAAAGCAGCGGATTCCTCCATTAAAAGCAGCGCAGATCCTACCGTCTGTTCAATAACAGACAGCACAACAGCAACAGAGGGAAATGGGCGCTGCCCGCGGGCATTTCGTGACGTGGCGCGCCAGTCTCTCCGCTGAGTGAACTTGACACAAATTCGTAACCGCCAAAGGCCGGGGGGAGGGGGGCGGGGCGGGGCGCAGTCTGGGGTGTCGAGAGGATCTGACTGATACCTGCTAAACATAGATTGATTACAGAAGCCATTAAGGGGAAGAGGACAGGAGGGAGTTATAATTATGGTTTATGAAATAGAGACGAGAACGGGGAGATATTAGAAGTCAGAACTTTATCGATACTAACATTATCGGCACTGAACCCCACTGTGCGGGCCTTTACCAAATGTAAACGTAAAGATTAAGCCGTGAATGATCAAAGGCCAGAAAGGCCAGGCCTGCTAGCCAATCACAGCCAGGGGGAGAAGGATGACCTGGTGACCTGCAGGGCAAGGTAATTGGTCGGTTACACAAAGGGATGAATCAATCAACAAGTCTGCTGCTCCAGTCTCCAGGCTCTGCTTCCCCCCCATCAGCCAGGGCCTAAATGTAGCCTCCTTCACCCTAAGCCCCGCACTGCTGCCCTGGGCCTCACGCTGCTGCCCTGGGCCTCCCACCGTGGCTACTGATGCAAACATTACACTGTGCTGCGGCTCCCCTGGATGCTGACAGCAGGGAACATTCAGTCTCCCCACACCCAGAAAGAACAGCCTGCAGTCACATTCCTCCCCTCTCCCGTGTGCCACACAATCTCTGAGCCGACTGCATACACACGTCCCCATGCGAGAACTGATTCGTGCACAACATCAGCCAATGCTGCGTGAGCAAATAAAGCTGTTTTGTCGCCATAAACTGCATCTATTCAGTGCGGGTAGGTTCTAAAAATGCGAACACTTTGTGGTACCTTTCATCCCATGCCTGTGCAGAGCCCTGTGCTGCAGCGTGTGTGATAAGCTTAGTGGAAGAATGACTTCATGCACAGAGAAGAGCTTTCCTCCTTCAGGTCCCGAAAACCAGAGTTCCCAGAGCACCCCCACGTGGATGAGGATCCACCTCTATAAAATGGTGAAGTTTATGGACCTTCATCACCGCCCACTGCAGGCTACAATACAGAGCCCATTTAACACACCAGCACCTGGCACCATGTCTAAAATGTGATGTCACTATATCATGGATCTATACAAGATGTAGCTATTAGTGCAATATACATATTTAATAATGACAATTATCTAAATATTACAAGCACAGGTAAACCAGGCATGGTTTATCTGAAAGTTAATATTTAATTTATGAAATATGGAGATATAAACACGCTGGTATCCCTAATGGTTTTAAAAGCATGATCAACAGTCACTCTGTGGATGAATGCAATTGTTTCTGAGGCCTCCGATGTTACAGTTCTGTGTGATCGAACCCTAGCCCTGTTCATCATGATGTGTGAACTGTGTTTATAATGCTACCTGTATGCACGGCTACCTTCTTTCCAAGTCACTCTTGAAAAAGAGATTTAATGTCAATGAGGCTCACCTGGTTTAATAAAGACCCAAAATTAAACTATCTTTAAAACGTAAAAAGAAATTCCACTCCTCCATGAGTCGTGGGGGAACCCTGAACCCCAGTTTCAGGGACACAGCTACAGAGTGCACAAGCAAGGAAGCACAGGCGATCGTGCACACACGCCACAACTCCACCAGCACACACACAGGCTGGGCACGCACGTTTGTACACAACGATTTCGATTTCGCCTCCCTCTCTGAGTGACGATCACGTTTTTTAGTGATGCGATCAAAAAAGGCTGAACTCTTCCTCCTGCAAGGGCAAATAAACACACACACAAAAGCACAGAACACATGACTAGCCTGCTAACAGACAGACCAAAGTCTGGCTAAATGGAAGTAGGAATCAATGTGTCCCTTGGGCTGAACCTACATGAATACATATTCGCACTAATGCACATCTAAAAAGTCACAACTGACAGTGTCCAATACTTCCTGGTTGAAGTGCAGCAGGATTCTGGGAAAGAAAGTTTCTCTGTGTTATTTTCTCCCCATTTGCTTTCCTCAGAAATGAAATGCTATGTTTAAATGTATGTTTATTTAATCACTTTAAAGCTGTTAACCGCAAACCTCATCAGCATGGGCACGATGTGAAATCCTTCTGACACACAAACTGCTCCCAATATCAACACCGGGCTCTGGCCTCACTCACCTTATCATACTTGGAGATGGTGTCAGCGCGTTCCTCTGCTATTAATGTATCGATGTCTTTCTTCATGTCAAAATCTGAAAGGGTGGGAAACACAGAGACAAAGGGATTGGTTATTTCACAAGACTGAAAAGGAGTCCATGGGGAGGGGTGACAGCCTCACACAGACAGGGACACTTCTCCCGTCCCACGCTGTCACTGAAGTTTGCCACTTTGAGCGCCAGGGCTGGGCCCAGAGGCAGAAGTGGTAACAACAGTGACTGCAACGGATGCCAGGACCTCTGAGGTATGCGTTCATTATGGGATGTAAAACGTACTCATTACTCTGACACTAAGATCCCCTTCACTGCTCAACCTCTCAAAGCACATTAACCCAATATACCAACACATAATCATGTGGCAAATTCACAGCGAATTACTGTACGCGCATATGTGGAATGTATAATAATCACAATGCTATTAATAATAACTTTGAATAATACCTAAAGTACAGAATTTTACATAAATGTTAAACAATGCGAAACCATATTTAAAAAGTATGGACTTTGGGCCTCCCACGTAGTCCAGTGGTTACAACATCCGATGCTGGCCACGGAGACCGGGGTTCAATTCCCCGTCTCGCCAGAGTCGGCTCTGGCCGTTACTAGGGGGGATTGACATAAAAAATAGCGGGTCTAATTGGCTACCAAATTGGGAGAAAATGGGATAAAATCTGAAACAAAACAAAAGTTTTTAAAAAGTATGGACTTCAAGGACAAAAGACACAAATACAGATGAAACACTTATAGATGTGAAAAGACCAAGAAGGTAATGCTGGAATAGCAAAAATAATGGAATAACAACAGAAGAGGGTGTAAAGAGTATAGGGGCAGAGCAGCACTGAACAACAGTGCTTAGGGAACTGATCATGTAACCAGATGGGTTCTGATTTACCTTTGAAATAAGGTACATAACCTGTACTGTCTCAGTAACAGTCCAACTGTATAAATAATATCTAAATATGTATCTATATACACATGTACACTCTTGGGAACTGTGACTCTCTCCACTGGAGGCTGAGAAAGTTGGCCGTACTTTTCAGTGTGACCTTTGATATGAGACAGACCACTGTCACAGCCACACCAAAGCTGGGCGTCCACTTCTCCACTGTAGAGTGCTGGACTCACACCGTGCTTTCTGTGTTTCGCACACACTCAACTGCACACGCAGAGGGCCAGGTCTTCATAGCTCTACCGGACCACGATAGCTGTATCTAATGATAGTGTTTACACTATTAAACCTGCAGCCTTCTCTTCTGTTCGCCAGTCTTCCTCACAGCCCTGGGGATGTGTGCATTTTAATGGCACAGAGACTCTCATTTGCATATCAGCGGTGAAACGTGTGCGACAGAATGCCCGATGCAGCAGGCGTGCCCAGTGCAGTGCAGCGGAGCGCTCGGCTGCGCACGCGGCCACCTGTCTGGCCAAGGTGCCACAGTGTTTCTGCTCTTCAGTGGTGAAGAAGCTATCAGACACCCCACCTACCTCCTGCGCTCGGACACTCGTCCTCTACCCTTGTCTGACTGCCAACCCATGTCCAGACCAGACCAGACCAGACTGGCAGGCCCATCCACGGCCCTGAGATGTTGGAGCTGATCTGTGACTGATATCACCGTGCGCTCAAACCTGTGATGATCGCGCTCTGCTGCTAAACGTATTAAAGCGTGACACACTGTGACAGGGAGAGGAAGGGGGGGGGGGTTTGTTACGTGGAGAAACTGCCCATGTAAACAGAAACATGAGCCCCCTGGGAACAGAGGAGGGCTGGGAGAGGATTCAGCTGCCCCCTCCCCCAACCCCCACCTGCCACACAGACAGAAATAGACCTGCTCCCCCCCCCGCGCCGCTCCGGGACGGGGAACAGGTGACGCCCACAATGCCCTTTCTTTCTTCATCGCTCCTCTTTCCCCATCCTTTCTTCCTTTGTTCATTCATCCACCCATTTGTTCATCTGTTGGCAGATGTCCTGGTCTTATCCAGAGGAACTGACAGCGCCATTACCAGATGACACGAGATGCTGTGTTTGTAGTTTTTTTATTTTTTTTGAAAGAAGTGATTTCTGGCCTCCTTAATATAGGGAGTTTCCCTGCGCGTTGTCTCTCATTAAAAGCTATTGAGGAAATTATTGTATGGCTGCTATGACAGCTCGAGGGTGGCAGAGATATGGACTGTGCTGAGTGCTGCTTTAGTTTGTTTGTTTTTCATTGAGATTTCCGCCTTAAACCCAAGGACCTTCTTCAGCAGAATGCAAAGCTTGCAAATGAAAATAAAAAATGCTAACTAAGCCATATTCCGATAAGCCTGATTTTGTGGAGTGGCAAAGCGTTATATCCGGATGGACGCAGGTCACGCCCCGCTAGGTTTCAGGGAGCTCCTTCCTGCTTTCCTTCCTCAGACTTCAGCAGATCCCAAGCAAGCTTCCCAGCTGGTCCCACAGCGGGCAGAGAGCTGGGCAGTGCCAGTGCACTGGTGTTGATGTTCTCGTGACACGTGTGGAGTCGCACACAGGCCCACAGTCACGCTGGCTGCGTCAGGTGTCCTGCAGCGCAACAAGGGCCCGCTTGTTCCCCCGGCCCGACCCACGACTGGAACGTGACCCGCGGGAGCCCTTTCTCCCCCCTCCTCTCCCGGCTGTGACACATGGAACTTCTGTGTAAACAAATGTGAACTTTCCCACTGGACTCACTTTTAGTTGGACTTTCTTTGCTCTTTCCTTTGAAGGTTGTGGGGTTTGTGTTACACGTCTCTGAGCCTGGTCCTCAAATGAACGGGCAGGGATGAACTGGGTGGGTTTTGTGATGCATTCTGAAGAGAGCTTTTTGATGAAAAAAAATTAAAAGGTCATAAAATTACCCCAAAAGGAGTTACATTGACTGAAGAGAAGGTCCACTGAGTACCCAGACTGGTTAGATGCTTAAAAAGTTTGCCTGATGTGTGTTTTGGCTCCAGCCGGCAGTTGTGATTGAACATTTTGATGGGAAGTGTTCCGGAACAGGACACCTCGGTACACTGGTTGTCCCCCTGCAGTTTGCCCTAACGCTGTTTATAATATTGTCCACATTCAGGAATAATATGTAAGAAAGCAGCCACTCGTTGAATAAAATGTTCCATATAATGGCCTCTTGCGCTTTTTAGAGACTTAAGATTGACTTGCTGGACGAGACCACCAGCAGAAGTGACCGGTCACTTTGGGAGTTCCCGTCCCACGGAGTCAGCGCGATGAAATGTTGTCTGGGATTATTTCACCGTTCCCAGGAGGTCAGGTCCTAATTGTGTTTCTGTGTTTTTTGTGAGTCACACCCAGAACTGGGCCTCGGTCTTTGTCTCTGGTGAGCACTGTGACAAAGCTGCCAAAAACCCTCCCTGTTATTTGATGTGGGGAAAATGATGTGACTAAGTGTGTAACAGAATATTAACAGAAAAGAAAAACTGAATCACGCACAGAGGAGGCGAGAGGTGGGACACGGCAGACTGTCAGCCCACAGCTGGTGAGAGGAAAAACTAAAGATTGATCTGGAAACCTCTGAGAGAGAGAGAGAGAGAGAGAGAAAGAGATATATAATTAAAGAAAGAGAGTCAGAGTGAGTCAGACCCCTACTAAACGTGCAGTTGCGATGCATTCTGGTGTAACAGTGTGAAACTGACTTCCTGTCTATGGTCCTCCAGTTCCTGTTGATGCTTGCTGCATGATGTTCTTTAAATAGGACGGAGGGGTAGACCACGTACCCCTTAACACGGAAATCCATATTCATCATCTTTATTAAAGTGGGGGGGAGGGCATATTTGCACCCAGATATCAGTAACCAAGGAGTAACCTTCATCCAAATATCTGTACTTCAAAAGTGTAACTGCCTAAAGAAGCAGTGAGCTAAGAGCGTGGATTTAAACACGAATGTGGTCAAACCCACCTACGGTAAACAGGGGTGCACAGCAAACAGCTGAACCATAGGGTCACTGACAGGTATGGCGCTTAGAAGCGGCTCCAGAAATATGGGTTTTTCCAGCATCCCGGATTAAATGCAGACTATAGCTGTTTAGACTCTGCTCAGGTGGTTTAAATGCAGACTGCTCCTGTCGAGACTCCACGCATGCTCAGGCCCTGTAAGGGTTGGTGGGATTAATGAGCCTCAAAATCCTTTCTGCGAACCTTTACTCCTGAGATAAATATTGAAATGATCCAGCCCTGGAGTTTCTCCTACATTGCCGTTCACACTGTGTGAACACTGACCCACAGCAGAGATGTGCCTTCAGTCAGTTTCAGAGAGCAAGATGAATAACATCAATGAGTCATCCGGGATGATTCATGATTACTTAAAGGTTGTCTTGTACAAGCTTGGAGCTTTGGGTAGTGGTGTCTGAAATCCCTCTGGCTCTTTGTGAGGAGCAGAACCAGTAGACTGCAGTGTTTCTGTGACTCCAGAGAGACACACTGCTGTCACAAATAAAATAGAAAAGATTTATTTGTGTCTATTTCAGCTTTTAACCGCAAGCATGATATATATTTATGCGGAAGGGACGGCACGTGTTATGGGCTCTTTTTAAGCGCTATGATTTGGGCCCGATTTGTGTGTGTGTGTGTGTGAGTGTCAGAGTGTGTGTGTGTGTGTGTGTGTGTGTGTGTGAGTGGTGTGCGTGTGTGCGGGTGTATGTGAATGTGTGTGTGGGTGTGTGTAAGTGAGTGTGCGTGTGTGTGTGTGTGTGGGGGGGGGGGCAACTCATGCTCTCTTCCTGATTGGTCCGTGCCTCGCGGTTCAGGAGGATGAAACAAATCTTGGCCGCGGCGTCCCGCTGACGCCCACATTGCCGAGCGTCACCAGGAAGTGCGTGGCAGGGGGTGGGGTGTGGGGTGCGAGGCGGGAGCTTTATTGATGGCAGGCAACAGCTCGGACACCGGAAACACCAAGCCTCTGCAGCCGACCCAGACTGACGCGATCTCTCTCTCTCTCTCTCTCTCTCTCTCTCTCTCTCCCTCTCTCTCCCTCTCTCCTCTCTCCCTCTCTCCCTCCCTCTCTCCCTCTCTCCCTCTCTCCCTCTCTCCCTCCCTCTCTCCCTCTCTCCTTCCCTCTCCCTCTCTCTCACTCGTCTTTTTCCCTCCTCCTTTTTTCCTCATTGAAAGCAGGCCTGGTCCAAGGCGCTGTGGTTCCATATGGAAGCCATCATCTCTGCAAACACAACTCTCTGGCAGCATCACCCAGCAAGGCACAAATGCAGAAATGGAGGGTGGGGGAGTGGGGTGGCCAGAAATGAGAAGCTGTTCTTTATTTCATAATGAGCGTTAGAGCTCATGTAAAATCTAATCGCAGAGTGCTAAGTAATGCACACAGTCCATAACAGAATATTTAGGCATTTTATTTTGCTTCATATTTTGTCCAGAGTTCACTAGCCACTGATATAAGCACTTGTTTATATGAGTTGAAATCAGAGTTCATTTTCAAGACAGAGGGAAAAGTGATTGATTCTGGGTCATTCAGAGCAGATGTATGACGCTGTATTTCACCCTGATAAAGTGAACACCGGAGTGAGAGTTCATACATGTTAAAGAGAGAGCAGCAGGAACAAGGCAGGAAATGAGCTACAATGTATTTTTCTACCCTTAACTGCCTTGAACCAATCAAAACACATTGCTCTGCATGGAAAAGCCCTCTTATTGGTCCAACCGTTAAAAGAACATGACATAGGAAAACAGAGACACCAATGCCCCAAGGTGTCAGAAGTTAAACGCAGGCCGAAAACACATTCAGGACCCAAGCATGATCGTGGGGGGCCCCCTCCATTCTGTGAGGTCATGGAGGGTCTTACTTCAGAGAGCAAACAGATGCTGAGGTGGAGGGGAAAGTGGTTCAGGACACCCCGAAACTGTGTTCGGTCTTCCCCCTAGGGCCTGAACGCAACCCACTCAGCAGGCAGAGCGCAAAACCAAGCAGTACATTTACACACTGTGGGCATAGTTCCTCTACTCTACTACAATGGCCTGAGCCCCTGGGACCTCCTCCTCCTCCTCCTCCACCTCCTCCTCCTCCTCCTCCTCCTCCTCCTCCTCTCCTGACACAGCAGGGCATGGAGGACACAAGATGTCACCCTAGGGTAGATTTATTGCAATAATTCACCCTACTGATTTATTGGGTAGATGATCTGCACAATTGATAGGATGACCGTCAGGATTCCTCAAATCACGGTCCTCCTGGGCCGAGCACTGCTGTTTTTCCACACTCCCTTTACCTGGTAGTCAGGTGTGAAGACACTCTGGCCAATCAACTGCACTAATTGTTCAACTATCTACCTGAGAGAAAGGAAAACCAGGACCGAATTTGAGGGTCAGATTTGATTCTGACCCTCAAATTTATTTTATCCATGAATATTTGATAAAAACGTCCTACATATACAGTATATGTTTCACAATGTATATTTATACATTTATGTCACATTAGTTATTGCCATGATCTGTCTTTTTGTCCCACCACTGTGTGAGGTTGAATAATTACGCCACAGAAAGGTCTTTTTTCAAGGAACAGAAGAACACAACAGTCCTTAGTTCAGCTACCACACATCCACCAGGAACAAGCACTTGCGGATACAATAACAGATAATTAGAGGACAGGGCAACAGTTGTTATTCTGACGTAATGTTATTTACTATGAATTAAACCAGCAGGACGGGTATGAAGCAGCCAAGCCGTGACGTGGGATTTGGCACAAGCGTTGGCGGGTGAGTGTGCCACACTGAGCGGGCATGTGGCAGGTGCCACCATCAACAATGACCAACTGCTCACACAGCAACTGACTGCTGCACGGTTCAGAGGCATCAAGTTTCATGATGCAAATGGAAGCAAGCACACACAAACACATATACATATGCACACACGCACACACGCACGCACACACACACACAGATGTGCGCCCACACATGCTACTGTGGAACCATAAGGGGAACTGGGCCTGTGTTCAGGCCACTCACATTGTGAGGTGTACAGTAAACACTCTGCTTCACAATGGCATTACATAACCCCCACCACAGGGAGAGGCTCTACCCCTGTTATCTGTCCTCTTTTTAGCAGGTGCAGTAATGCGAATCAGAGTCCCATTCAGGGTGAGTGGCCAAGAAAGCTTTCATGCTCCAGAATTCAAAATCCAGTCACCTTTAACAGAATCTTGCCGTAGCTCCAGCAGATTCAAACAGCCCACATGCAGGACAAGCAGGATGAATTTGCAGGACATTGTGGGATGGGAAAGGAATAGAAAAATAAGTAAGTGGGCCAGACCCTGAGTTTCAGTGCTTTAGTTAGCACACTGCATACAGACCCTGAGTTTCAGTGCTTTAGTTAGCACACTGCATACAGACCCTGAGTTTCAGTGCTTTAGTTAGCACACTGCATACAGACCCTGAGTTTCAGTGCTTTAGTTAGCACACTGCATACAGACCCTGAGTTTTAGCACTTTAGTTAGCACACTACATACAGACCCTGAGACCCTTGCTTTAGCCCTGTACAGTCCCAGCAGGCAGATGCAGTAAATAAATGGATTTGAGACTCTGGCCACCATGGGAATCTCCGTGCCATTTTGCACCTCTGATTGCAGGTTGCTCCATGTTTACAAGTCGAAAATAGACGGGGGTAAAAACGGTGGGCCAGAGAGAATGCAGTGAGGACGGCATGGCCCAGAAATAGCACTGTCTCGGGGCAAATAAATGCCCCCAAAATCTAGGGTATTGTGGGTTGTTTCATTTTCCTGACTTTCTCCAGGTTCTCCAAAATATCAACAATATTATTACTATACACCCAACACTCACCCCCTCAATAATATTACAGAATATACACCACCCTAAAAATGACCCTAAAATGAAGTGCATGCAGGAGTGAAGTGAACCTTTGCCGCTGGTTTGTGGAGCAGAAGTGACGACGGCTCACTCCCTCTCTGTCGGTCTGAGAAGGGGAGAAGTGAAGGATTCACGACTTGGGTTTGGGTGAAACCTTTCAGAAAGCGGAAGTATTAAACGTTGAGAACCCATAGGACACAGGGGCAGATTCTGGCACATGATTCACGTATGGACATCCCCCTCTGAAAATACTTTGGAAGATATTTGCTGATAATGGAGAAGTCCGAGGAAAGAAGAGCGGGTGGGCGGGCGGGTCTCCATCGCTTATGAACACTGCCCTAAAAACTAGACCAAAATATAAATAAATGCAGAACGCCGATGTCGGTTTCCTCATCGACGGAGGCGAGAAGGCTGCATGCTTCTTCAGTGTAATCCATCAGAGGGCATGATAACCAGGGGACATGTGCCAAGGCCACATCCTACACAAGATAACAGTCTGCGGGCAAATCGCATGGAATCTCATTCAAACAGACAAAAATGTGCTGTCAATCGCCATCCAAGAAGCATAATATCACCAGTGTTTCTGTCGGATGTTCGGCTAGTTTGTACACAAAATAAACTGTTGACTCTTGTGAAGGAATGAAGGCTGTCTGTGATGAAGGAGATGAACTGTACTTGAATATGGACCTAAATAATACATGTTTAATGTGTGTACAAGCTGCAGCATCACACCACAGCACTGCATTGCACTGCTATAATGGGCAAACAAAGTCACAAAATGTTAGCCACCAAAATCCACATTTTGGATTCCTAAGGAAATCCTTCCACAATCGGTCAGGACTGCGGAATCACTTGCGATCTTCCGCAAGAGACTCAAAACCCACCTACCTTTTCAGACTCCACTACCACTGAATTCTGTATATCTACCCAATTGTCATCACCACTGCCTACTTGCTCAACACTTCTTGTATATGTATCCCTGCTTACTCCTCATTTAAAAATAAAAAATAAAAATAATAATAATTACAAACCTTTTCCTTCCCAGTGTTACAGGTATGGTATGCAGTTGCCTGTATTACTGCACTGATCTCTGACTGCTGTAACACTGCACAAGAGTAATCTAGCATTTAAAATATATAATCACATATTACAACATAGCAAAATAATAATAATAATAATAATAATGTATCTTAGCATTCCAAGCCACTTGAGGTGCTTTTCACATCCGTGGCGCAGCGCTGGTGTTCTCTCACAGGAAGTGATGAAACAGGGTTTGACAAAAGGTGCCAAACCGCAGGTGTGCTGTACGTGGTGCTATTCCACAATGTGCTCTTCCATTGTGTATAATATCAGCGGATGTTCTCAGCGCTGAACACAGAGAACCTCCCTTTCATCATCATTTGGGCTTGTGGTGCACAGCCATGGAAACCATGTTTGTGACTTATACAGTGTCAGTTATGGCGCGAGGGCGCGAAACGCAGAGGTGGAGTCCCGACCTCACATGGTCTCCGCTGGCACAGTCTGGCACCGGGCCCAGCCGAATGTGCAGTTACAGTGCCGTTTAGAACCGCGTGCACCCATGTTCGACCGCCTGGCATCAAACCCTCTACCCATGCGGACGCAATCTGTGGTAATGGGCAGATCCCGATCACAACTGAGCGGATGAGCCAGCGCATGGAGGAGGGGGTGGGGGGTGTGGAGGTCCAAAACCAGACACCAGACCTTCTGATTAGCCTGCAGGGCTGATGTCAGCCGCGCTGCCAACTGCGAGAGCCATCTCCGGCTCACCCCAGCACGGGGCAGTGCCGCTTACCGCCGATACCGCCACACTGAGGGATCCTTGTCCCCTTCTAGGGCTCGTCACCAAAAGCCAAAACAAAAATACACCAAAATAAATAAATCACGAGGAATGAATGAATGAGGCATCTTTACTGAGCGGCCTCACGTGAGCCGTGTCCCGGATCCAGTTAGCCTAGAGCTCCCACTGGCCCATGTGACCAGTAACAAGCTGAGAGTGAAATGTGGGCAGCCTGCACAGCATCCTTCCACAGGGAATGTTATTTGTTATTCCCCATCCGAGCAGTGACAGGCAACAGCGTTTCACCAAACACAGCCAAGCACCTCCCATCATGCCCTCCACTGTATGGACTACATGATGCACACTCCCTACAAATACCAGGGACAGAACTCATTACTTTAACCCTGAAGTCCATGAGACAGTGCAGGATTCAACATCTGCTCCAGGATGCCTGGATTTGAAGCAATCCAAAGCAGCTTTAAAATACTGTTGATGAAAAAAATGTCCGCAGAGATGAAGCTCACGTGAGATAAACCAGCCTACATTTCCACGTTTTCCAGCCCCTTCCTCTTCATTGTGCTTCTGCTACAGCAGACAGTGGGTAGAATATCCAGACTTTTCCCATTTGAGCTTCTTTAAGCTTCCAAGAAAAGACTGCATGAAGGACAGGCAATGCTAATATAACACAATCAACCTCTAAGTTCAAAATGCCTGACACCCTCAAACTAGCACCTCGGGCATTATAGCAATCATTCCTGACAATGTGAAGTTTCTCATTTAGTTTTGTGCTAAAAATGGCGTAATGAAAAGCCGTTGCCTGCCTCACCTTTCTGGTCTCAGTGCCCGTGATGCCTGAATGGCAGTTCTTTTCCCAACCGCTGAAGAGAAAAGTAGAAGAGTCAAAGGGGGGGTGTTTTTGTGCATGTGTGTGTGGTCTCTTTCCTAGAGACAGCTAGAGACCGCATGTGAGCATGCTCTGTGGATCTGTGGTGCATCAGGCATGCTCAGAACTCCAACCCTCCCCTTTGCTGATGACATCATCCAGCCACAAGGGGCCCAGTGCCACCATGCCACCAAAAATACCAACGGCGTAATGGCCACCAGGGGGTGCTGTGTGAAGAAAGAGTGATTGACAGAGGGAAGAGAGAAGGTCCCTGGAGTGCATCAGCATCTGGACCGGCCCTTCCTCACACCTGTTGGAACGCCCTGCCCAACAGCACCATGCTCTCCTGTCACCACTTTGCCAATGCATGCGCCATGGACCCCTTTCTACCCTGCAGGCCACACTGGGTACTACAGAAGAGCTGGCACAGATCAATTAGATGGGTCTCTCACTGAAGAAAACAGATAACCTGCAGGAAACTGAAGTGCAGCTAGGGGGCGCCCACACTGGCGTTAGCCCTGGTGACTCAGACCAGACTGGTACTAGCCATGTGTATGCTGAGGCTCATGAAGGCCATCTTTATGGACTGAGCCAATCAGGATCCCGGCTTCAGACCTGGGTGAAGCACTTCTGAAGTAATCTGAAAACACTCTTGCAGGTCCCTTATGATTTTGAACTAAAATGCTATGAACCAAAACGCACCATCATGACAAAATTGTATAAATCATCTGAATTTTGTTTTGAATATTGGTGAAAATAAATGTAAATTTGTCAGCAATGTTACTGGTGTGTAAAAGGTTAAAGGACTTAAAGTAATGATTTGACCCATGTCTGGTGGACTTTTATCAAACGTTCATTCTGTGCTCTGATTTGGGTCTAATATCAGTAATGTGCAGCACTGCAGCTTGCAATAGCTGTATAGTAAATACTTCCATTGCCCATTTTTCAAAGTACTGGCGAACATCGCTCTGTTTTCACAGCGATCCTCCAGCCCCTGGGCAGGTGGCTGAAGAGGAAGCAGGATGTGGTCAGCATGCTATGTCTCTCACCAGACTGAAATAGCCGGTGGCTGACTGCTGCTGTGGGATCTTAAAATTAGCACCAACGGCTCAGCGATCACCTCAGACAAAACAAAAATGGAGCTCATACTAATAACACCACTGGGGGGGCGGCGGATAGTGTAGCGGTCTAACGCACCACACTTTGGCTGGTCCGGTGTGGTGTGCGCTGCCTGTAAGGGATGCGGTTAGAAACCTGCGTTTCTACCAGACCAGCCCTGGTTGTCAGCCCCGAAAAACGTAAAATCTGAAACAAGTTTTTTAATAAAATAACACCACTGGGTGAACACAGCAACATGCACCTACACTGTGAGCGTCCCTTTCTAGTCAACATGCGGCCTTCAAAGAAAATCTCATAAAACTATACAACTATAACATTGCACATTTTGTTGCACATATGCTTTTCCTGTATGCCTCATTGGGGTTCTGGAGGGCTCATTCTGTCAAGGCACTGCTCTAGTGTGTGGATGAGCCCCACGGTCTGCATTCTGTCAAGGCACTGCTCTAGTGTGTGGATGATCTCCATGGTCTGCATTCTGTTAAGGCACTGCTCTAGTGTGTGGATGATCCCCACGGTCTGCATCCTGTTAAGGCACTGCTCTAGTGTGTGGATGAGCCCCACAGTCTGCATCCTGTTAAGACACTGCTCCAGTGTGTGGATGGGCCCCATGGTCTGCATTCGGTCTGCTCCAGTGTGTGGATGATCTCCATGGTCTGGTTACCTCTTCCTCTCAAATGCTCTAGTGTGCAGAGCGTTTGTTAAGGTCAGCGTGTGGATGGGCCCCATGGTCTGCATCGGTCTGTATTGTGCACAGTGAGAGCGTTTGGGTCACACGGCAGTGCCTGCCTCTCGCCCCGGGGGAGAGAGAGATCAATCACACCGACTGACGCTCGACTTGACTGACGCAACCCAGCAACCGTTGCACCTCTATAAATCTGTCACCTGTTGCCAAAAACACGGCCACTGTCCTTGCCCACAACCTGGAGGAGCCTGGTGTGCACTTCCAAATGGAAAATGTGTTAGTGTGACCCCGTTGTATGAACAGCAACACTATAGCCCACACAGGGAATCATGGGTAATGGACCTCAGAACCCCAAACCCAAACACAACATCCAATCGTCTCGTATCCCATGTGTGAAGCAATGAAGGCAGATGCTGGAAAGGACCGACAGACAGACATGAAAGGAAAACACAGACAGATGTACTGGAGCAGAGGAGATGGGATTCCCATCAGGGCAGTAGAACAGTCACAGGGTGGAGTTGAGAGTAGAGTGCAGGTCTGATTCATAAACCAGTATCACAGTCACACACTTAACCCTGCATAAGAGCTATGCGTGTCACACACAGCCATCAGGGGCCCTATACCAGAGAACATCTGTCCTGGGGGAGAAGGCACGGGAGGAGGGGGGCTAGGTTTTACATCAGCGGATTAATCAAGGTCTACTGTGTCTGCTGCAACAAAAACGATGCCCGAGCCAGCTCATTTAATCCTGCAGAAGACCCCACAAATGCACACCCTGTCTGTTATACAGTCCCGTTCATTACCCAAAACATTTACAGTCTGGTTCACCGATTCTCTGACAGTGACATTCCATAGCAGGTCACACAAGAGCCGATGGGAAAAGAGTCATGAGAGCTGTGTTAAATGTCACACACCTACAGTAAAGAGACGCACACTCGTGCTACCTGTACAACACAGGGCTGAAATGTGCTTCAGAATTCAGTTTCGCCCTCAGTTTTGTCAAAAGCGACAGGAAGTAGTATACCATTGCCGTTTCCTGTCCTGGTGCCACCTATAATGTGCTGCTTCCTGGTCGATAGAAAGCCATTGTGTGGCACTGAGTGTTCAGATACAAGGCCAAGGCTGAGACACGCTTGACTTCCCTGCCTGCCTCTTCTCCTCCAGCTCACAGTGTGAAAGACAAAACACAACACAGAGGAAGAAGAAAACACATGCGTCAAGCTGAAGTCACAAGTAGGAACAAGTTTCACACCCTGGCCCTCACATCCTGTACACAGTCTTCCTTAAGAGGACAGGCAGTATAATGTGTTATTGTTTTGCCGTTTTATTAATTTGCCTACTTATACACATGACAAGTGTTGCAGAGCCAGTGATACCATCGACTTCAAGACACTCAAAGTCTTTTATGTGAAAGAGCATAAATCTTTAATATGGGGTTAATTAAAAATGCTTAAAATGTAAAATGTAAAAATGAGGCAGGCCACCACGACAAAGCCGAAGAAAGACTATTTCAGGCCACGCGGGATTCAGGCTGAGAGATGACAGCCATTTCCCCAAAAACATAAACCAATAACCTATTCAATCACTAGTGGTGGAGAAATCCCACTTAGGTGCTTTGCCGTGATTAAAACCTGGCAAAAAGAATAAAACAAAAAGCAAACTTCTCTCAATCCACAGGAGTTATGAATTATGAAAGACTTCATGCTTAGGAACTGGGCCAAGTGTGTTTGATGTCTTGGCCCTAAATCTTTCTGTCTGACATACAACCGTACCAAAATAAAACCCTATTAGTGGAAATAAACGTAAACGTGATGTCACTGTTTGTCCTCGCAAATGTTTACTTAAAACTGCATGTCTGTCATACCCAATGCACTGAGTAGTCAAAACCACCCACCATCAAGCTATTACTGTTTGTTTAACCAGTGCCTTTCCTGCACTTAGTACTGGCTATTTTTTTGAAAAGTCTATTTAATTTATCTTATTACACAGATATATTTCTTTCTGCATAATAAAATATATTCGCAACTACAATCTATTCACTTGTTTCCAGCAAGCCAACCATGCTTAAAAAGGAGCTGGATCAAAGCAAGACTTAAACAATAGATTTACAAGGAATAGCTGAGAATATGTTCTACCTAGTACACAAGTGACCCTAAAATCACACACAACATATTTTCACTTTGTGTTTCAAGACAACATCAACCACAAGAAAGAAGAAGGTATGATGAAATGAACAGGCTGTTCATTTCCAAATAAACAAAGGAGACTAGCACCATGTTGAGTTTTGTCTTCATCAATACCTGGTTTTCAACTCCACTACAAGTCATGGTATCAAAGTTATTGCATGAATGAAGTATTACATTTCTGTTAATAACTGATACTTTCCAGAGTCTGTGTGAAATGTTATTAACAAACCATAGAATGAACTTCCACACTGTCCTCTTGTCAAGCTAATCCCTTGTAAGATTTAAAATACTTCATTCAAATCCCCCTAAGCCTATATTTACTGAGACTAAAGAGATGAAAACCTGAAATCATCTATTTAAACTGGCACTAGTCAAGTTGATTTTCTGTGTATTTTTTATTTTGCTTTAATATCTGTCAGTTCGTGATGAGATACAATGGTCAAATGCACAAAATATTTTTACTATAACACTCATTTGACGTATACGTTACTTTTCTATTCTCCAGCATCGTATTTTCAATTTTACTGCTCATTACTAACATAGTTTGTGCCCCTTTAAAATATTTACATATTTAATATTCTTGCCTTAAATTCGTATTTGACCTTTACATTTGGTGGTGTTTAATTTCACTTGGAAATGAGTTGTGCATTTTCACAAAATATTAGTTCTGTAACGTAATTAGACTTTATTCAATAGCATATAGTTAGTTACATGCTATCAGATGTTACAGTAAACCTCATACAGCGAATGTAATGAAAACTTTGCTACAGTAGTTAGACTAAAGATGCAAAATTACAATACTGCACATGTGGCTTTCACATTTTCTGTCAGCTATTTTAGCGAGATACGTTCGATTTCAGCGTTGACTTCAATCTAGCTAGTTTGATAAAAACACACTGATAAACCCACATAACCAACGAAAGTCACTTTAAGATAGGTTGCTTTATTGTGTTTTCAATACCCGTGACATTATTTGTTTCAAGCCGTGCATGTCGTAATGATTTAATATTTTTGGTACCGATGAACTTGTGAGCGGCACACTCACGTTCGCGTCTAAGACTCAAAATAGACACTTGGCCACGCGTCAAAATATAGCAATACAGCTAATGCTAGCTACCTAACGGTTATTTTGTAAAGGAGTAGCTGTGATGTAAGTGAGCTGTGTTTGACTATCACTCTTAAAAAATATACACTTTCTTTGTTTTGTTTATTGCTCAATATGGCACCCACGCTTGGATATCTTTTTTGTCTGTATTGGAAAACTACGGATAACGTTAACTAGACTTCTGCCGAGCAAGAAGGTATAGCTAACGTTATGCTAGCGAACTGCAGTCCAGTACTGTAGCGAGTAACTTGTAATACATGCAAGGAAACTGTAGCTAGGTAGCTATAATCAGTCTGTAATCAGATGCTGATAGCTAACAATTCTACGATAGCTTGCGAGCGATCACTTTTGACAAAGAAAAGCATACAAGCGCATTCCACGAGGCAGTGTGACACAGCAGCCGCCGTTTAGAAATGTGCCACTACAAATTATGTGTTACTAGCGAGCCAACAAACGAATAAAGCTGGCGATTACCTTTTGTGGATGTGGCTTTTATGCGCTGTCCGCCCAGTAAAGGGGTGTCCTGCTTTCATTCTATCTTCACTCACACAGATGGATCTAGGGGACCTGTCACCCAGAAAACTACACCGCGTCCTGCGATGTCAATGGGAAGCCCAAGTCAAGCGGAGACAGTCGGCTCTAATGGCACCACAGCTTGACATGCTACGAGCCGCAGCTGTCGGATGCCTGCACACCACAGAACAGGCGCCGGAGAGCGGCATCAGAGGCAGACAAAACTGTAGCGAACTAGAGCGAACTTCCTACGTTAGCGGGGAGGGTTTGCGTTTAACTAGCTAACGTACAACCAATGGAGGAAGGTGACGAGTTTTTGAGACGTTGCTTGCTCGCTTGAATTAAAGATGAAAATGGGGAAAAGACCAAGTACGAAAAGTACGGTTGTTTGCAGTGGGACGTTGCTTTAGGCTTGGGCGGTTGATGTAGCAGCTTAATTCAGAGTCAGATATTAAGATATAAACATATTGTATCCATATTGTAGCCTATCTAGATTCACTTCAAAAACGTATGTGTCAGAAATATGCAGACTTTCCTCGTGGATTTAACCATGCCATTGTAATGTATGCGTTCCCTTGAAAGCGTTCAAGGAAAAATACTTCAAGATTAAGTGTCGTAAAAAGAAAGTGTTCATCACTATCGGGGATTTATTAAAATGACAGCGCGCGCTGAGTTTTCACTTTATTTAATCGTGATTGCATTGCCACGCTCAAAAACGTTCAAGTCGGCAAGTAAGCCAATCACGCAGCCCCCACCAGAAATAAAATTGGCCGTACGTATTGTAATTGTTCTGAAAGTAAATTACTACCAAGATAGGAATCCCAAAACTGGCCTATGCGCGCCCTCGTTTGGTTAATTGGGGAGTGACGTTTGCGTCTGCACCTTGGGTTTTTGAGACGTTGAGTACACAAAGCTTAAATCCAAATCCAAGGCAATTCATATGAGAAAACTTTTGGTGTCTCCTCAAGTGATTACTTCTATTTCTCGTAAGAATATAGGAGAAGTCCTATCAGCTTATTGTGTACATCATGGCCTGGGAAAGACCTGAGTGAGGTAATTATATCTGTGCAGTCTAAACCCTTATGCATAAGCAAAAACACACCAACATGCACACCTGTACACACACATGCACACCTATACACACACACACACACACACAGACATGCACGCCTATACATACACACAAACATACACACACAAACAAGTCTGCTTGCACAGTCTTGTTACTTACAAAACCAGTAACACACACACAATACACAAATGCCCAGAAAATAAAATCTTGATTTGAGGACAATGCAATAATCTTATATTGTATAAATCTATATTATAATCCAGACTAATACCCTTTGATCTTTGGCTCTGGATGAAACAAGAGATGGGTTGTAATCCCGATGACGATACCACTTTGAGGAAAACATCACTGTGTGTGTATATATATATATGAGTGAGTATATATATATATATACACACCCACATATATATCTATATATATATATATACTCACACACAAACACATTGGACATCTGCCAACTAGAAATATATGTTTAGACACACATAAATAAATATATATATATATATATGTGTTCTCCCCGTGTCCGCGTGGGTTTCCTCCGGGTAATCCGGTTTCCTCCCACAGTCCAAAGACATGCACGTTAGGCTAATTGGAGAGTCTAAATTGCCCGTAGGTATGAGTGTGTGAGTGAATGGTGTGTGTGCCCTGCGATGGATTGGCGACCTGTCCAGGGTGTACTCCTGCCTCTCGCCCGGAACGCATGCTGGGATAGGCTCCAGCCCCCCCCCGCGACCCTGACCAGGAATAAGCGGCTTAGATAATGGATGGATGGATGGATGGATATATATGTGTGTGTGTGAGTGATTATATATATATATATATATATATATATATATATATATATATATATATATATATATATATATATATATATATATATATATACTCACACACAAACACATTGGACATCTGCCAACTAGAAATATATGTTTATACACACTTGACACAGAGCCAAATAAGATGTGTAACCTTCATCACAACACAATGTTGAAAGAAGTGTCAGTTACCTCCCTACAAATGAGATACCTTACAGGAGATACTGTGTAAAACCACTGCAGGTGTCAGCTCATGGGCAGCAGTGGAGCATGTTGTAGTGATTAGGGAGCCACAGTTGTTATCGGCATGTTTCAAGTATAATATATGCCATTTAGCCAATACTTTTATCCAAAGCAACTTACAGTAATTAATGCATACATTTTCAGTATATGTGGCCCCAATGGGAATTGAATCGACAGCCTAAGCTTTGTCAGTGCCATGCTCTACTTACTGAGCCACACAGAACCACCAAACCAATATGAAGCCTAGGGATGACCACGTGAACAGAAATGGTTAGAAAAAATCTGTTATATTCGGGGTATGGAGCAAGGGTAGAGGCAAATACCAGTATTGTTAACTTTGTGAATTTATTGCCAACATAATACACCAGTTCACAATCGGTACATTATAACAGATAACAGAATATAACAGATTTTTTCTAACCATTTCTGGGCAGGTGTTCACATCAGCATGAAACCAGTGGAAATTGCGCCCTCTTGTGGTTAACAATGCTAAAACATTAAGCATCCTGTCCAGTCCAGTTTTAACAAATGTAATGCTTTATTTGCTCGGTACCAAGCCTTGCCCGCTGTAACTTATACATTATGCATTTATACCTCTGAATAATTGCCTTGCTCACATTGCCTTGCCTTGCCTTGTTCACATTGTAATCCCTAGGCTTTATATTGGTTTGGTGGTTCTGTGTGGCATGAGTACATTCAGAATGATCTTCACAATATAGGCTACCGTAAATAGTTGCGTTACTAAATTGTAAGAATAGTTAGTCTGTACTAACCCTATCAGAATCTTTGCAGGAAATGTAAAGTCAAACATGAAAAATATTAAATGGAATGATCCCTAATCATACCCCTGGAAGGTTTTTGTGAACAAATCCAGATGTACATCTAAATTTGCAGGCGTTCAGCTTTGGAGAGTAAACACACTGTCAACTTTCACTGTGGAAGTAATTACAGCCCCTAGTTATTATATAACACAACTTTATAATGTTTTATTATTCCACATACATCCCCATGCTTGAAAATAAACACTTATTATTTCATTGTTATTACATATTTTATCATTTTATGTTCATATTAAACCTGGCGTGTGATGGGAAAGGCAACCTTGGCCCTTACAGTGGACAAAAACATTAATCTAAGTAAGAAGTAAGGAACAGTGTGCGCACAGAGGGAGGCGCATGGATGCGTGCGGAACAGGTTGCTAAGGTTAACAGTGAAACTGAATGTCAAAAGCTTGCCGTCATCCCTGCTAGATGCTGTCAGCCAGAGCCAGGGCCTTGCAGTCAAGGGAAAGTGACAGGGCCTGCAACCCACCCCCCAGGGCGTGAGCGTGGTGTCCGGACCGCTCCCTGTCACGGCATGACATTTCCCAGCTGCCGCTGCGCGCGGGAAGGAAATCAAATGTGATTGTACTATAGTGGACAAGAAACAAGACCCGGCCACGTAGAATTGAACAACAAGAAAAAGGCAAGTAAAGGCTCTTGCCTCTTTTTTCTACACAATTATGTACTGATTGTGAACTGAGTGAAAGCAGACATTGACACGTGAAGCTGTATACACCGATCAGCCACAACATTAAAACCACTGACAGGTGAAATGAATAACATTGATCATCTCGTTACAATGGCACCTGTCAAGGGTTGGGATATATTAGGCAGCAAGTGAACAGTCAGTTCTTGAAGTTGATGTGTTGGAAGCAGGAAAAATGGGCAAGCGTAAGGATCTGAGCGACTTTGATAAGGGCCAAATTGTGATGGCTAGACGACTGGGTCAAAGCATCTCCAAAACGGCAGGTCTTGTAGGGTGTTCCCGGTATGCAGTGGTTAGTACCTACCAAAAGTGATCCAAGGAAGGACAACCGGTGAACCGGCGACAGGGTCATTGTAACGAGATGATCAATGTTATTCACTTCACTTCAGTGGTTTTAATGTTGTGGCTGATCAGTGTATATACAGTATATACAGTATATATATATACAGTCAAGCCGGAAAGTCTGCACACCCCTTTCACCCTCTCCACATTTCATTGTGTTACAGACTTATTCTACAATAGATTAACTTCATTTTTTGTCTCAAAATTCTACACAAAATAGCCCATAATGACAAAGTGAAAACAGGTTTTTAGACATTTGTGCTAATGTATTAAAAATCTAAATGTAAAATATCATATGTACACAAGTGTGCACACCTTTGATATGACACCCAAAAGTGAGCTGAGGTGCATTTTGTTTCCACTGATACTGCTTGAGATGTTTCTACAACTTGATTCTAGTCCACCTGTGGTAAATTCAATTGATTGGACATGATTTGGAAAGGCACACACCTGTCTATATAAGGTCCCACAGTTGACAGTGCATGTCAGAGTAAAAACCAAGCCATGAAGTCCTAGGAACTCTCCATAGACCTCTGAGATAGAATTGTGTTGAGGCATAGATCTGGGGAAGGGTATAAAAACATTGCTAAAGCATTGAAAGCACCCAGGAGAACAATGGACTCCATCATTGTGAAATGGAAGAAGTTTGGAACCACCACAACTCTTCTTAGAGCTGGCCATCTGGCCAAACTCAGTAACCGGGCAAGAAGGGCCATGGTCAGGGAGGTGACCAAGAACCCAATGGCCACTCTAAGAGAGCTTCAGAGTTCCTCTGCAGCGATGAGAGAACCTGGCAGAAGGACAACCATCTCTGCACCACTCCATCAATCAGGCCTTTTTGGTAGTGGCTAGATGGAAGCTACTCCTGAGTGAAAGGCATATGACAGCCCACCTGGAGTTTGCCAAATGGCACTTAAAGGACTCTAAGAGCATCAGGAAAAAGATTATCCGGTCTGATGAGACACAAATTGAACTTTTTGGCCTGAATGCCAAGTGCTACCATAAAGGTCTGATTGATGGAGTGCTGCAGAGATGTTTGTCCTTCTACCAGGTTCTCCCATCGCTGAACCATCTCAAGCAGTATCAGTGGAAACAAAATGCACCTCAGCTCACTTTTGGGTGTCATATCAAAGGTGTGCACACTTGTGTACATATGATATTTTACATTTAGATTTTTAATAAATTAGCACAAATGTCTAAAAACCTGTTTTCACTTTGTCATTATGGGCTATTTTGTGTAGAATTTTGAGACAAAAAATGAACTTAATCTATTGTAGAATAAGTCTGTAACGCAATGAAACGTGGAGAGGGTGAAAGGGGTGTGCAGACTTTCCGGCTTGACTGTATATTGTGGCATCCCAAGGGGCAGGGTGAGAAAATGGCTGCCTGGCCCTTTAATTCTTGGGAGCCACTGGAGGAAACAGAAGAACTACGGTTCCCAGCAGCCCGCAGTCCCGCACCTGAACAAAGTCAAGCAATTTGGACTGCGGACAGCTGAAGGCCATTAACTTATTTATTTATTTAACTTGCCTACGCCTTCTGCAAGGTCCGTGAGTGTCGCCCAACCCCTAGGGACACCACTATATATATATATATATATATATATAAATATATATATATAATCTATTTTTATTTTAACAACCTTTCAATTCACAGTATTGTTTTGTACTCATGATTTTAACACATACCTCAAATAACAATCCTTAGTCCAATCCGCAATACATTGCACAGTCACACTTAATTGTAGTAACACTGTGGTCTTAAAATAGCGAAGTGGCGCAGCAGAGTGCTTTGCCTCCCAGAGTCAGATGCCATGATTTATGTGACATGGCAGTCTGGACGCGAGACAATGGGAGACACCTGGGCCCCGCAAATGGCACTTTATGGCCCGATTACCCCACAATATATATGTCACGCTTCCGCTAATTCAGCTCGCTACACGAACTGGCCGTGGGCCAATGCTAACGGTGTTCTGTTCAAATATTAGCTGAGCACATCATAGGGGCCTGGTGTAAAAGTAGGGGCTTTGGCTTTTTCCCCAAAGGGCCTGCTCTTTAGGAGCAGCAGTCCCCCGCACTCAGCTGTTTGACGGTTATTTGCTCTAAATGTGTGGCTGTGGCAGATAACGGCTTTTCTTTTTCACCTCTTTATTGGTTTCACGGCAGGGAGTTGGCAAAGGTTTCCAGGGTTCCAGTTTCTATCTTTGCCATCTGTTTCAACCTCAGGAACCTTTTATTAATGGTGAAAAATGCAGGGGGTACTCTGTGCTTAGGGGATATAGTGACAGAGAACATTGGTTAACATTAATGAAATTTGATCTGTCTCAATGGACGTGCAGCAAGGATGGCGGGTCTGTTCCAGGTTTTGTGTGTCTGTTCCACAGTTACCTCAGAGAGTGAGGCTACATGAGGAAATCAAGCTCCTAATGAAATAACCTCCTCCTCAGCAGTGACGCCATGTTCACAGTGTCCTGTTGGACCCCAACGTGAACTGGTCTGAGAACACATGATGCCCACAGCACACACACACACAACACACTCACACCCACAAACAAAACACACACACACACACACACACACACACACACATAACACATCTACACACACACACACACACACACACACATGCACACACACACAAGACATATACCCAGACACACACACATATACACACATATGGTGTGTGGGCTGTATAGTGTAAAATAGTCACTGGCTCTCCTGTATTACCGTGTGTGGAAAATAATCACTGGTCTGCAGGCCTGTGCAAAGGTGGGGTGCTCCTGCTCCAGTGGTCCAAGTGTGTGGGCGTGGGTGGCATAGTGGCATAACTGAAATGGTGACTCCACATTGGGGATAAAAAGAGAAAGGAGGCTTCTATGTACATGATATCCAATATGAACATTCAAATTAGTGGTCAGCTGTTTAATTATGCCTGATCCCCCCCCACCCACACCCCCATCCAATCCCTCTGGCTACAATGCCATGATTGCAGTATTGGCTTTTGAATGAAGTGGCCTTACTTCCTGATCATTATTGACGCGGGCAGGCTGAGATGGGCATGCCTTCTTTCAGGGAGGCCTGTCCGCGCATCCCCGATGTTCCATTAAGCCTTCCTCCTCCTTCCTCCTCCTCCCTCCTCCAAACACAGCAGTAATGGCCTGGTGGTGTGGCTTGATGAGCCAGAGGGACACTTGTGGACGGATGGTGCGCAAACCGCGGTGACCATCTGCCTGGTGCAGCTGTAGCCAATATTGACGGGCGGCAGACTTTAGAGACACGTGTCCGTCAGCCCACGTCACCATCCGTGTGTGCATCACAGCCGCGTCTGAGTGCCATCGATCGGCGCTGTGACAGTTCTGGCTCCCCAGGACACGCCGCTCAGCAGATGCAATTTACTTTAATCTGTGCCAATAAGCAATTTTTTGACATAACGTCTCATTTAACACGCATTCAATCATTCCACTTCCGTATTCGCGACCGCAAGCATTTTAGTCCTCCTTCCAACACTCTCACAAACAAAGTCATCTCATCTGTTTCAGCTCTAACAGGGAATTGACCTGTCCTACCATTTGAATGTCTCGCAATGTTACACTCACTTACAGCATACACACATTCAAGTCATATCTCCGTTTCACTGCATACATGTAATTCTCAGGTGAATTGTTTCCTCTGTCTAAAACACTGATTTGCGTGCACAGCAGAATATTTAAACCGTCATGACGACGGTGTGAGTTTTGCATTCGACAAATGTAAGTTATGTTGACTACTGTAAAGCCTTAAGATTATAATTGTTTTCGGATTATATATGATAAATGCATTTGCACAGGAAGCAGGTGAGAATGACATGTACGTAAGGTATGTATTCTGAGATGGATAATCTTTGCCTAGGGCTGTTGACTCGCCTAGGGCTGTTGTGAAATCCCTGAACTGTTTTATGCCACTCATTTCACGCTGAACACCCCAAGGTTTGTTCGTATGAATAATATCTCAATTACCCATCCCCCTTAAAGTTCCTAAACTCTTTTTCTTTCTTTTTTGTTCCAACGGCAGCAGCCTATTGAAAGTGGAGGAGCGGAGGGGGGAGTGGTGTGTGCACAGCAGTGTTAAAATGTCAGAGTGTAATTAGGAGATTCGTCAATGCGGCAGAGCCCTGGTTATTGGCGCATGGGAGCTGCAGTCTGCCCGGAGGCAGTAGGAGCACATGGCTCTATTATGAAAGGTAAATGTGATTAGGCCTCAGCGCACTACAGAGGGTTCTTATCAGTGTGAGATGGAGCCCTGTTATGAGCACTGTTGTAGCCCCAGGTAAGAGTGGGTTATTGTAATAATGCACAGTTTACATGTGGCGGTCTGTCTGAAGGTAAGGGCAGCGCTGTGAATTCAAACTGCACTGTTTGAATTGTGCTAGTGCTACAATCTCCTCAGAGCCGGCCGTACCCAGATTCATCTCAGAAAGTCACTTTTTGTTGGCAGAAGCAAGGAGTAAATTTGGGGTTTAGCCTGAGGGAAATGTAGGCTCCCACACTGTCCACATGTGAACCCCCTTTCTGGCCACTCTTGTATGCAACATGAACTGCATGTTAGTTTTTTTGCTACCACAGTAAAGGAAACAAGGGACCCTAGCTACTCTACTACTAGACACTTGGTCCCTTTAAATCTTGTGACATCCAGTGACAAACTTGCTTAGCTGGTAATGTGACCTTGTGCTTCATCTGACAAAACAGGGTTTAGGAAAGACACAGCCCTCATTGTGAACACATTTTCTATCACGTAAGATAAGATAGATTTTATTACACCTTTACTGTGGACATCCCTGTGCAGTACACTAGACAGCAAAACTGATGAAAAATAAAATAACAAAATGAGTAATAATATTATTTGATATACATGTTTACCCTATGGCTTAAAAATAAAATAATTTCACTAACTACATTTATAAAACACAATTTTATTAAAATTATGCAGCCTCTTCGTGTATTTCGTGCCATATTAACGCTTTATATTAATGTCTCATACAGTATAATGAATCAATAATGAATACATTATCAACATTTATTTTCAATATTATAAATGTTTTAACATTATTTTTACAGTGCCTATGTCCATTCTTTTTAAATGCCATATGGACGCTCATCAAATATCAAACTCTATAAATCACTCCTCCCACAGTCTTCCTGCCCTAAATTCATTTGTTTGGGGTGAGTGATCTCTACATTAGGGCAGACACTGCAATGCATGTGTCATTAAAGGCCTCTACATGCTTTAATATCAGCATAGACTGTTGCTGGCAATTTGTGTAAAAAAATAAAAAAACGACTTCTTTGCTGGCAGATCAAGCGTAAACACAGACATTATATTTTATAACATTTTACGCTGTTTGAAAAGTATTTTGCAACAATGTATGTAGTCACAAGCACTCTGCTATATACTGTATATGTCTTTTAGCAAAGGCTGTTTGTTACATTGCATGCAGCCTAAAACAAGCGAAATAAAATAAATATCAGCAACATTTGTGTTGTTTATGCCGGCGTTTTCACACATGTCCCGAAATTAGCACCTCGTTACACTTCGTTACTAAAAGTAAAAACACAAGGTTTACTTTTGGTCTAGGTGTCAATGTATTGAACAAAAAATCGATAAATAGTTTTCATGAAAGCAAAACCAAAAGCCAATCTTTCCTGCAGCTGGTTAATTTTATACCATGTTGAACAAATTATGCTAGCTATCTATATCGTTAGCTACTAGCTCAATGAACTGTGACCTATGAACTATGACTATGACAGCTCCACCTCCATTCGCTAACTAACCAGTCAATGACGCGACACCCTCTGAAACCCCCTCTGCGTAGGTCGCCAAGGTTGCGTTGATGTTGGTGTTGGGCCCTGGTTGTGTTGTTGTCGTGTTGTCCTTCGAGCATGTAGAGGACTTAATGCATTATTGGATGGTTAGTTAAGGGGACTTTAATGGAAAGTGTTTCCCATTACTTGGAAGAACTAAAAATGGCAGATGCAGGAAGCTGAAGTGTCAGAAGTTGTGATGCGTTCTGATGCAGTTGTGATGCGTGATGAAAAACACTCTTGAATGATTTATTGTGTGCAATTGGATTTGTCTCCCCTGGGAGGGGAAATGTGATGTCATTAAAGATTATACTTGACACCCAGTATCTGATTTCAGACACGTTCTGAGACACATTTGTAATGGCATTCATAAACATAACCCTTTCAAAATCAGCCCTCTAGGAACATCAGGACGTGTACAAAGCACTGTGTCTGCCTGTGTGCCTGTGTGCCTGTGTGCGTGTGTGTGCGTGTGCGTGTGCGTGTGTGTGTGTGTGCTGTGTGTGTCTGTGTGTGTGTGTGTGTGTGTGTGTATGCATGTGACTGTAGGCTGCTTTTGAGATAGAAGACCTCTTGTCTAACTAATCCAAGTTATGGATTAGTTCAGAGCTGACTCTGAGATGTAATTTGAGGTGGAGAAAGGGAACTGGCCTGATGCAGATCAGCGTCAGTTAACCCTCCATTTCAAGTGAAGGCACGCTTATTCTCTTTGACGTGTGTGACTGAGTGCGCTAATCTATTACCCTGTATGAGAAATGGCTGGGACCATGAACAGGGCTTCCAGCAAATCTATTCACAATAAATGATCATTCATTGCAATATTATGATTTAACAGTGTGTTAGACTAGATATGTTCACCTTCCCTTACCATTCCTGCCAACCGTTGCCCACTCAAGATTTTCACAATTTCCTGTCCCCGCTGAAAGAAATGCACAAACCGAGGTCATCAGCAGAAATAGAAGCCTTTCATATCAGTGTAATTGGTGACTTCGCATAAAGGATCCTGCACCCTTATCTACCAGTAATGTGTATTTTGGGGGTTGCCAATGTACATTGTATTTGCCTTGCCATTTGGCCTTTGTTGTGGATTACAGAACTCTCATTTTAATCTCACTACTGAAATAAAAACATTAAAACGAGACAAACCCAGTTTGGATTTGGGTCTTGCCTTGCTGAACTGTGCTGTAAAACATCTAAATACAAACCCTACATTTAAATGTTTCCTTTATTTTGGCAGTTACCTGTGTATATATAGGTGTATATGCAGTGCCCCTTTAAAGTCTACACCCCGTCTCAAAATGTCACTCAAATCTTTCTATACCCATGTCTTTCCACAACTTTATCCCGTTCTTCTGAAAGCTCCTTGTTGCTCATGATGGATCCTTTACTCTGAAATGCACTACTCAGTAGTGGAATCCTCTAGGAACAGCTGATTTTAGTCTGAAGTAATCACAATCACTACAATTGAACACAGGTGGAGGCCAATTAGCTTGTTGAGTGATCTTGAAGGTGATTGGTTACCCATGAGCTAGTTTACAATTGGTATGATAAGCAGGTTATAGACTTATCAATCCAATAAGTCTTGGAAGTTGAGTAAGTAGGGTAGGGTAAAATTAAGGAAAAAGTCTGATTTAATATGTTTTAATTTCAGAATGTAAGGCAACAAAAGGTGACATTTTTGAGATGGGGTGTATTATTTAAAGGGGCACTGTATGTTGGCTATGTGTTTGCTTACAAAGTCCAATCCAGAGGTTGAACATGAGGTAAAATGGTAGTCACATGGGCAGTCCTGAACAGGGCGTGGAGTGTCATTATGACACGCTGGCCATGCAATGTCCCAGCATGCCTCAGATTGGTCATTTCCTGGCAGAGGGAAACGCGACGCACTGAGGCGATCACTCCCAACACTCTTTTTGACAAATTGTGCATCTGAAATAAAACGGCACTCTGCATGATTGGTCGATCCACTTGGAAAGCTGTATTTTGACACAATTGCGGGTTCCAGTAATTACTGTGCAGAAACAAATAATGATGGTCATTTGTGATTTTCCTGCAGGCTCTATTGCATGTAATGCTGCAATAATGTCAGAGTCATTTTCATAGCACACCAAAAGGACAAATGGGAGGAAAAACAGGACTACTTTTCAACAGAGGACATTCCAGTCAAACCACAATGACGCTTTGTCCATAGTGTATTATCGTAAATACTTGCTTTGTCCATAGTGTATTATTGTAAATACTTGCTTTGTCCATGGTGTATTATTGTAAATACTTGCTTTGTCCATAGTGTATGATGATAAAGAGTTCAAGTTTAAAGCAAGCGTCACCTCTTTTTGATTTGTACACATCATCCGAAGTTTGGAAGTTACTGAAACAAATTAAAAATTGTGTGTAAAAAATGTAACATTTGTTTAAATTCATCACTCAAAATTCATAAGTAAGGTGAAATACAAAACGAAATTAAATGAAAATTCTTTGCCATGATCATCAAAGGGGCATACTGTTAGAGGAAAACAGTATCACCTGTTCAGGTACCAGAAGGCAGCGGAGAAGACCACAGCAGGGCCGGGTGGTGTGTGCATGCATACAAGCAGGTCTGCATGAAGCATACACATGCCTGTTTTTGCATATCTATTGTGGCATTTTACAGGCCCTTGTGTCTTAATAAATTAAGGCTTAAAATATTTGATGTTTGCCATTTTTTGCCATTTAATAAAGCAGTACTTAATAGGCTAGTTTCCACATTTTACAGCAGTTAATTTAAAGCACAATAGTAATCATTTTAAAACTTAAAGTAGGGTAATCATTTTAAAAGGAAACTCTGTTTCACAGCACAACTGCATTTACCCATCCTGCCTCACAACTTCCTGTGGCTCTCCTCATTGATACCTGCTGGATTTGACCAGTCACTATCATGTCCACCAAAGGGGGGTTAAAAGGAGGAATTAGGGAGGAAGTGGTGGAAATGGTTTTACTCTGCTCATTACTTCAGCCGATTCAACTGTTATCAACCATCATTTTTAGATTATATAAATATTGTAGTTTGTAGTAAACCCCTTCCCGCACCCGAACGAAACACTAAAAGACAACAGGCAACCTTCCAAGGCGAAAAAAGGAAAATGTAAAATTATAAATAATTATGTAGCTGAGCACACTGCAATTACTGTGTCTAAAATGGAACAATTACGCGGGAAACGAGCTGGGCTCAATGCACGCAGTGTGGATACTGGGAAATTAGCGTATAATTGCGCTAATCGCTACAGGCCAACCTGTTTTGATTTCTCTGAAGCTTATGGAGATAGAGTGAAAACAGAAAAAAGTGGTGATGTCACCTCACCAAAGCACGACATTTACAACAAATAGCAGGGGGTAGGGGGTAGTTAAGCCAAGCCCGATCTTCATTTCAGCTCAGGAATCAGCCCCGAATGGAGACTGTGACACAGGACCCTGCCACAAGGCCCAGGACAGCTGGTGCTGTGGGGACTAAGTGTGGCCCATTTCTGTGTGCATAGGAACTGGGGATATTGGAGCTGGGAGAGGGGCCCCAGGGGCTGTGCCCCCCCCCCCCCATGCTGAGGTCCCCCCACCCCATGCAGAGTGCGCCAGGCACAGTGCCCCCCCATGTTGAGTGTCCCAGGGATAGTGCCCCCCATCCCCCATGATGAGCGCCTCAGGGGCAGTGGTGCCTCATCATTCTGAGTGTGCGAGGCCCCGAAGACTGTAATGTTTCAGAATAATCATCTTACGCAATCCCTTTTTTTAATACAACTTTATGGGGACATGTGATTAGCCCCACCCCCAATGAGAATGAGACAAGACCAAAGCAGTGATTGGAGGGGAAGGCTTCATGTGTCATCAAACGTGTCATCAGATGTCAACCAATCCTATCCAATTTTTGGGAACGATTTTTTTTATCCCAATTTGAAATACCCAAATGTATTCATAGACCCATCTCATTGACATCCTCCATCAAGAGACGGAAGAGATAACGGCACTGTGTTTTAGATAGACTAAGCAGTCCCTGTGGGTGTGAGAATGCTTCAGAGACATGCAATCCTGTGTGATGGAAGAATGGATCAAAGCAGTATTTGCAATCAGATGACTGACACAGGGCAAAGAAAAGGACAACAATGAATCTTCAAGACATTCAAGAGCAATGGCAAAGGTGTTCTTGAGAGTTGTGTCTGTATTGTATGTGAACGTGGTCTACACAGAGGAAGGAATACAGTATTGTGTGTTGTCTTGTGCGTGAACAGTGATGACAGTAAACTGATGTTGCCAGTAATAAGGGGGAGTGACTATATATAGCACTATACTATACTACAATTGATCAGGGTTATAATATCCTGCTTTTCTGTCCTCCTGACTCTCAAATCACTGGATGAGGTTGATCAGACTCTTGCCATATTGCTCAAAGAGAGAGAGTGTATCTCCAGTGCCTCCATTGCTCTTTCCCCTTATGCTTCTTTCATAGCCTTTGTTTCCTCCTTGCCTGTCTCCGTTTTTTGTGTCTTTAAAGCGATAGTTCACACAAATTGCAAGCATAGCTGTATTTCCTTTCGATACTGTGTACTACACAACCAAAGAAGAGTTTGTAGTAGACTCGCTGTCTACAGAAATAGCAAATTTCCCACATTGATAGTTAATAGTTAATATCAATTGATATTGATTGTTAGCATTGCTGTCCGAAAACAATGGACATCATGCTCAACAATGTATGGCAAAATTACCTCCCAGTAACTCAGCCATGCGATTAATTTGGAAGTTGAACATCTTAGCTGATATTATTTTTGCAGATAGAAGCACATACTGTAGAACAGAGTTGTGGTAACGTGACTTAAATTGTTGAGAGTACAGTAGTCAGATGAAGATTTCATTATACTTTTCTAAGCTACTATTAAAGATTATCATCCAATACTATATACATGTCTAACTTCCAAATTAACCATGTGACTGAGTGACTTGCTTAGAAATTTCTGGGAGGTAATTATGGCAATTTCAAGCTACTTGCTGGTACATAGACAGGGGAAAAATGATACTTAAATACATTTTGGGTGAACTATCACTTTAAGTGCCAGTCTATTGTAAAATGTTTTGTGTGGTCTAAAAGTAAGTTGCAAAATGGTCTTGATGTCATTTTGTTAAATTTTTTCATGTTTCGTACTTCCCCCACACTTACCCTGAACAGCATACATTTTTGTACTGGCGAACACCTCAGAATTAGTCACCATTTGTATAATTAGTCACATTTCTGTGCTGATAGCCAAATGATTGCTGAACTCGAAGTGCCCACAGGGACAGCAGGACGATAACTCCGGAAATTCAGCTTGACAGCCCACATGGTCACGTGTAGTTTTCTCCAGCCCCAATCATGACACAAAAAATGGTGCTACAATTACCTGTCAATCACTGACATGTTTGAACCAATCAAAAGGTTTTGCTCTTCATAACAAATCACAATGATTGGTTCAAATCAGTACGTTTTTGCACATGGTAGCTCCATCCATTTCTGGTGTCACAATACCTCATTCACCCATCACTAGTATAGAGCACAAATTTGATAAACCACATTTTCAGCTTTTTGTTTACACCCTAGACAAAATTACAATTACCAGACAACAAGTTCCACACAGGAATAATTAATTCATGTAAATTACCTTAATATTCACTTTGTTTGAGTTTATACAGAAATATTCTGGAGCCTTCCATACCAAGCAAGGTTTTAGATATGAATCACATTACAAATGTCAAGATCAGCCCCCCCGTTAGCATCCAATTTATTTTGTAACATGCAACCTTTAACAGGAAAAAACAGAGCAAGATACCAGTTGAACCAGATTTCATGCGGTACATTAATCTAACAAGGTGGCCTATCTGTTCCTATCTTTTTTGGTTCGCGTCTTAATGGAAGGGTGTTTCATCTGTGCCCTTATGTCTCACTGCCTCTGGCTGTATCAGCAGCGGCCTTTTAACATTTTCTGTCATTTCACTGGAGACCTCACCCAACCGACCAGAGATTCTGGCTCTGGGGCTCTCCAGCATTCTAGCCAAAGACTATGGCTAATCACTTTAGTCTTCATGCCTGCAGGCTTCTCCATGTTCCACGTATTAATCACCTTAACCATCAAACTGGTTTCAGCGTGCAGCAAAAAGCCACTTGATGGTGAGGAGGAGCCCAGTAAATGTTTAATTCAGCTGATGAAGGGACATTGGAGGCAGAGATTCTCTCTTTTTGGTCCTTTCTTTGGACCCTTAGGTAGGTTTATTCCTCTTCCATGTTCCATGTTATGCTGCCAATCTCAATCACTCGTCAAAATCTCAACGTTACACAATTATCGCATGCAGTTGCCAGGATGATTCATATCAATTGCCGAATGCATGATGCATGAATTGAAATGGCCACTTCATGTTATTTACTGTCCATATATTAGAACACTATTAATGCCTTTATTTAATCTTACATTTTTGGGTTTGGATTTCAAAAGATTAAAAGTAACTTGTTGATCACCCATTTTGGATGAAAATGGCAAGTATTCGGCTAACGTTCAAGTTGTATATCTGCAATGGAATCAGACCAATATATGACATGGAATAGAAAAGGAGTGCATCTTCTGATTGAACCTGAACATATTTCAATAAAATGTATTTGCAAAAGAAACAAATAACTAACACAATCGTATGCATATTCCCGTGGCCAGTATTAGAGGAATTAAGTTAAATGGAAGAGGAGTGTCAGAGGCTCTGTGTCGGTTGATAAGGAAATTGAGGCGCTTGACGTCAGGAAAGAGAAATCACGTCTATAAATATGGGAGAGGACAGGCGTCTGAGTGGAAAAAAAATCTTCTCCCGCGCCGACCTGTCACAGCCATAAAAGGCAGCGAACTCAGCGAGAATACGAACGGAGGACCATTCGAATATGCCCATTTCGGACAGCGCCGCGTCTTCTGCAAAGAGCATTCGCAGAGCAGCGTCCGAACTCATCAGATCGGAATCTGTCACAGTAAGGAACGGACTTATTATTTCCCAAAATGTGTGTTATGATATTTGAGTTAATATTTTAAGTATTCGCTGTGTCAAGAAAGCACGTTCTATTTTATTTATCTATTTATTTTCTGTTTTATTTATGTTGAATGTAGCCTATAATCTTATCTCGAGAATTATGAGTTGTGCTAGTGCCAAACCATTACGCACGAGACCGCGGGCGTGTATGATGCCCAAAGTGGGTGGGTTGGTGGAACGTCAACGTTATTGCATGTGATAGTAGCACATCCATTAAGTCTGAAGAGTCACTCAACTGTGCCATACAGCCACATAAACGGCACGGTACTGACGTTTCCATATGCTTTTAGGGGTGGTAATCTTCTCCCTTCGAATGCACACAAAGAACATTTCCTTTGTTATTATCTAGCTTTTTATGCATGTTTATGCTAATTCTCATGGAGATTTAAAGTTGAATCACAAGATAAAAACCAATACTTTTTCATAGAGGCTTTTACAACTTTGTTGTTTTTATTTATTTTATTCTATTTGCAATATTGGTGCGGTGGCTGTACGATTCACGTCTTACTTTTTCTCCCGTGTTCGTTACAGTCCACAAGGTTCGTGGGTAGGCGACAGAGCTTGATAGAGGATGCGAGGAAAGAACGTGAGGCAGCGGCCGCGGCTGCAGAGTCGTCAGAGGCGAGTGAGCAGATCGTCTTCGAAGAGGAGGATGGGAAAGCCATGCTCAACCTCTTCTTCACGCTGAGGACCGCTAAGAGCCCCGCGCTGTCACGCGCGCTCAAGGTCTTCGAGGTAAGTAAGCACCACATCAGCACTGTATGTGTGTGCGCTTTCAGACTCTACAGAGGAAGGTAGCACAGAACATGGCCAGGCATATATATAGTGTTTTCATTTATTTATTTGTTTCGCTGTTTTGTGTTGATGTGTTGATGGTTTGCACAAATACGGTTATTTAGTGGAATTCACGGTGACAACATATTATGATAAATTATTTTTGTTACGGGCTGACTTGGATTGTGTGTGATAAAGAAATTAGCTTGACTCCAATAAATCAAATTCGTTTTTTATAAAGGATATAGGGTTGCCCAGGATATAATCAATGCTTTAAAACAGGTGCTCCGGGGAAAGGCGGCAGATTTAAAGACGTGATGTAGTTAATTCAATATTCTGTCAAATTACACAAATCATTCAGGCTGCACTCGCGCAGAAAATGGAGAGGTGCGCTGAATTATATCGAAATACATGACACGCGCTGAAATAATTTAAATTATATGAAAATGATCATCCGTTAAACAAAACAAAGCGTATGCAAACCAATACAATCGAATTATTTGACACAGATTTGTTTCCCAAATTCACATTCGTCAATAAACGGATGGCGTTTTATCTACTTAATACATTTATTGTAACATATATCTGAAATACCCTCCAATATTTCCTAGTAATGCAATAATTGCTATATTTTTATATTTAAGCATAAAGACTAGCTACTCATGCAGAACAGATATACATTTCCCCAATAAACACGAAATGTATTCGCTACCTATGGACTGGCTGATTGAAATGTTAGATACATTTTATGTGTTTTAAATAGCCTAGCATTAAGAAGGTTGCTGGTAATTAAAAACAGATGGGAATAAAAGGTGAAATATGTTAAGCGGCGTATTACAACGGCTTATTACAAGATGCTTTGATAATTTGTACAAATTATATTTAATATCCGTAAGCACACTCACAAGCCTTCCAGGAAGTAAAAAGTGAATTCTTACATTGAATTTAGAGAGCACTACCCCCCCCCACCAAAAAATTTTTTTAAATAACTGGCGTTTCAATTTTAAAAGCATAAGAAACTGATTAGCCTGGCGTTGTTCAGTTTGGTAGTGAAGTTTGTAAGTTTGTCTAAAACACCCAACGATTTCCTTGACCAACGCAGACGTTTGAGGCAAAGATCCTTCACCTGGAGACGAGACCGAGCCGGAAGCCCAGAGTCGGCCTCGAAGAGCTCGACTACTTCGTGCGCTGTGAGGTGCATCTGTCTGACGTGAGCACGCTCATAGGCTCAGTAAAGAGGATTGCGGAAGACGTCAGAACCACCAAAGAGGTTAAATGTAAGCTACGGAGGCCTACTTTAACGCACATATCAGTTACATTTTCAATATGTGACAATTTCGCAGTTGAATTATGAAAAAGTGAATGGGTCTATTTCACCTTCCTTCCTTTTTTATCCCGTGTTTAGTTCACTGGTTCCCAAAGAAAATCACTGAGTTGGACAGGTGCCATCATTTGGTCACAAAATATGACCCAGACTTTGACCCAGACCACCCGGTCAGTTAATGCATATGAATTATTATTTCTTCTGCATGCACAAATCAATTGCCATGAATGAAATAACTTATTAATATAAAATTATAACTAGAACTAATCAACAAGTTCCTGGAACACATGTTGCAAGTTTATAATTCTGATTTATTGTATTTTAAAGGGATTTACGGACCCTGTTTATATACAACGGAGGAAAAGTATTGGAGACATTGCTTTCAGATACAAACAGTATGCAAGTTATTATATACATTTTTAATATTCAAAGACTAATTTAAGAGTGATGTTTGTACTGTTCCCTCTTATATTTGTTAATCATTTATTGCAGTGGAGAACCCATTCCTAGAGTGGAATACACTCAGGAAGAAATTGGCACATGGTTAGTATTCTACTATATTTAATTGTTGTTGATGTACAGGTAACTGCCAAAATAAAGGATCACCAAAATAAAGGGTCTTAATAAGAACAGAATATCAGAACAGCTTCAATGTGCCTTGGCATAGATTCTACATATGTCTCATATGTAACTCTATTGGAGGGATGCAACATTATTCCACAAGAAATTTAATCATTTGCTGTTTTATTGATGGTGGTGGAAAGCGCTGTCTCAGGTGCCACTCCAGAATCTCCCATAAGTGTTCAATTGGGTTGAGATCTGGTGACTGAGATGACCATGGCATATGGTTTATATCGTTTTCATGCTCATCAAACCATTCAGTGACCACTCGTGCCCTGTGGATGGAGGCATTGTCATCCTGGAAGAGACCACTCCCATTAGGATAGAAATGCTTCACCATGGGGTGAAAGTGATCACTCAGAATGGCTTTGTATTTATTGGTGTTTATCTTGCCCTCGAAGGGGTTGAGTGGATCTAAACCATGCCAGGAAAATGCACCCCACACCACAACAGAGCCGCCAGAACACTTCATTTACTCAAGTGTTTCCTTTATTTTGACAGTTACCTATATATTTAAATGTATGTGTAAATATGCCTACTGTTGCACTCTGCACACAGCCATTAGCACGTAAGAGCAGAGCAGGGATATACTCAGTGGAAAAGCTCATTCTTCAGACCAAAGCTTGTGTGTTTGTGGAAAATGATCAGGTTTTTTTCTGCCCTGAAAAACTTGCTTCCTTTTAACTCGATTACTTAAGAATAACACTCTTTGTTGGAGGTAATTCTGTGTATTAAGCATTAGCCACATGCACGTGACAGTAACTCAATTCAGTATGATTCAGCAAGCTTCAGAGTATTTTAGGAAACACAGAAATATAATTTTACTTTACCAATTGTTGTTGTGTGTGTGTGTGTATATATATATATATATATATATATATATACAATCTCTTGCAATTCTACAAGTGAGCACATTTACATGCATTATATATATATACAGTATATATATATATATACCGACATATATATATGTGTGTGTGTGTGTGTGCGTGTGTGTGTCTGTGTGTGTATACAGGGGATAGACCAAATAATGGAAACATTAAACAATATATTAATATTTATTAACTAATAAGGAGTTGGGCCACCCTTTGCCTTCAGAATAACTTCATGTTTTGAACTGTTTCTGGTGGGATATTGGATTATTCTTTAAGAAAATTGAAGTTCTTTGAGAGATGAAGGCAGTGGAAATTTACTCTACACTCTACATTCCAGAACTTCCCATAAAGGTTCAACGATGTTTATATCTGGTGATTGGGGAGGCCATGGAAGGTGTTTGACTTCATCCTGGTGTTAATGAAACCACTTGAATCAATTTAGCAATGTGTATGGGGGCATTATCATCTTTGAATATGGGAACATCTTGAGGAAACAATGTTTGCACCACAGGATGCACCTAGTCATCCCAAAAATGATTACTACCATGCAGAGTAATAATCAAATAGTCCCACAAGATGACTGCCCATACCATAACAGATCCACCACCATGTTTAACAGTTGGGAACAGGCAACATCAGTTGAAGGCTTCCTTTGGCTTTCTCTAAACATAAACATTTAATAAATGCTGAGATTGGGTCACAGAGGTGTAGATTCAGTTCTATGGTGATTTCTCAGAAACTATCCTGTTAATTGTCTGTCTATCCCTGTCAATGAGCTTGCGACTTGCGATTATTGTTCCTCTTTCCTGATGCAGTTTTTCCTTGTTTGGTGTATGCTGTCATGATTTTCAACACCGTTCCCCTTGATATATTAAATAATTTTGCCATTTCTGTGACAGATGCACCTTCAATTTGTGCACCAACTATTGTGCACCTCTTTCAATATCTGTTTCAAGAACTCTCTTGTTTCTTTCGAAACTCACATATTAAAGTGTTGATTTTAAAATGTTTTTGGTAGCAGAAACATATTGGTAATAAGTATTGACATGAATATGAAACATGTGTAGACTACTTTGTAATTGTGATTTAGTTACCTTTTTCATTTGGTGTTTCCATTATTTTGTATTTTATATTATATATAAATATACATATATTGTGTATATATATATAATATATATACAGGAAGTGAATGTATTATGTGTATGTGGTATTTTTCATCAGAGCATTACAATTTTAATTCATGTTTAATAATGCTTAATAATGTTACTCTGTGTGTGTGTGTATGTATATGTCTGTATGTGTGTGTATATATCCGTGTGTGTGTACAGGAGGGAGGTGTACAGCACACTGAGAGACCTCTACACCACCCATGCCTGCATGGAGCACTTGGATGCGTTCCGGCTGCTGGAGAGACATTGTGGCTACAGTCCCAACAACATTCCTCAGCTGGAGGATGTGTCCCGCTTCCTCAAAGGTACCTGCTCACAGCATTGCATCACTACCGCATCTCTGCATCACTACAGCATCACTACATCATGACTATAGCAACACTACAGCATCACTACACTACAGTATCACTACAACATCACTACATTACAGTAACACTACAGCATCACTATAGCCTGACTACAGCATGACTACAGCACTACAGCATCGCTACATCATCACTATAGCAACACTACAGCATCACTACACTACAGCATCACTATAGCCTGACTACAGCATGACTACAGCACTACAGCATCGCTACATCATCACTATAGCAACACTACATCACCACTATAGCAACACTATAGCAACACTACAGCATCACTACACTACAGCATCACTACAACATCACTACATTACAGTAACACTACAGCATCACTACAGCAATACTACACTACAGCATCATAATAGCACACAGCACTTTGAAAACCATTAATAATAAGATACATCAATACCAGAATTAATGGGAGGCACAAATATTTGTATTCATATATAAATTATTCAGAGAAAAACTAAACCAAAAGAGTTTGTTTAACATGTGATATTCTTTTTCCAAAATGATACAGTATGTGTCACAGTTATTTTTTGAGCATACAATGTGGCTCATTACCTGCATTGTTTATTTTATCCATCCTTCTTTGGTCATCTTTATCAAGGGTGTGAATAATTGTGGAGGCTACTGCAAATATATTTATATTATTGCTGAATTATTTATATTTGTTATTGTATTCATATATACATTATTCATGTGTAGATATATTAAAGTTGGCCTTTATGTATTATTATCATTCCTGTAATAGTTTTTGTTGTTATAAATGAATTATTAGGAATATATTATTCATATATACATTGTATTGGTGTCTCTCTCTCTGGCAGAGCGCACTGGGTTTCAGCTGAGGCCGGTGGCAGGCCTCCTCTCAGCCCGGGACTTCCTGGCCAGCCTGGCGTTCCGGGTGTTCCAGTGCACCCAGTATATCCGGCACGCCTCATCCCCGATGCACTCCCCAGAGCCGTGAGTGTTCCACTGCACCGTGACTCACTGCCACATTAACCCCGTACACACCAGATCAGCACCAACACTGGCACACATAAACCAACATCCACAATGTAACAGTGTTACATCCAGTCAAACACACCCGCTCAAACTATAACAATGTTACAGCCAATCAAACACACCTGTTCGAACTCTAACAGTGTAACAGCCAATCAAACACATCCGCTCAAACACTAACAGTGTAACAGCTAATAAAACACACCCGATCAAACTCTAACAGAGCCAATCAAATATGCCCGCTCAAACTCTAACAGAGCCAATCAAACATGCCCACTCAAACTCTAACAGTGTGTGCATTTAAACCTCTCACTCTATACTGTGTATGTATGTGAACCTCTCACTCTACACTGTGTGTGTATTTAAACCTCTCACTCTACACTGTGTGTGTATTTAAACCTCTCACTCTACACTGTGTGTGTATGTGAACCTCTCACTCTACACTGTGTGTGTATTTAAACCTCTCACTCTACACTGTGTGTGTAAAACCTCTCACTCTACACTGTGTGTGTATTTAAACCTCTCACTCTACACTGTGTGTGTATTTAAACCTCTCACTTTACACTGTGTGTGTATTTAAACCTCTCACTCTACACTGTGTGTGTATTTAAACCTCTCACTCTACACTTGTGTAAAACCTCTCACTCTACACTGTGTGTGTATTTAAACCTCTCACTCTACACTGTGTGTGTATTTAAACCTCTCACTCTATACTGTGTGTGTATTTAAACCTCTCACTCTACACTGTGTGTGTATTTAAACCTCTCACTCTACACTGTGTGTGTATTTAAACCTCTCACTCTACACTGTGTGTGTATTTAAACCTCTCACTCTACACTGTGTGTGTATTTAAACCTCTCACTCTACACTGTGTGTGTATTTAAACCTCTCACTCTATACTGTGTGTGTATTTAAACCTCTCACTCTATACTGTGTATGTATTTGCCTCAGGGACTGTGTTCATGAACTCTTGGGCCATGTGCCAATTCTGGCTGATCGAACGTTCGCCCAGTTTTCTCAGGTAAATACGTTCCACCTTCTTTATTCACATTTTCACATCAAGCACACATTTCTGCATAGCACAGTATGTGTACAAACGTAATACTTTTTATTACGATGTACATAATTCTATATGGAATATAATTCAAAATGACGAAATGAAGGTGCTGGGTGGCATGGAGTTTTTATCCTCGAATACAATAAAAGTAAATTATCTGCAGGCAGTGTATATGAATGTGTAATGGCACCTCTCCTTGCTCAGAATATTGGGCTGGCGTCGCTGGGAGCTTCAGAGGAGGACATCGAGAAGCTCTCCACTGTAAGTTACGTTACATTACTACCATCGGGCAGCTGCTCATATCCACAACCACTTACAAAACCAACAGTTCTGTGGCATCGCATCAGGTCCCATATTACATTAAGTGGCCTTCTTCACACTGTATTTACAGTGGTTGATACAGTATAACTACTGTGTATGTACACATTGTTACATTATATTTACTACTGTAAATCCTATTTATAGCTCTATTCTTCTCCACTGAAGCCACAACATGAAGTCCCCACACTCACTCTGCTAATTCATTCTCCTTTTTTCACACAACCATCATATGAACTTCAAACATTCAAAGTTCTACATTCAGAGTTGAAATTTAGTTTTTACGATATTAAGTATTAGGGAACAATGTAAGGCGGGACAATGTTTTGAGACATTGTGTCTGAAACCTGACCACGGGCCACAGGGTTAGAGTGCATTTTGTTTACCCACTGCCTCTCAGATTATCATAGCTCCAATAGGGATGCATTGTGGGTATTGGCCCGATATCAGTGCCCTGTCCGGGGTCAAGCTGCTTCACACCACAAAAATGGAACGAGTGTGGAACATGTGAGACAACCAGTCTGATTGTGTACATTTCAGAAAATTAGATCATCAGATGGAGCCTCTAAAGGAAGCCTATTTTCTCAAAGAGGCCTGAAGCTGTAGGAAATTGGCTTGTGTAGAAGTGCTGAAATTGTTACATGAGAAGCTGGCGAAGATTTGTTATGATGCATCGATATTGGCTACAGCATAATGAACGAACATTATGAAGCATTTTTATGGAATCTAATGAGTGGAATCTGGCTATTTATTTTTGCGCTGTGTAAGCCTGGGTTTTCACTCTCCAGAGATGTTTTGTTATTTTTTACTTTTTGGAGTTGGCCCTTGGCAAACAAATCAACCCAACCATCCAAGCTTGGACAGACCGTATGATTATATGACTTGACTGATATGATATGATATGATATGGTTCTATGAAGAATTAATTGTGCCCGCTGTCTTTGGACATGACTGAGGATGGGTGATGGATGGATGAACATGACTGTGTGTCTGTGTGTGTGCCACTGCATGCTGAAGATCTGTGGCCACACAGGACCAACCCGTGTGTCTCTCTCCCCTGTGTGACCCACAGCTGTACTGGTTCACAGTGGAGTTTGGCCTGTGTAAACAGGGCGGTGTGGTGAAGGCTTATGGAGCAGGACTCCTCTCTTCCTATGGAGAGCTAGTGGTGAGCCACACGCAAGTCTACTAATATCCTCTTACCATTTTACCATGTGTGTGTGTGTGCATGTACTGTATGTGTGTGTGTGTGCCTGATATGTGTGTGTATTTGTGTGTATGTGGCTGGCATGTGTGTTTGTGTGTGTGTGTGTGTTTGTGGTGTCTGTTTGTGTGTACTAAAATGTGACTAATTGATGATTGCAATATGATGAAGATGGATAATACTGACTATTCCTCCCTTCTCTCAGCACTCTCTGTCAGATGAGCCAGAGAGGAGAGAGTTTGATCCAGAAGCAGCGGCCATCCAGCCTTACCAGGACCAAACATACCAGTCTGTCTACTTTGTGTCTGAAAGCTTCACTGACGCCAAGGAAAAACTCAGGTAATGTACCAGCAGGGTTTGGTGGAAGAACAGTTCCCTACTGCGATCGTTTGGTCAACAGTAAAGGTACAGCCACTTAAATGTGTCAGCCAAACAAATAAACGACGTGTGTGTTTGTGTGTGTGTGTGTGTATGTATGTGTGTATATGTCTCATTCATTCATTCATTTTCATTTAATTATTTATTTCGATCATGTTTCACAATACACCAAAGAGACATGGTTTAGCATATCAGTACGATTGACCGAAAAGGTTAAGGCTGAAGCTAAATAGCTTATGATTGCCTAACCTTTATGCGTTGCAATAATTTCCACACAAAAAAGGAAACCCTTATTGCTAAGAACATAAAAGATCAAAAAAAAAAAAAAAAAAAAAAAGCAAACAAACACTCAAAAGAGAATTTAACATCTGAGTGTGTGTTTGTGTGTGTGTACACAGGGCGTATGTGGCAGGGATCAAGAGGCCGTTTTCTGTGAGGTTCGACCCTTACACTGACAGCATCGAGGTCCTGGACAACCCTCTGAAGATACGCGCTGGACTGGAATCTGTGAAGGACGAGCTGAAGATGCTGACAGATGCACTCAATGTGCTGGCCTAGAACGCCATGCCAAATTCAACTGGCCACCATTTCTTACAGTGGTTTATTTATTTAATGTTTATTTGAGTAAGGACAGATACAAAAAACATAGACACATTGCATTAACAACACGCTGATGCCCTGTATCAAAACATTTGTAGCTTGCGCTAATTTTCAATGTTTGTCCCTAGTTCGTCCCTAGGTTGGACATATGATATTATTTTAAAACCTACTGTATGTGCTTTGTATGTACACTGCAGCTGAGGGGCGCTGGGAGGGGAGGGGGGGGGCGCTCAATGTGTTCCCAAAAATCTTGCCATTTCCAAAAAGTGCTCCGTCAGTTCTGTAGTGTCAATAAGTGTTTTTCTCATGGATGGAATGAATTCCAAGTGTGTGTTAAGGGTAAACTTATACCAAAATCTTTTCAAAACTTTGATCTGTAAAATATCAGCCATATAAAGCCATGATTGTATTTTGTTTTCTGACAAAAATGTAAAAGTTAATGTGTTGCAGTGTTTCTGTGAGTCTCTGAATCTCAAATAGCCATTTTAGTCAGATGAATCAAAGCACAGTTATTGCTGAAATTGGAAACAAAAATCTTTTTTATCTTTAATTGTTTCCCATATAACCAAAATTGGGAGTAAAAGATCCTTTCTTCATTTAAGTTTTAATATCTCTAATTTGCCATTTTCATTGTAAACATTGTGATTCTTGCAAATTGTAATGAGCTGAGAAAAGCCTCTCATTTGGCTAGTTTGTTTGGCCTTACAGCCAGTGGTGAAAGCTTCAGTGATACTTAGGCAAATAATAAACAATGTATATATCACTTGCTGTATCATGTTTGCAATTCTCATTTAATTTTTTATATTACATCTGTTACTTTCTCATGTGCTGCCTGTTCCACATCGTTTCAGAGTTCAAGTGTAATGTTTTGTTTCATTACTTTTAAAAACAAAACTAATCATCAACACTGCTCCCCAACACTGCAAGACCTTGAATTGCCTGACTGAATAGAGCTCTTACACAATAATTCTTTGGGGAAATTAATTTTCTGCTGTCATATGAAATTGTCCTGTTAAAAGCTTTTTGCAATTACAGCAAGCAAAGTGCACGACTTGCACATTTTACTTAATGGATTTTGTTGGAGAAAACAACAGCAGTTTGACAGGAGCTGGTCACCTTGCAAGCTTGCACCTTCTGCTTTTCTGCACCATTTTTAAATTGACGAAATATTATTCACAATAAAAATCTCAATTCACAGTCCTAAGATTTTCATTGAACGATGAAAAACTGTGGTAAATAATAAGATATCAGTTCTCTAAACGACTTGACTCGTACCTAATAAGGCATTTAATCAAGGGGAAAATAACAGTGGTTTGCCCCAAATATGCACTGGTAAAGGCGTCCGGTAAATGGTATATATATACATTATGTCAAGTAACACATACTCTATTGGATATTATTAAACGAAGGGCAACATGCAACCAAAAGTGATAACTTGTTGGATTTCATCACGTCCTGCACCCTCGCAGACAAAACATACAATTAGCATAACATGGCAATACTAATCCGAGTTACAGCTAATCTAATCATGAAGACATCCGCGTTTGTGAGTCATCCATCCAAATAATGTTTGTGAATATTCCGCTTTTTTATGTTTCAACATGATTTGTCAGATCCGATATGGCAAATATAATATAAATCAACAAGTAACACATCAAAATAATCTGTAACTTCAATCTAGTCTGGCCACATAACCCCAGTATGATCATTTAATTAATATAGAATAATATTGATATATATGTTTGGAATGATTATTTTTGTTTCCAATCTTTAAAAGGGTGGCAGGGTCTTCAATTTGCAATCCCAACGGAACGGTTGGAAGCAAAACGGTGAACTAAATTTCTCAGTGTTATTATTAATCTTGCCACAGCATTAGTAAACTGATAATTAATTAACGTAATTCCAATTAATGCTCTGTGAGGGAGTAGTCGGGACTGAATTACCTTCATTGCATGTTTGCTTTTTTATCTGCCAGGCTAATTGTATACGGTTTTTGCACATGTACGTTTTTTGTTACCTTTTTGGCCACTAGATGGAAGACTAACGCCAAGATTAGAAAGCATTGCCTCAAGAGGCGTGAGCAACCAAGCGCCATTCACATATGTGTGTCTCTGTCAGCATGTAATATTACAATTTAGAGTATATTTCTAAAGAGTGGAAGACAAGCTTTAAAATGACACTGAAATGACACTGTAAGTTTGTTAGTACATTGTCATCAAACATCGAAATTAATCTCAGAAAGGTATAATAGGTAAGTAAGTAAGTAAGATGAATAGAATGAATAGGGAGAAGTAGAATTCACATTACTTAACACTGAATTCACATCACTCTGAATTCAACACTGAATTTACTGAATTCACATTCACAGAGGCAATTGTTGAATTACGTGATTTATCCCAGCTACTGTAGATGCTGTAATTGTATGGAGAGGTTGAATATATGCCTCCCGTGACATTTCACCGGGTCAGGAGGGATTTATGCTTGGCCTCCATTTAGGTCAGTTAATTACACGCACCTCCCAATCTGGTTCCTGCTTGGCACTATATGCTAATGCGGTCTGGGTTAGGACTAGGTGTACTTTTAACACTGGAGGGTTTTGAGAAATGGCACAAAGTGCTCTGAAGATTGAACTCCTTGGGGCGCGACCTAGTTTTTCCAGCCGCCACACTGTTGAGCTCACACAAAAGAGGATGGTTTGGGGAGGGTAGCTCCAGCCCAGGGAGAGGTAAAGAGTTTTCGGGTGTGTGTTGTGCTTCCCCTCCGGTGAGTTCTGCGTCGGGGCTGTATGGAAACAGCTGTTTTCTATAGAGAGGAGGGATCATGTTGAGGTCATTTCCAGACCCCTTTAATTCGGATCTTCCTGCCACTAGATTCTCAGCATGTACACGAGGTGGTAATAGATAGCCTGTCGGGTTTTGAAGATTTATACGTCTATTTTGTTCCCTGTTTTGGTATTTTGTCCAGAAAAACTTGACCGGGGGCCCAAATTTATGCATTTTCAAATCGCTTTCCCCTATGAGAAAACCTTGACTGGTGGCAGCTGCTGCTTGCTCCAAATTCTTGCCCATTGCTTATTGTTTTTATTTAGCTGAAGAATCTCAACGTCTTTGTGCCTGCTGTCTGTCCCGGTTCCCTTTAATCAAAGAGGCGTTGTGATCATGTGACATGGTGAGCTCTGTGATCATGTGACACCATGAGCTCTGTGACACGCAGGCCAACAATGCAGGTGGCTTTAAGCTTTTCATCCCCGACGAGAAGCAGGACATTCTCCCGTTTCACTCCTTTGAGTGTCCTGCAGAGGTCTTTCCAGAACATGTGTGTGTGTGTGTGTGTGTGTGTGTGTGTGTGTGTGTGTGTGTGTGTGTGTGTGTGTGTGTGTGTGTGTGTGTGTGTGTGTGTGTGTGTGTGTGTGTGTGTGTTCGCAGGGGTGTTTGGTTTGGGAGTAGAAACAGTAGACTGTAAGAGTAGGATCTAAGGTTGTTGTGTTGAAAGGAGAAGAATAGGTGATCATTTCCTCTCAACCTCACTGGCACAGAACACACCCCAGGCACTAAGCTCCATTCTGTCCTCTGGGTCTCCATTCCACATGCGTGTGCCAGCTGAGCCCCTCAGGGAGGGGGGGAATGTGTGCCAGCCGAACCCCTTGGAGGGGGAGCCGGGTGCAGGTGCAGCTCAGTTGCAATCTCCCTTTTCATGTGTGCGGCGTGGAGGTTAGCGGCATACTGCCTTGTTGGCATGGCCCTTCATCCCTGTTCTGCTCTGGGGAGAGAGCTGGGGGCCTGGGGGGCCTTCTGACTTCTGATTGTCTGAGACGTAATTGACAGTCTGAGGATTTTATTATATATATATATATATCATTCTGTCTCCTCTAAACTCTAACACTGAGGAATGCATCTGAATAGTGGAGGTTCCCTTGCTTTGTTTTGAGTTGATGCTTTAGTTTAATCAATTCAAGAGTGAGTGGTGTATATATATACATATATATATATATATATAATGTGTGTGTGTGTTTTGGTATAAATATATCATCTTCTATAGTGATGAAGTGTTTACACTTGGCACCAGCTAAAGACAGGAGTGTTTTCGATTTTGTGAGTGAGAGCAGAGCAGCTCTTATTTCGGTGACAATGACAGTTAGTGACTGCTGCAGTCCGTGTTCCCACTGATCTGAGATCAGCGTTGCAGAAGCAACAAAGGCCTCTCCACTGCTGCAGGGCTGGGTGTGTGCATGAATGAGTGTGTGTGCGTGTGACTGAGTGTGTGTGTGCATGTGAGTGAGTGTGCATACGTGTATGTGTTTATATGGGTGCGCGAGTGTGAGTGCGAGTGTGTGTGTGTGTGTGTGTGTGAATGGGTATGTGTGCGTGAATGAGTGAGTGAGTGAGTGTGTGTTCGGTGGGACGGAGTGTGGGAGTTTAGGCAGAGTGCATGATTGAAATGGCCATATGGTTCCAAATGTCCCTAAGAATTGCTTCCATGTTTGTGTCGACGGCGGGGGTTTTGGGGCTTTCACTATTTACCAAATCATGACGTGGTGCGGCTTTCTCTTTGGCTACTCTGCTGTGAATATAATCCAGTACAACGATTACCTAAACATCTAATATTAAACACAAGAATATTATATACTTGTATAACATCACAGCAAAACAATGCCTATTTAACGACTACGTGACTGACTGTTCTGCATGAGCAGACTGGGTATCAGAAGAGAACGCGACGCAGGCAGCGGGCTCAGGGTTTCCTGCCCAGCGCTCACTGGGTTGATGAATTGGAGGGCTGATTGGATCTGTAGTCGTGACGTTTCTCCTGACCTCAACTCTCAATTTCCTTCTTTGGCTTGCAGACACAAACCACACATCTTGGCAGGTTTACCACTCTGGGGTGGTGGGTGGGCAACTAGGGGGCAAAGGGTTTGTTTTGTATTCAGGATCAGCTTCCCCAGTCTAATAGCACAGAAGGAACTTTGTTCTAGAAAGTCATTCCGCTTTCTAGGAATCACTTTGTATGTCTGTGTCTCTCTCCATCTTAAAACCCTCTCTCTATCTAAACAGAACTGCAGACTAATGTGTCTCTGGCCCACCTCAGTGTATTCTGGGCCTTGGGGTCAGGCAGGGAGAGGTGGAGGTGCTGACGACACCGAGCCTGGAGACACATCTGTTTGCTGCGTATCTTAAAGGCATATGATTTGTTTAAAACAAAAAGGAAAAAGAGCTAATCAATCTGTTCCCTGAATTAAGAAAAAGGGATTAGGGTTACATATTCAAGGGTATTTTCTGTTTTTTGTTTTGATCCTAAACCCCCCCCCCGCCCCAGTGTGCACACACACATATACGCACGTGCACAAGCTTGCGCACGGACATACACACACACAATCACACACATACACAGACTCACACACACACATATGCACACATACACACACAGACACACACAAACACACACGTGTGCACACTCACTCACTTACTCCTCACTCGGTCACTCACACACAGGCTTTCACTGCGAGCCTTAGTCCCCTGTATCTGACTCTGGAAGGGGCCCTTGAACTACAGTGAGTGTCAGCTGGTGTTGCCTAAATGGGGCAATGCTTGTACAGGCACCTCCAGAGCTCATCTGAGGCCTTGTGCACTAAAACTTTGGTGACCTCTGCTCCTCTCCCACGCACTGCAGGCCCCTGCTTGTCTTCTCTCACAAAACCAAAAACAACCTTTATTCACACAAGACTTGGGGATCCCCTTCGGAAGAACTCTTCAGCAGAACTGGTGAACAGCACTCCCAACAGCAACAAACTCAACCTCAGGTGCTGGTGTTCCAATCTGACTGCTTCCCATAACTATCTGTTTCTTTGTGTGTGTTTCGCCCCTCTCTGCACCCTGGGGAAGGGGGCGATACGATCGGAACTACATGAGAAAAGCATCAGTGTTGGGGGGAATGGAAAAGAGTGAACACACAAAGCTTGGAGCGTTCTCTCCTTCGTGAGCCACGGTGCCGTTCGGCTCAGAGCTACCTGACAATATGCTGCTGCTTTCCCTCTGCTCCTCTCCTTCGCTTCAGAGAGCTAATGCGCTGTCAGGGCAGTGTTTTCGCTTTTTACAAATCAATTAATCAAAGCCAGTGGGAACAGAAGGGGAACGGGAGTAAGAGAAGGGGGGGGTTTCCTGATATCTCTGTGTTCAAAGTAAACATTTCCCTCCCACGTTGCTCCGGGGAACATATCTATTAATGCTGTTCTCTAGTCATGCGCACTTTGATTTATTTATTTTCACACACACCAGATCCTGAAGAAAAATAAATTCTGATTGAAAACGAAAAAAGAAATTCAGGAGTGATTTTGTTCCCTCACCACAGCCTATTATCTCCAGATCTGCTGCGATGGCACTTTCTCCACCAGCTGTCCTGGGTTGCCCTTCTCAGAATATTATGAAAAACCGTAAGTGGGCCAAACTGGTTTTACGGCCCCTGTTTTACAGTCAACACGGTCAGGTTCGAGCCGCTAACAAGCCAGGGCGTTGTATCACTAATGAAACAATACTTATGAGTTTTATAGGGGAGGAAATGCAGCACAGAAGCGTTGGGCTCTCTGCAAGCTGTAGAAGTAGCAGAGAGTAGGTAGGATGAGGGTGGGGGGAAGCCCACTTTCTTTTGGGGGGCTAATAAAGCAAGATTGTCCAGTAGAATTCATGCCTGCAGTAATTCTTTACAAAAGCAATTAGAATGACAGACTGCATTTTTGGGAGAAATGAAAAAAAGCACGCACACACACACACACACACACACACACACACACACACACATGCACATGCACACGCACACGCACACAGGCACACACATGTACACATGCACACACACGCACACATATGCACACACATACACACATGCACACATGCAAATGCACACACACACACACACACACACACACACACACACACACACACACACACACATGCACACATGCACACACATACACGTGCAAATGCACAAATGCACACACACACACACACACACACACACACACACACACACACACACACACACACACATATGTACACATGCACACACACGCACATATATGCACACACATACACACATGCACACATACACACATGCAAATGCACACACACACACACACACACACACACACGTATATGCACACATGCACACACATACACGCTTGCACACGTGCAAATGCACACACACACACACACACCCACACACACATGTACACATGCACACACATGCACACACATACACACATGCACACATGCAAATGCACACACACACACACACACACGCATAAAGCAAGCCAACAGCGGGGGTGGCGGCGATTCCATGGTGCGTCAGAGGTATCCCTGCTGCATCACAGGTTCCACTCTGGGGGGAAAGGGGGAACCAGGAAAGACACCCCCACCTCCCCCCACGTGGAAAAGAGCCCCCATTGTCCCCCCACCCCTAGGCATAGGGGTATTTTGGAGCAGGTTTCCATAGCTACGCCTTCAGCCCGGGATTTGTAACCCGATATCCGCTCTCTGAAACGGAGGCTTTGGGGAATGACGGGGGGCCCCCACCTCGTCACCATCAGGCACAGGGCAATTTGGGGTTTCCACATCCCACTTGGCTTTTTAAAGACAGGATTAACAATTGCAATGCACAGGATGGTGGTAACCAAGCCAACCCTATAGACATTCCCTATACAGGGCCCTCACAGAGAGAGGGGGAGGGAGAGAGACAGAGAAAGAGTGTGAGAAGGAGAGAGGGAGACAGAGAGAGAGAGGGAGAGAGACAGAAGGGAGATAGAGACAGAGAGAGAGAGAGAAAGGGTGTGAGAGAGGGAGAGAGAGACAGAGAGGTAGAAGAGAGAGAGGGGCAGAGAGAGAGAGAGAGAGAGAGAGAGAGAGAGAGAGAGAGAGAGAGAGAGAGAGAGAGAGAGAGAGAGAGAGAGAGAGAGAGAGAGAGAGAGAGAGAGAGAGAGAGAGAGAGCCCCCTTTTACACAGGGACTGAAACCCAGTTTTTTTAGAGCTGGTTTTTCTTGGCTTTTGTAGATACGGGTCTCCCCGGGTTAGAACAGGTTTTCGCTGGCTTTGGTTTAATGGGCTCCCCGGGTTCGACCTGGAAATGCTACGCAGTAAATCCGAGGTTCTGATTGAATGTAAACGGGGAACCCGGGACTGTTTACTTACATATGGCACATTACATGAGCCGGAGTTAAGCAAGTGTACTGCTCTATTGCATTTATTTATTATGTATTTAAATGCCTTTTGGACATTTGCTTTATGCCATGCCATAAAACACAATACAATACATTTAGCAGAGGCTTTTATCCAAAGCGACTTACAAAAAGTGCATTCAGCTTGAGTTGGAGGCATTGAGGTTATTGTTATTGGAAAAATCTTCCAACTTTCAGACACATGACATATGAGTTACAAACCCAGGATTCAAGGAGGGGAGGGGAGGAAACCAAGGGATTCAAATCTTGGGCTTCTGTGTATAAGTGGCTTAAGAGGACAGATGTAGCTGCAGTGAACCAGTAATGTTTATTGGTAGAAGTGCAGAATACTTACAGTGATGGATAAAACAGAAAAAAAACCTAACAACAGAAAAGATGCTGCAATATGCATTTGGCCATACTATTCAGCTTCCCCTCTCTAGAAATTCCCTTTGGTTTCAGTTGCTCTGTTTGACAGTGGAACCAGGAAGCAAGGAGATACTGTACGTATGACTTTAGAACTCTTTTGGAAGCCAAAATAAATGTGCATGGTTGAATAAATACTCTGTCAAAGTATTTTGTTTTACATACCACATGGCAAATGTTTAATAAATAAATCAACCCGCAGAACTGTTAAATTTGACCGCTCATTTCGGATGTCGGCAGGCCTTTTCCGAGGTAACTGTTTAGTGTGTTAGTGTAGCAAGGTGGCAGGTGGTGAGTGGATGAAAGACCAACAAAAAAACTACGGTTCAATAGGCCAACGGCCAATTTATTACCCTTTTTCAAACAATTAAAACAAAACACAAAGATAAAGCATTTAACTCAAAACCTATTCAATAGCGGGAAACAGCAACAAAAGAAACAACACTTCTGCCTCCATGCCCCAAAACCTCTCTCATCAGGCATGGCAGACTGTGCTTTTATAATGGCCTAACGAAGGCAATTGCTCACAGCTGAGTTGATTGCTCATTAGCCTCAGGTGAGCCTGCCTGTAAGTGAGGCCGCTGTTGTCCAAGGCCCTGTAGTCCTCTCCAGGCTGTGGGAGGGAACAGGAACACCTGACAGCAGCCAAAAGGAAGGTGCAGCCCTCTCTACTCCTCCCCCCACCTCTCCCAGTGTCACAGTTAGCAATATCTTTATTATTATAAACCAAAGTTCCTTCCTTATTCTTAATGCACTTAACCTCATCATTAACTACAATATTGAAAAAACTCCTTAGGATTACTTTTTGCATCTTGGGAAATTTTCATTTCAAACTACCTTTTAGCTGCTCTTATTTCCTTTTTAGCCTTAGCCCGCATATTACAATAATCTACCTTGTTTTCATTTTCATTTTTCATTTTTTACATACTCTGTTAAAAATTCTAGACTTTGAGGCCGTCTTAACTTGGCAAAAAAGATCAAATGTAACTGCACTATGATCACTTGTCCCTAGTTGTTCTACTATCTCTGTGCTGTTAATTCTGTCAGGATTATTACACAAAACCAGATCCGGTATTGATTTCCCTCTCGTAGGCTGAGTAACAGACTGTACCAAAAGGCAGTCATTAACCACATCTAATAACTCCTCTTCAAATGTACCCTGACCTGACACTACTTCCCAATTAATAGAGGGGTAATTGAAGTTGCCCATTATTAACATCTCTCCTTCCGCAAAGGCTTGTTTTATGTTACCATAGAGCATAGTATTCATGTTGCTGAAGCTGGTGGTCTATAGCATACTCCTATATTAAGGCCCTTTTCATGATCTCCCAGTAATCTAATCCAGATGGCCTCACAAGGAATGAATGAGTTAATACCTGGAATTTCCTGCACATTAAGATCGTCTTTCACATAAAGCCCCACTCCCCCTCCTCTTGTATTAGTTCTATCATTCCTAAACAAATTTGTACCCCTCCACATTGTATTCATCCCCATCCACTGCACCAAGCCATGTTTCTGTAATCGCAACAATGTCATAACCCCCATTCAATATGACAGCTAAACTACTGTAGCTAAACTAGCAAGATGAGAGTGGATTTACAGTTGACACTCAGCCTCAGGGACATCAACATTGTTAGCAGGGTAGTGGAGGGTAAATTAAACTCAGTTTACCCACCTTTTTGAAATTAGTCTGAGAGTTTACTAATCTATTTGCAGATCAACTGTACTGACCAATGAGGGGAGAAAAAGGTGGACAAACACTGTCTCTCCACTGACTTAGGGTTTATCCACCTATAGTTTTTTTACACTGGTAAATTCCATACCATCTACCCTGGTGTTTTTACTCCTCTTTTGTATAGGCTATCTAAATGGTCAGACTACCATTTGACTTTGCAAAATAATAACTAGGCCTACTTAATGTTTTTATGTTGCCTTGTTTCATAGTAATCCTATAGTGCAATCTGTGGAAAATGTTTTGTGTCAAAAAACAGCATAATTTTTTGCTGGACCCAGTAACTAATTAACTAACTCACTCACACGCTCACTGACTTCACAGCTGGTCCGGAGAGCAAGAAAGAGTCCAGCTCGACTAGGCAAGCCTAGTCCTGTTTATGTTCCTGTCTATTTATTTATATTCTTTTATTATTTATAAAAAGGAGTGAGAACAGCTTGCAGATTTTACTTCTGTTCACTGCCCAAAAGTTTGAGCAGGCAAAATAGTATTATTTTAATATGGTTTTGGTATAGGCTAATGTTCGATATGTGGCCTTCTAGTTTAGTAGGCCTAGGCTATTACAGAGTGCAATCTGTGAACAACGTTGTGTACTAGCAACAACATACGCATTTATTTGATATAATAGACATTGCATATTTTAATTATGTGATTCTGTGCTGGTTTGATTTGACATTGATACTGGCCTTGTTTTGCAGAAGGCATTCTGTAAAAAATCATAGATTTTTGTGTGTGTTTATTTCAATATATGGCTTTTGAATGGAAAGTAACCTAAAAGTAATGAAAAGTAATCCAATTACGTTACTGAGATAGAGCAATCCGTTAGATTACGTTACTGATTTTGTCATTTTCATGAGGTAATCAGTAATTGTTAACGGAATACATTTTAAAAGTAACCTTCCCAACCCTGCCTATGACACTGTGTTTCTTTCTAAAAGTGGCTTCAGGTTAAAAGCTGTGTTTCTGTGTAAAAGTGTATTTAAGGTAAAAGTTGTTTTTGCCTGTTAAATATCGTAAGGGCTATTTTTCTGGGAGACATATTTCTGTATGTGGGTGGGGCAGGGTGTAGGAGACATGTTTATGTATGTGGGGGGTATAGGAGACATGTTTCTGTATTTGTGGGGGGGTGTAGGACACTGTAACTCTTCCAGACTTTGACGGGCCCCTCAGGTGCAGCGCCCCCTTTGATGAAGCCTTATTGTCGCTCGCTCTCCCTGGTCCTTCCCTCTCTCTCTGTCCCTCTTTCTCTCTCTCTATCTCACACACAGAGAAAGCCCTTTTCTGCACTACTTTTCAGAGCCGGGGGGCAAAAGGTCATATTTAATTACATGGCAGACATATAACAGGAAGTACAGTACAATGTTCTGATAGGGGTATGGTTACTATGGCAACCCGGGGGTACTGCGATGGCGGGGTGTCGGAACATTAGGCCTCTTTGTGCACCGGATTGCCCCCCACCACTGGGGGTTCACACCTGCGTACCAGGTCCTGCACAACCCCCCCCATGTTTGTGCCCCGCCCAGCCGGCCCCCCCCAAAAAACATGAGCACAGAAAAAAGCAGCCACCACTAAGCAGCTTTTGTGGACATTAAAGGCGCTTTTGGCGATGGCATCACAAGGGTCCATTTTGCTTCCTGAAGTTTTGATCTTTGCAAGACAAGAATTCACAAATACACAACAGTCTTTTTAGCGGTCCATTCAGCAAGCAGCACTCGCTCTAATGCTTGCTTCTTCACCTCACCCTCAACCTCTAAAACACCATGCTTAGAAATATATATAATTGGAAAAAAAATGTTTTAACATTTAAAAAAATTCTCAATTCGAGGGAATCCCTGAGTTTCTTCATGTTAAGAGTGACCCTTGCCTTCTAGTCTGACCAATGGCATGTACACGTAAACATACATACACACACATGCACACGTATACACACACACACACACACACGCACAGAGCCCCTCAGTATTCCTTTAACAAATCCCCAAGTTATTGCTACGTGCGTCATCGGGCCAATTATTGTGGCACGGTCATGCAGCGTTTGTGAAGTGGCGCTCGTTTAAGTGTGAGTAAACAGCGCAGAGAATAACATGCTGGAGCTGCTTTAAGTGTGTTGATATGAAATTGAATTTCCGGCCCCTTTACCCTGGCAGGTCTGCAGAAGAAAAAAAAACCTTTCTTTTCGGCGGTGGGTAAAAAAACAAGATTGTTCCTAATTGACACCATATGTAGGGGAGTGCTCTGTGGTCTGATACCCACTGCAGTTCCCCTGTGCGCCCCCCACCCCTAACCCCCCAACCGCCCTTCCATCAGCTAATATTTGAGTGGATGAGGTTCATTCCTTCACTCTGCAGGTTTGTGGTGAGGACTGCAGCTCAAGACCCGGCCTCCTCACAGGCCCTGTGTCCCGCCAGGCGTGGAGAGGGAGGGGGCCCAGCGTGCCGCGGGTGGGGGGGGGGGGGGGGCGGGAGGAGGCCCAGCTTCCAGTCTTTAAATGCTTTAACCCGGCCACCAATCACAGACCCCTCCCATATATCACAGGCCCCTCCCACACATCACAGGTCCCACGGCAGAATGGCTCCATCTCGCCCACTGCACTGGGACAGGGGGTTCGAAGAGATTCCCCATCGCCAATGAACATCCACATTTTCTTCAACGTACATGGGGGGAAGATGGTTTAATGCAAAGATGATAGTGACACCTACGGGTGGGAGGACTGGAGCAGCACCAGAGAGTTCACATGGCTTGTGCTGCCTTGAGCAGTGTTGCAGCTGGATTTGGCAGACGTCATTCTTGTTCTTGTTTTTGTTGCTTGCTTCCAGAATCAAGGCTCTGATTATAAGGTTGATGACAGTATCAAGCTGAGGTGTCATGCATGAGGTTGGGTGCATGCTAACTCAATCAGAGGAACAAAACTGAAGAAAAAAACATACCAGTAAGGCCACTCTTTTTCTCTCATAATAGTTTCCTTTCCTCTTATACCTGATGCCCCTGGACAAATGTAACACCTTAGCAACTCCACCGTTTGGAGATCGGTGCTGGAGAGCTGAGCTCCGCTGTAGCACTAGGGGGCAGCGTTCGGCTGTGTCCCTTTAGTTTAACCCTGGACCTCACATCCTATTTTTTTGTATTTTACTTTGCGTGAATCGGATTTCTGAACAAACAGGGAGGGTCAGCAAATTTCTCTGTGTCCCTGTCCTGTTCAGAACAGGAAGAACCCCCCCCCATCCCCTCATTCTCCCCACCAAGCCAAAGGTGTGTCCCCTGCCTCCTGGAATGGCCAGTGCTGAGTCAGGAGCTCCTGTCACAGTGGAAATCCTGCTTATCTGTGTGCAATTTTGTTATTTTTCATTATTTGGAATATAAATGATTTTTTTTCCCGGTCTTCACCTTGTCACGCAACCCAGAGGAGGTTCCGTTTCCCTCTTCAGTGTCACTTTCTCTTCGGTGAGCTGCATCCAGACACATGGCCTTCTCACCTCGCCTGTCTGGCCTGTGCCAAAGCCCACATTCAAGTATGGAAGGGACTGGAGGGTTTGGGGATGGTTTGGGTGCTGTCAGGAAACTCACGATTGGGAAGATTTGCCCCCTCCCCCCAATTATGCGTACGGCTCATTTGAAGTTGGCTTGACATTGACTTATCTCCTATTTATCTCCTTCCAGCTTCGGCAATATTATTTGGCTCACCTGGACGGTGTGGACTATGCAAGTTTCATAAGAAGAAGAGAGGACAAAGACGCAGATCATTAATAATATAGAGAGGCAGTGTTCCCTGTGTGACTCCACTCTCCCATGAGTGACTCCGTGAAGTTCCTGCGAGTTGCAGCTGACACAGGGAAGACAGCTGACACACAAAATCCTGCATTATTCACGTGCCCATCCTCTTTGAAACATTATCATAAACGCTCTTGTGGTTTAAAAAAAAAAAACTTTGATGGCACTCCACCTTTTCTCTTTCATCAGGGGCTCTTTGATGGATCTTAGAACAACGGCCCCATGCCCCCCCCATCTCTGCTCAAATGAGAGTCTTCCTGGCCAGTGTGGAGATACTGGTAACTGATTTCCTGACTTTCCTTATCTATTTTGTTTATTTATTTGAAATTTGTTTGATTTTGTCACCATTTTGTCTGATCCTTGTTGCCTTGAATCTTAATGGGGGGCAGGAGACACACCCTGAGAGAAGGGGGAGGCAGGGGCAGGGAGGGGGCTCAGCTGCTGGGGTCCAGTATCCACGGGAACCAATAGAGACAAGTGGCATGTCTATCTGTCCTCAGGCAGAGATGCCTGGACTGAGTGACTCCGTGCCCCCCCCACACTCTCATACTCCCCCTCCTCACTTCACTGTTTGTCTTTAACAAGTGGTAACCTATGCCAGGCAGCTGTCTGCAACATCGCAGTGAGAGGAAAGGGCTTGTGTATGTATCCTTATGGAAACCGCGCTTGTGGAAAGTGGCCTATGGCTACCCTCAATGAGGAAATTTGAAAAAAAAAATTAATTGCCTTTATTTGACAGCATGTTTCCCTGGCATGAGGATTCATTTTAGTGGGATTGAAGCCCCCCACAAGCCCCCCAGTCTCTCGGATGCGGGGAGCTGCATCCCGGCGCAGGGCATGCCTTGTGTGAATCATGTCTTAAAAGTGTTGTGGGCAGTGGGTTGTGACAGCTGTGTCACACATTAACGCACAGAGGAAGTCTGTTATTACACCAGGCCTAGCCGCAGACAGCGCCAGGCAACCATGCGGCTGAACAGGGGCACAGCAGCTCCTGTGCTCTCCCTGGAATGCCACACGGCTGCGACCACAAACCCCCCCACCAACCCCACCCGCCCTCCACCATCCCTGCCCACCCCCATGTAATCCATGGCTATGGTGCGTGGAGCCATTCTAAGCGTGTCTGTTCTCTGAGACACACACGCACACACACACACACACACTCTCTCAGTCACTCACACACACATGCACTCACTCACCCACTCACTCACTCACTCACTCACACACATGCACTCACACATGTTCAAAACGTGAAAATGATTGAATGATACAAAAACCCAGTTCATAAAAGAAAAGTGTTGGAGGATGATGGATTTTACACACACACACACACACACACACACACACACACACACACACACACACACACAAACACACATGCACACACACATGCTTACACTCACACATATGCACATGCCTGCACACACACACAGATTTTGAAGGACATAGTGGAAGGAGAAAAAGAAAGCTGATATCAGTAATTGAGAGTGTGAAGAGGATAAGGAGGTCATGCCTTGCTTAAATGGGGGATGCAATTGACTTGCGGTCTGGATGACTCAGATTCTCCCCTCACTCCCCAAAAAAAGCCAATTTTGCTATAATTTTTAATCGCACTTCCCCCAGAAGATGTCGTTTATGTGCACAAGCATGCATATTTTAGCTATTTATTTTTTACATGAATCAATCCCCCATCCTTTTAAAATACTCCCGCTTATCTGTATGCCACCTCACTGGTTAGGTCTCATCTCAGTATGGTGTCAGTAAGGACTCAGAGATAAAGACTGGGAGATATAGGTAGACGTCTCATCTCTGCTATGGTGTGCGTAAAGACTCATGTGACATGGTTGATGCTGGCCAGATATCTGTGGCTTTTGGTGCATCGGCAGGCTGGGGCCCCAGACCACCCAGGAAAGCTGGCGAGAGGCGCTGTTTACAAGCGTGTCTCTGCACTTCCTGTCCCCGGGTTTGATAACCAACTCCTTAATAGCGGGGTGGTTCTGCCGTTCTTACGGAGGAAAGGTTTGAAGTTTTGGTTGTCAGAGAGGAATGTGCCCCTCATCATAATTGTTCTAATTTAGCACTGCCATTTGCCTCTAATCCGTTAAGTGCTCAAATATCCCACTGTCCTTAAAGTGAGGGAAAATTCGCCAAATGATAAAAACCCTTTACAGTGAGTGAAATGCATCCCTCTTTCCTGCTACCTCACTGACTTATATGTGCTGGTGTGCATTGTTCCGAATCAAGGGAGGACAATGCAGCAGTGAGACAGGCCTTCAAATATGACCATTCCAAATCAGGAGAAAATCTATAAAAAAGGGCATTAAAAGATGATAAAAAATAAGTATACTCACAGGTGTATATTCACGTACAATGCAAAGGTTTGCTAATGAACATAATGCCATTTAATCATTCTTACCACTGTCAAACACTTGTCTATTGGATGCGCATTGGGCTGATTGACATTATTCACTACGTAACATCAGGAACCCAGCATATGTTACTGGCCTCCCAGGGGACAGTCTCATTCCACAGCTTTCTGCTATTGACGTAATCCGTAACCTCAGAACGTACATCGATTGGGAAAAAGAAAGAAAAAAAGCCAAGACCGTGAATTTGAGTTTAATACGCACTAGAAGAGGCAGGCGTAGAAGGCCTGGATTCCAGCCAATAATAACATTTATGTTTCACGTCTGACTTTAGTTTTTTCTATCCCTTTCCCACATTGAGAATAAAATATCATTGTATTTAATGAGTGCCAATGCGCAAGAAGCTGGCAAAGCAGAACCAGGAAAGGATCCCGTGTCATTCTGGAAGATTCCAGATCATTCTGGTAGATGCCAGATCGTTCTGGAAGATCCCGGATCATTCTGGAAGATGTATTCCCCCGGTGGTGCTCTAGCTACTGGCACTGGGCTCCTCCAGTTCAGTTTTTAGGCTCACTTAAACAAGGAGGTTATTTCTTTGAAATGGTGATGTAGTATGAGTCATTGAGGCTTCGCGAGTAATGTATACAGTTCCAATGAAATATTAATACTCAGTTCCAGCGTTCTATCAAACTGCGGAAAGTTCCACTGCAGTTGTGGACAGAGTTTGTACACATCGCATATAAATGTGCATGCAAGCCTTAAGCCACTGCCAACAATAAGAGAATTGTTTAATGTGTGAGAATGTGTTGTTGATCTCAGCCTCTGGGATTGTTGTTTTTGTGAATCGGTTCGTTTTCAGCCAATATTAATCTTCTTTCCGCTTGTTTACACTGGGTGGCCAGACTCTTGTGTATAACTGTGGATTGTCATGCGAAAGTTCTCCCGCAGGTTCAAATGTACATTTGTGGAGTTTTGTTTTTCTGGGCAGCGGGGGGTTTACTACGGGGAGAACCGAGCCATTGTCTGGAGTCGCTGTTTGACTCGAGTCCCAGGACCTGTTCCCGCTCCTGCCTCCTTTTGTTTGTTTAGAGTGTGGGGTTTCGCGTTCCCAGAAGTTGGGAGTTGAAAGCAACATCGTCGGGTCTGCGGTCGATGCGCCGTTGTTCTAGGAGCTTCTCTCTCTCAGCGGCGAAACAAAGACGAGAAAGAGAGGGCCCCACACGAGGGCCGAGCCGGGTCGAGGCACGCCCGTCTGAGGAAGCGCTGCTTCTCGTTAGACGCGGCTCTGTGCAATACCTTTCTGTTTTCACTCTGTTTTGTCTTTTGCGGGGGGGGAAAAAGAACAACAACAAAGGCGACACGCTCCAAGAAATGAGCAAAAACAACAACAACATTAACGGCGATGTACTGCCCCTGGTGTTTGCGTGGGTGTCAGTGTAATTTGGGTCGGCCTGAATTTCTAAAGGAACTTTCGCCTCGCATGCCCCATGGGAATCACCCCCTTGGAAATGGAATGATGAGTTTGCGTTTTATTGGGCTAAAACACGCAGCCTGGCTCTGGCCACAGGAGCAAGGAATCTCTGGCACAGGGGGCTGTTTTACCTTCCAAATTGAGGAAGAATAATAATAACAATACTAATGATAATGATAATAATAATAATAATAATAATAATAATAATGGATGGCCTTTATATAGCGCTCATGTTCTCAAAGTGCTTTGCTGTGAAGAGGGAACACCTGTAGCCAGCACCTGGGTTATGCATGCAGTCATTCTTCTGCAAATGCAGAATGAAATCTCGCACACACACACACACACACACACACAGACACACACATACACACACTCTTACATACACACTCTCTCTCTCTCTCACACACACACACACTCTCTTACACACACACTCTCTCTCTCTCCAACACACACATACACACATACACTCTTACACACACTCTCTCTGTCTCTCTCTCTCTCTCTCTCTCTCTCTCTCACACACACACACACACACACACAATATTTCACACACTCTCTCTCACACACACTCTCTCAAACACACATGCACACACACACACACACACGTACCCACACACTCTCACACTGTAAAGAGCACCTACTTTCTAACCATTCTGAATATGGAATGGTGACACAGATGATGTCTCTGAAACCCTGAGTGCCTTAAGCTGAGGCTGGGGATGTGGTGGAAAGACTAAATAATGGATTTCTCTCACAACCTCTGAATAAGTGAAGACCCACCGCAACTCCAGCAGTGCCTCTCGCTGAGAGGAATGTCTGGACACAGCAAGCCTACTGTCACAGGCCAAAGTCAGTTGCCGGCCTCGTACTCTCACGTACTTGGAATGTGAGATGCGCAAACTCCCCATTTAAAGAAAGAACATCCCTAGCAGTACTGTACAGCTTCTCCATTATCATGGCCCAGTGCCCAGGAAGCCCTGACATGTGTGTGCTGTTACAGCACTTTACACATAAGGCCTTCTCTAAAAGGACGCAGTGTTGCTCTTAATGGCGCGTGTGACTTTGCCTCAGACAAGCCTTGGGTCAGGAGAGTTCAGGGCATAGGGGGGGCATGGGGGGAATTGAGAAGAGCTTTCTTCATCTTTTCTTATTCTTCTTTCCTCTGTTCAACACTGGGCTTTTAAAATGATGGCAGTGAATGGACTTTGCCCTCTTTTCCTTAGAGTTGAAGGCCCTCTGCAGAGGACATGCATCCTGTCTAAGTGCTGGAAGATAGATCACATGCAGTGGGGTTCATCAGGGACGTGAGACACCTGGTAGTCAAGACGCTTTTTTGGTTAATTTCCCTTTTCCAGTTTTTGGTCCTTTGTTCATCTTTGATTTGATTCAGGGTGTATAACAGATCCTCAGAGGAGGCTTTGTAAGCTGGTGCACGGGGGTCCAGGGGGGTGTGGAGCATCAAGATACAGAATTCTGACCCCAGATCAGGTGGAGCAGGGCAGAGAAGGGGAATCTGTCTGTCATGTGCGTTGCAGGTACTCTGCACGCCCATGCAGCCCCGCCCCCCAGCCTTGTGCCATAGTTACCGCTGAGGGCGCTTTAGAGCATGGCCCTGCCCACAGATGGTGGTGGGGAGAGACTGACTCTCTGAGTCCCCTCACGTATCAGAGGCTTGCATCTCCACTGTGTTCCACCCCGTTTCATAAAAAATCCAACACCCACATTAAAAGCCCCCCTTCTGTCTTGGCCCACTGTGTCCAGTGCATGTGTGAGAGACAGAAAGAGAGAGCAGTGGCAGATCAGCTCAAGCTAAGCTTCAGACACACAGACTCAATTTATCTTTTCTTTCCCTCCCAAGAGCTGGGTCTGGCCCGGGGGAGGTAACGAGATACACACAGCCCCTCGCTCCACTGACCCCTCTAAAGCATAGTCTGGATTTAAGAATTGAAATGGATAACACTAAGAGATGATGTTTTAATAATGTCTCTTGAACATGGATCCCAAAGGGTGAATTGAGCTCACTGCTCTTAGCTGTAAATATACTATATTCAACATCTGGCCGGAGAACTGGTCATTCACCATTTCATTCATGTCAAAGGCCATCGTGTTTTTGTGATGTCAAATTTATGTTTCTGATGGGCTTTCCGATGTGAGAACCAAATCAAAATGATGACACCTCCAAAACCTTTTTTCTCTATGTGGATTTCAATGGTATAACACATCTAAACCTTTTTCTTCCTATGGTCATTCATTATTGCAAAATTGTAAGATATAAGGAATAATTTCTGTGCTCACTGACACTATGAAATAAGAGAAAGTACATTCACATAGTTATGACTCTAATAACTGGGTGGTAATTTTTCCTGCCCACCAAAAATGGTGTGTACATATGGATGTGTCATGTATAAATGAGTCATTAAAATATAAAAATATAAAATATATAAATGCAACAATACAGGAGAAGAATGGGACTCCTTTCAAAAGCATTCCTTCATGTAAGGCATATTTTCTGACAATATATGTTTTTGAATATTTTCTTTGCATTTAGAAAATGCATTTGAATTATGTTTCTGACATAAATATAATGAAGTGGTTAAATTCTTCAAGACTTGGTTTTACATTACCATTGACTTTATGCGAAAAGGTGGAAATGCAGCTGACCTCTTGTTCATTGGAAAATGAAGCCCTCAAGTGTGTGTGTGTGTGCGAGCATGTATGCGTGCTTGTATGTATGTGTGTGTGTGTGTGTGTGTGTGTGTGTGTGTGTGTGTGTGTATGTGTAGAGTACCCCACACAAGGTATAAAAGTTGTTTTTGAACAAATGTATCAGAAGAAAGTAGAGCCCCAGTTGTTGTCCCTCTCTCAGGCCCTGGCCTCCATGATCACTGCTGGTGAATGTGAATATGGATCCAGCCGGCCCAGCCAGGAAACGCAGCCCCACACATCGCCATAAAACTGATTTGATTTATAAAAGAGAACCTGTCTCTTTATTAAGCGGTTGAGCAAAAGAACGAAAATGCAACCATTTCTGTGTTTCCCCACATCCTAGGAAGACCCCCACACACACACTCTCAGACATACATGCAAATTCACAAACACACACACACTCTCAGACATATACACACATACACACACTCTGTCAGACATACACACACAAACACACTCTCAAACATATATACACACACACAAACACACACACACCGAGAGATGGGGGTTGAACACAGTCTCCTGTTGATAAGTAGAGGTCCAGGCCAAGGGATGAGGGGTAAATAGAGGGGTGAGGGGTAAGAGGAGACCCAGACAGAGGGGTGAGGGAGTGCATTGACTGAACTAAGATGACCCCCACACCCCCTGCAACCTGGGGGGACAGAGGAATTTTGGTGGATCTCATCCAAGAGGCTTGAGTCCTTGGGAACCCGCCCCGTCGTCTTAGCGAACGCTGCGAGACACTAAAACCCGTTGTTTGTCCTGGACTTTTCGAATGATTCGTTTCGCCGCTATTTATAGGACTGGTATTCACCATCTCTCTCTCTCTTTCTTCTGGCTGTTTCCCAAACAGGCCCTGTGCCCAATAGGCATGGAGGCAGCTGGGCCCTCGTCTGGTGCCAAGGCCTCGGCTACGTCTTCCCCACATATGCCATGCTCTGAACAGAGAGGCCCCTCTCTGCGCCCCCCCCCCCGCCCCCACCCCGGCACTATGAAGCACCACAGAACAAGTGCCGCACTTTGTCACCCGAGCCTTATCACAAGGTCATCTTAAGATCCTGCACTGGCCAAGGAAAAAACACTTTCTATTCAGACTCTGTGACATTCTCAAGCATTTGTAGGATGAAGCCTCTGAAACACTATGGAGTTGATCGTTTCAGAGCCTGAAGGCATTCTTTCTCAGTTCACAATGGAATTGTGGGTATTGTAGTCCACATCAGAATCAGAATCAGAATCAGAATCAGAATTATTTATTCGCCAAGTACGATGTACAAGGAATTTGCCTTAGTGCAAGGTGTCAACATACAACCAAAACAATAACAAGAGCTTAGAAAAAAATAGTGTAATAAAAATACAATACAATACAATACAATACAATACAATACAATACAATACAATACAATACAATACAGTACAGTGCTAATATACAAATACAAATACAAATATACAAATACAGTACAGATAATGGTTATGTACACAGTTAAGGTGCAAGAGTGTGCAAAAGGGCAGAGTAAAAGTCACAGTTAACGGCACAGTTAAAGTGAGAGTGTGCAAGTGAACAGGGGGGGATAGAGGAAGGGTCTTTGTTTAGGAGGATTATGGCTTGGGGAAAGAAGTTGTTCAGGTGGCGTTTAGTCCTAGTCTTTAGGGCTCTCACTCTCGGTCTCCGCTGAGAGGGGAAGCGCTGGAAGAGAGAGTGGCCGGGGTGTGAGGGGTCAGCCATGATTTTCCCTGCTCTCTTCCTCATCCTGGAGGTGTACAGATCTGTGAGGGGGGGGAGCTGGTAGCCAGTGATTTTCTCTGCATACCGTACTATGCGCTGTAGTTTCTGCTTAGAATGGGATGATGCAGAGCTGAACAACACAGAGATGGAGGATGTGATGACTGATTCAATTATGGCTGTGTAGAATTGGACCAGCAGTGCTTGCGACAGCTTGAATTTCTTAAGCTGTCGCAGAAAGTACATGCGTTGCTTGGCCTTCTTGGTTATTGTAGTGATATTCCTGTCCCATTTGAGGTCTTGTTGGATGGTGGTACCTAGGAATTTGTACGACTCTGCTCTGCTCACCATGGTGCCGTTTATTTCCAAGGGAGGGAGTGGGGTGGGCTTCCTTCTGAAATCAATGACCATCTCCACAGTCTTTTGTGTGTTCAGCTCCAGGTTGTTGGCTCCACACCATGACACCAGCTGGCTTGGTGACATCTTAGGATTCCAGCCTGACCCTGGTGTCTCTTGGAAGTATTGTTGATTGTGCATCAAGCTGGCCTTTGCTGTGGAGACTCCTGTTCTTGTTCATACTAATAACAGCCTATTAATTCCAAGTGTGAAACTCAATCTGACCCTTGATGAGGTAACCCATTATAATAAACTGTATGAATGGGGGTTAGGGGCAGGAAGCCTGTGTTGCCCCACGGTCTCTGTGGCTCGGGGGTTCAGTGAAATCCCTGGTGTGGCATGGGCGCTGTGAATTGTACATAGGAACACACTCACATACATATATATTTGTGCATGTGTATGATAGATAAACAGATAGATAACTGTTTGCATAAAGATGTGTGCCTCCATTGCAATTTCTCATGTACTGTATATATAAATATAAGAGGGCAGATGTCATTGTTTTGAACCCACACCCATACAGGAAAAGCTTGAATGAGTAAGACAGGAAAGGCAGAGACCTGTTTAAAATATTCACTCCTCCATTAGCCTCTAACACAAAGGACGAAAACATGACTGGTACACAGCAGCCTCCTCTTCCTGTCCTCCTCCAAAGCCAGCTCAGCACTTTCAAACTCTCATCCTGTGTGTTTTTCATTTCATTTGTTTTTTTTCTCATTTTTGGAGGCTTTGAAAGAACATTAACTCAAGCACGTTATGTAGCCTAGAGCTTGATATGTTCTTTGCATGCTGGCAGCTTTGGAACTGGAGGTTCTACAGTCTCCTTAATTTATCACATAGAGAGCAGCGTTGCTGACAGCCAGTGGGAACACTATGGGAACACACAGGGAATCGGCGGCAGCTGTTTGGCCATAGAAGAGGGAACCGTATTGTGCTTCCACATTTTTATTGGGTATAAGGAAAAGGGGGGTTGGCAAACACCAGGACAGATTCCCCTCCTTTCCCGTGTGTGTGTGTGTGTATGCCTGCTTGTGTGTGTGTATGTGTCTGAGTGTATATGTCTGAGAGTGTGTGTGTGAGTGTGTGTATGTCTGAGTGTGTGTGTGTTTGTGTGTGCGTGTGTGAGAGAGAGTGAGTCTCTGTGTATGTCTGAGAGTGTGTGTGTGTGTATATGTCTGACAGTGTGTGTGTGTGTGTGTATGTCTGAGAGTGTGTGTGTGTGTACGTGTGTGTGAGAGAGTGAGTGTGTGTGTATGTCTGAGAGTGTGTGTGTGTGTGTGTGTGTGTGAGAGAGAGTGACTGTGTGTGTGTATGTCTGAGAGTGTGTGTGTGTGTACGTGTGTGAGAGAGAGTGAGTGTGTGTGTATGTCTAAGAGTGTGTGTGGGGGGGATGATGACCTGTTACGACGATGCCTACAGAGTGACGGGGGCGTAGGCGCCATTGCAATGAGCTGCTGCTGGGCTGTACTGCCACCAGCTGCTCGGGGGAAAACACTGCATACCCGCTTCCACATACAAACACAAAAAGACAATGTATACAACAACAACAGGACTGGCAAGCACTGTATATTTTACTCTTAAGACACAGCACATTAATTTAGCAGACACTGGTAGAGCGACTTGCAACTCGAGAGAACATGAGTGCATCCACATGAGTTCTATGAGCAGCAGAGATATAGACTGGGGTAACAACACTCTTAGAGACAGAGTACATTCAACATCATTAAAGCACTACTGTAGGCTAATGATGCCAACCCAGAACCAGATTCATGAAATGGCAATAGTGCTAGGGGTTAGGGATGGGGGGCAAGATGCAGTCTGAAGAGCAAAGTCTTCTGCTCTGTAATATAACCTGTCCACTGCCCTGCCGGGGTGTGAGCACATTTAGTCTGACATGAAGCCATGTACAGTACAGTACAGTACTGTTTATGAAAAGCACTGTGTGTGGGAAAGCACTGTCACGACATGAATTGAGTACAGGTGCCATGGCTCTCTAACTTGAATTTTCCAGCTTTTTACAGCTTCGACAACTATTCATTACTGTTGCCCAAAGTGAATGATATCAGCAGCCTTATGCACTTGTATGCAGGGCTCACACACATGGGGAGTGGGGTACCCCATAAGGGGGAAAGACACTTTCTCGACACCCTATTTACAGTTTAACAGTGCCCGCTGGCTGACCTTCGTCTTCAGCAGCCTTTCAAGGGACACATTGGCATTTTAAAACAGTGTATGAAATGATGCACATGATTTAACGATGCAGGAGAGAAAAGAGGAAGGGTTTGCTTTCACGAGCAGTTCACGGCCTGCCACCTTTCCAGTTATTCCGAGAGTCATAGCTGGAATCGGTTCCCGTCTGGTCCCCCAAAATTGAACCTCTATCAGGAAATCAGTGTTCATAGGGAACTGTGGGGTTAAATTTACTTAGCAGGAGCTTCAATATGTTTGTCATTCCCTCATCCAAAGGAGCATTTGACCCAGACCAGGCCGTTCGGTTCTGAAGGTGCCCCCAAAGCATTTTATTTATTTATTTCTCTGCTTTGGCTGCTGTTAACTACATTGTAACATTGTTGGGGGTTAATTCAACCTTTACATAGTCCAAAAGGGATAAAATGTAGACTACTCTATCAGAGTAAAATCACTGCAATCTGATTCAATTTAACACTGAACAGTTTACTGTGTGTCTGTGAATGTTCAGCTCAACTGCCAGTATAGTCCTTCTTTTAAATGATGTACGTTTGACACATGAAACAAGTACATACAGTGTCAAATGTGCATCCTGCTCTTTCTGCACGTAAAATCATTTAGTGGAACAGTCACGCATTTCGTGTCTTTAAGTTTTAGTTTGTTAGTCATGGCACAGTTAAAGTGGGGTGAGTCCAAGGCTCCAAGTGTACGGAAATGCAACAGGACTGTAAAGTCCGAAGCCAGGTTAAAACTGGCCCCGCGGGGGAACTGCATGCTTTTAAAAACGCTTCAAGATTACGTTTGCCGATTTTTAAACGTCTGAGAATGCTGTGGTTTTACAGTTTAATGAATATGTGACGCCCTCTGTGGCCAATGCAAGCTAAGATTGGAGAGGAGGCCTGAAAAACCAATTCAGAAAAAAGAGCTTTAGTCCAATCATGTGTGGAGCTGAGGAACACGCATGTGCACACATGCTGGTCACTGTCCTTTGGTGGATGGTGAAGTCAGCAAGACAATTATTTTGGGATGGTAGGATTTCCCCCCCCAATTTGAAATAAAATTATTTTCTCTTATTTTCTCACATAAGCACTACGCCTGAAGCACATGCTAAATTGTGCTCCACCCCCAGCCCCCCCACACTCTGCTGCAAGCCAGAGACTCATTTCCACACTGCACGCAACAACACCTACTCGCTCACCTACCCACAACACCTAGCGCCAATCAAAGTAGGAAGCTTTAACCCTTTAGACACCAGTCAAATTCCTGCATATCACTGACAATTTTAAAAGAAACATCTATTTTTACCAATATTCAGAACACAATTCTTCTTCATGATTTGTTGAAAATTCTCAGGGATCTGCAGGGGTGCTTTCAAATTGTAGCAGCATCTAAGAGTAGTAGTAAACTAACAGTGTAGTACACCTGGTGTGCAGGTGCTTATGCAATGCTAACCTGGCAGGCCGAAGCTGAATCAAACTCCTGATCATAAATGGAAAATGACAAAGCCCTGACTCCAGCTCCACCCTTTACTGACTGAGCTGTGCTCAACTGACTGAGCTGTGCTTACAACACATTTACTGACTGAGCTGTGCTAATAACACATTTACTGACTGAGCTATTCTTATGACACATTTACTGACTGAGCTGTGCTTCGAGCACATTTACTGACTGAGCTGTGCTTAGGGCACATTTACTCACTGAGCTGTGCTTAGGGCACATTTACTCACTGAGCTGTGCTTAGGGCACATTTACTCACTGAGCTGTGCTTTGAGCACATTTACTGACTGAGCTGTGCATTTACTGACTGCACATGTTCTTGACATTTACTCACTGAGCTGTGCTTAGGGCACATTTACTGACTGAGCTGTGCTTAGGGCACATTTACTCACTGAGCTGTGCTTTGAGCACATTTACTGACTGAGCTGTGCTTCGAGCACATGTATTGACTGAGCTGTGCTTCAAGCACATTTACTGACTGAGCTGTGCTTTGAGCACATTTACTGACTGAGCTGTTCTTAGGGCACATTTACTGACTGAGCTGTTCTTAGGGCACATTTACTCACTGAGCTGTTCTTAGGGCACATTTACTCACTGAGCTGTTCTTAGGGCACATTTACTGACTGAGCTGTGCTTAGGGCACATTTACTGACTGAGCTGTTCTTAGAGCACATTTACTGACTGAGCTGTGCTTTGAGCACATTTACTGACTGAGCTGTGCTTTGAGCACATTTACTCACTGAGCTGTTCTTAGGGCACATTTACTGACTGAGCTGTTCTTAGGGCACATTTACTGACTGAGCTGTTCTTAGGGCACATTTACTGACTGAGCTGTTCTTAGGGCACATTTACTGACTGAGCTGTTCTTAGGGCACATTTACTGACTGAGCTGTTCTTAGGGCACATTTACTGACTGAGCTGTGCTTAGGGCACATTTACTCACTGAGCTGTGCTTAGGGCACATTTACTGACTGAGCTGTTCTTAGGGCACATTTACTGACTGAGCTGTGCTCTACTGACCGATCTGTGCTTAGAGCACATTTAATGACCGAGGCTGGAGAGCCCAGCTGAAATGTTTTATGAGGCTGTAATGAGGTGTTGTGGTTGATGTAGAGAGGAAGTGTTTGGGAAGGAAGTTGGACAGTGCTCCGCGTCTCGTGTGTATCCTAATTGGCCAGACGGCGGAATGGACAGCGCCGGTTCTGCGTCTTCTGCTTTTCATTTCATCCAGCCACATATTTGCCTTATTGGATCAATGATTAGGCTTCACTCAGTCAGGTTACCATGTGTTGAAGGTATTTGGTGACTCACGTAGAGGGATGGATGCCAGGTTTTCCCGGAAAAGGGAGGTGTAATCGTTGATCATTTGCAGCTTATCAAGGCGGATTTGTGGCGGAATCCTTGACCCCCCCCTCTCCCTGGCACTCCCCAGCAGAAAGGTCTTGATGATGTCATTACAGACTGACAGTGGGGCTCTGTGTGGGGTCACAGCAGCCTCAGTGGGGATTTCCCTGCGTTAGTCCGACTATGGGGCTGGAGTTGGGGAATATGGTTGAGTGGCCACTTCTGTTGCCAGGGGAAACAGAAACGTTGAATTCTGCCCGCTCTGACTGTGATGTCTGTCAAACAGATGATGGTTTGTCTTACAGGGCAGAGAGCTTCGGTCACAGCACAAGCACTCAGGCGCACTGCTGTTACTCATATGAGGGGGGGATCCAGGGGGAGTCTGTACCTAAAATTGAGTATCCCTTTCTATCTGAGTGGCATCTCTTTCTCCCCTCCTGTTGTTGGCTGACATGCATTTAATGAGCTATTGTTAAAGGGGCCAATCAGAGTCAAGCGCAGCCCTGTGTAAAGAGGGGATGAGTGCCCCCAGGCCGCTGACCCCCCACCCCCTGCGTTCCTCTACCACTGTCCTCCCAAACCGCTGTGTACCCACCCAAGGCTGCATGTCATCCCTCAGGCCCCCCCAGGCATGGTTTGGGTTATGTGGTGGTTGGAGCGGCCGGAGCAGGGCATTATGGAGGTGGAGGCAAACCGCGTGAGGCCTGCAGCACTTTCATAACAAGAAGAAGAAGAATACATAATGACAAGAATGTTCAGCCCATCTTGGCTCCTCGTGTCCTAATCTAGAGTATCTAGTACTGCATCTAGCCTGGACTTGAATAGCCCAAGTGTTTCTGCCTCAACTACCTGACCCAACTAGCTGTCCCAGGCATTGACAACTCTCTGTGAAAATAAAAACTGCCTAATATCCATGCAGAATTAGCCTTTAATTGCACTAATTTCCACTTGTGCAACCGAATTTATCTTTAAAAATCTTTGGTCGTTCACTAAATTAATCCCTTTTAGGAATTTAAAAACCTCAATCAAATCCCACCTAAGTCTCCGTTGCTAAACTTGAATAGATTGAGGGCTAGATTTGCTAAGACAGTCGCAGCGCAAAGACGGTCGCTATTTTGCGGTCGCAAATAGCGACACATTAACAAGCAATTTACTAAGACTGGTTCTAATTATGCAATCAAAGAAGGAAAACGCCCTCATTTGCAATTTGCGGTAGAATACACCCATAAAAAGAGTCCTAAGCAACATGGCATGCTCATGTTCAGATCACGCCAAGAAGTGGATATGCAGCAAGATTCCAGGCACAAGTAGGGAGGGAACAACGAGAAAAATAAAACTTAAATTTACAGATCAGGAAATAGAGCTATTGGTCAACAAGGTACAGCGTCACAATGCCATATTACAGCATAGGAAAACAACACCAATGGAGAAGAAAAAAATGTAACATCACAAAATAAATTATTTCATTAGACATAACAAAATGAACAGTAGATGAAAAAAAGATGATGTAAAGAAAATATGACATGACGTTAGGTGGTGTCCAACAGAAAAACTTCCCTACAACATAATGCGGTAAAAAGACACCGGCAGTGGTCCAACCGAGGAAAGAATGTTATAATAATAATAAATCATATAAATGGAGAAACTTGTGATGGGAGAAGGCCACAGAGCATCTGAAAGTAAAACTGTATTCACAATTTATTCTACACCCTCCTGACCGCATACGCACAATAAGATAATTGTTCAAATTCATAACTGCGTTTATATATATTGACTGCTAGCTGATGACAAATTGGTCAATGGAAATCCTGCATCCTTTCATATAATTTATATTTCAAGTTCTATTAAATAATATGTATGCTATATTGAATATATATTTAAAATGCTGATTTGGCTGTCTGTAGATATTAAGGTATTCCTGAAAATGAAGCTGTCCCAACATGAACCAGGGTACTTTGCAACAACATTCGTGATTATTTATTTTGCATCACTGAGACAGCAACTAGAACCTCGGAAAGCACAATGCAAAACCAGAATTGTGAAATACCTAGGCAATATCAGTGCTCATAAAATACTGCCTTGTTTACAGAATTCTTAAAATTGTCACGCAAGGGCGGCGGATGGCGGAGCAGTCTAACGCGCCACACTTTGGTGTGATGTGCGCTGCCCGTCAGGGACGCGGTTCAAAACCCGCATCCCTACCAGACCGGCCCTGGTTGTCAGCCCCGATCGGAGGCGGCATTTGGCTGTCCGCCTCCGGGGAGAGGGGGAGGGTGAGCCGGCACGAGTCCGTCGAGGAGAAGGTAAAAGGCGTCCGTGGAAGAATTTCCGTCTCGGAAGAGGCAGGAACAGTCGGCCCGGAATGTGTGTCTCTCTCCCGGAGGACAGGCGGTGGACTCGTGGGGGTGGGGAATTGAAATAAATAGAGGGTATAATTGGCAACCAAATTGGGAGAAAATTAGAAATAAATGTATAAAAAAATAATAATAATTGTCACGCAGAGGAGAATTGCAATGAAGGCATGCTTTATTAAATCATGCTCTATTTTTTTCAATTTACCCTCCCCCACAAGCCCACCGCTTGTCCTCGAAGGCAAGCCAGTTTTTCCTGTACAGGGATGCCTTACGTGCTTCTCAGTGAGCCTGTGCCGGCTCACACTCTCCTCTCCTGATCGGCAGTCAGCCAATCGCTGCCCCCGACAGGGCTCTCGTCTAGAGCCGGACTGGTGCAGCCGGGTTTTGAACCGTGACTGCAGTGGGCAACTTGCATTCTGGGCAAATTCTTTGACCGTTATGCCATTCACAGGCCCCCCCGCCATTCTTGGATTTTGTTTAAATCATCTTGGATTACATTATTTGATTCCAAACTGTTTGCTAAACCCCCAGGTTTTGTATCATCTGCAAATTCAGCTATTTTGCTACTAACATCCCGATCAAGATCATTTATGTAATTATGGAAGAGCAGAGGTCCCAGCACCGATCCCAATGCCCACAGCATAGGTCAGATATCACCCCACCTACTGTTACACTTTGAATTCACCCTTGCAGCCAATTATGAACCCACTCTGAAACAGCTCCTGTACTTCCTACCGAATTCATTCCAACAATAAGCTTCTCATGTGGTAGCTTGTCAAATGCTTTTTGAAAGTCCATATAAATATCATAAGCCTTCTTCAAGTCAAAACACTTTGTAGTGTTTTTTCAGATTTTTTCTAGTTTTTCTCCCAATTTAGTGGTCAATTATACCCTCTATTTATTTTGATTTGCCCTCCACACATGAGTTCACCACTCATCTCTACGAGGCAAGCTAATTCTCAGAGGGCAGCGAACTCCACTTCCTTCGAGAAGGAATTCGCCCACCCGCATTCTGGAGACACCCTTACGTGCTTCACGACGAACTTGAGCCAGCTCACCCTCCCCCCTTACCCCTGTGGTGGACAGCCAAATGCCGCTCCCGATAGGGGCTAATAGCCAGGGCTGGTCTGGCAGAGACGTGTTTCGAACCGCGTCCTTGATAGGCAGCTCACACTTGTATTGGACCAGCCAAGATACGGGTGCGTTAGACCGCTACACTATCCACCACCCCAGGGAAATTTGAATCTGCCTTTTAGCTGCTATTATATCCTTTTTAGCCTTAGAACGCATATTACAATAATCTACCTTGTTTCTTTCCTTTTTCTATATTCTGTACAGTCGCTTCTTTAGCCTCAAAATCTCCTGTAAAGGTTTAGTCATCCACTGCATCCACTGCTTTTTCATCCTATTTTTCCTTACTTTTGGGATGAATTTACACTGTGCACCCACAATAACCCCTTTAAATGTAATCCATTTTTCATTCACAGTTTTGCAGTATAGAAGTTTTTTCCAAACTTTATTACTTAAATTCTCTCTCATTTTATTAAAGTCAGCTCGTCTGAAGTAAAAAAAAATCTAGAGGTTTGGGAGGCCGTCTTGACAAAAAATATTGAAAGTAACTGCATTATAATCACTTGTCCTTAGTGGTTCTACTACTTCTGAGCTGCAAATTCTGTCAGGATTATTACACAAAACCAGATCCGGTATTGATTTCCCTCTCGTAGGCTGAGTAACAGACTGTACCAAAAAGCAGTCACTAACCACATCTAAAATCTCCTCTTCACATTTACCCTGACTTGGCACTACTTTACAATTAATAGAGGGATAATTGAAGTCAACCATTATTAACATCTCTCCTTCTGCACAGGCTTGTTTTATGCTACCATAAAGCATAGTATTTATGTTTCTGTCTGAAGCTGGTGGTCAATAGCATGCTCCTATATTAAGGCCCTTCTGATGATTCTCCAGTAGTCTAATCCAGATGTCCTCACAAGGAATGAATGAGTTAATTTCTGGAATTTCCTGCACATTAAGATTGTCTTTCACATAAAGGGCCACTCCCCCTCCCCTTGTATTTGTTCCATCCTTCCTGAACAATTTGTACCCCTCCACATTATATTCATCCCTGTCCACTGCACTAAACCATGTTTCTGTAATCCCAACGATGTCATAACCCCCATTAAACATGACAGCCTCCAATTCCAAAAATGTATTTTTAATGCTTCTAGCATTCAAACACAGGAACTTCAGAGCATTTTCATGTCCTTCCCCTCCACACATAACTGTGCCGAACCACCTCTATTCACATTATGCTCTAAATAACCTTCTTTCCTACACCAGGTTTGTAGCCATGTGTTAAATCTCAATATGAAATTCTGCTTCCCTTTACTAGCATGTGGTACTGGCAGAATTTCTGAGAAGGCTACCTCAGGGCTGTCGAGTCGAGAAAGAAGAGCTTCAAGATTAAGAATCTTGCATTCGAGATGCTCCACAAGGCGACAACAGTCGCAAACTAAAGCCTCCTGGAAGTCTCCCTCCAAAAACACAATGCTGCCACGGGCCACATTTACTGCCGAGATTGCCGAGACAGAGACACCAAGTCAATAAAATTACAACCCACATTGAGGTGGTTCTGAACAGTCAGGTGCAAAAAAATAGCAAAAAAACCCTTCTTATAGCTAACTTAGCTAACGTTAGGTCCGGTTGACTGCAGGAAGCGAGCTAGCAGCAGCCAACTGAAATACTGTAGTTACCTCTTAACTTAAAGTTAAACAAAAGGTAGCTAGTTACTGTATCTAATATTCCTCCGCTCTTGGATTTGCTCCTGAGAGGGTGAAACACCACAAAAAACTAATGTCAGCTAAATGTAAAGCTTTTTAACAAGTTTACCAAAGCAAGATGGGAAAAAATAGAAAATTCCCTCTCTGTCCCCTAAGGGCAACAAAAGTTAATCTTAGGAACAAATCCATTTACCCTTTTAGAGTTGAACGCCAAAATTCAATTCCAATTATCTCAATCATCGAAAACACTAGTAAATCAACTGCTGCAGCATCTCAGCAGCTAATCTGCATGAACCACCTCATCAGGCATGAGCAATCAACCTCAGAAAGAGCTAAATTAAGCTCACATCAGGAGGACTAAGGGTTAGAAATGGCTTCCTGTGACGTCGATATTGTGTTTGATTTGTACTTTGAAGGGTTATCACGCTTTCCTTTCCTTTTACCCAACAGCCAGCGCAAAGTTGGCAGTGAGAAGCTGTGGGATTATAAAGACGGAATTCTTTTTTTTATTGCCTCCCCCCGTTTTGGCTCAAATAATTCCAAACCCACTGTGGAACATGAAGGACGGTTCTCCATGACTGGACTATTTCCCATAAAGTGCTTTAAGATGGCAGTTTTTCCTCAGCAATAGCAAAAAAAAAGACAGATAGTAAACGTAACAAATAAAGACATGTCATTTTAAAAAGGTTAGGGGTTAGGGGTAAATGCATTCCATGATTACTCTCTGCTGAAAGACCTCTGTAGTAATGGCACGCAGTGGATACCGGATGTGGAATGGTGGTGCAGGTGAGTCTTATTTATGCTGGTGGTTCATCTGGGATGCTGTTCTTTGCGAACCCTCCTGCTCCTTGCGCTCGGCGTAAATGCAGCTTTCTGTAACAAGAGCAAAAAAAAAACATGTCACTGCTGTCACTGTGAGGTCACCGCGGAGGGGGTCACTGCGGAGGGGTCACTGCTCACGGCGAGAGGAGTCAGTGACTGACTCAACACGTGGATGCCGTCCCTGCATGGAGTCTGTTAGCGCCACATGTACATCTCTGAAAGTTCAGCTGCTGTTTGCATGTAGGCCCCTCAGGAGCTATAACTGCCCATGGAAGCCCTGGCGTTAGCACAGAGTTCACGCAAGATCCAGAGAGGGGGAAAAAACTAGTAGCTGTTATTTTTGGGGGGGAATACCTATGGAATCCCACATCAATGTTAGCAATTATTTCTCATTCTCCCCTTTACGTTTTCTTTTCCCTTACATGCGTATGAGCTAGCAGCTTATGTCAAAGGGCTATTATCGTAACAAGGATTGTACTGTCTGCTGCCTATGGAAAAGTTTATGTGCTCAGGGCAATTTTCTCAATAAAGTTATGTATAAAATAGAACCGCTTCCCTGTGAACCCCAGGCATATTTTTGGCTGAGAAAGACTCCACATTTTATCCCCCCCGCCAAAAAAAGTTATGAACTTTATTGGCAGGCAAAAATTTAGTCGGGCTGAAACACAGAAGCCGAATGGGTGGAGTTGATTCTCTCTTGATTGCCAATAAATTGAAAAAAAAAAAAAAACTGAACACACTGTGTTTTGTTTGAGCAAGCACGTAAGGCTGAAGAAAAGTACACTCATTGGCACAAAAAAATCTGCAAACCTTATGTTTATTGAGCACAGACGTATACAGCAGGTATTCTGTGGTACGGTACCAATAAAACTGATTGTAAAAGTCTTATGTTTATTGTTATTTTAACAAGAATTCTTTCTGGGACTATATTTTGCCTTCAGAAGGAGAACAGCAACAACATTAACTACGTCAGTGAGTTGAGGTGACGTGACTAAGTTCTGTCTGTTTGAGGGGAGCCCCACATTTGTTGTCCTGTACAAACATGGGTCTGGTTTAGAAGCAAATGAGCTAGCCTTTCTGGAAGCCAAACAAAGAAAGTTGAGCTATGCGGTTTCAATACAAATCTAGGAGATTACAAAAAGACCACACAACAATGTAACAATTACAACAATAATAAACAGTCAGTAATTTACTTGTAATTAAAACATTTTCTCCTAAAGTCCTCACAACACATCCGTCTTAAATGTTTTGGTGTCATGGTGATTTTGCAGCATCTAATTTGTGATGTTATTCCTTTAGTATTGCAGGCCCTTTATATAACAGGCAAAAATAATTAAAATAGTTCTCAACTGTTGGGCTCCATTTCCTACATATACTTTAGCTCTAAACAGAACACATTTCAGAGACTATTGATGTTGACCAAAAAAAATCTATTGCACGTCTGTTGATAGAATAAGAAATGAAAGCCACCTGGAACACATGCATCTCTTCCAGCTACCCTTCTCTCATGTGCAGAAACGGTGCATATGTGTCCTCTGGCCCCTGGGCCACATGTGCCATGCTAAGGCTGAGCCAGATGTCTGGCGATTCACCTTCAGACTGACGGAGAATGGAACTGGTGAATGTTTCAAACCTCAAATGTTTTTACTCTTTTATGGAAGGTCATTCACAGGGCGAAAATAAAGTAGCTACTGCTTCCCATAAGTGTTTGCTCATTAGTATATGGGTAAAATAGGGAGATCATCCAGTCGTTTTTTTTTTATATGCACAGGATGGTGTTCATCTCATAAATACTTTCATACTAGAACATTTTTATGCCTGTCAGTAAAAACTATATAAACTACCCCAACACCATTACCCCCCTGTCCTCCAGTCTAACCTAACCCAGAGAAAAGAATGGATTGTGTTTCTCTTATATGTGAAACCTGTGAAATTATGAATGCCCAATGACAACTGTGACGACCCTCCAGCTCTGTCTGCCAGTTTTCCTCTTTCCCTTTTAGGAGACCCGGCGGGCGGGGCTGTGAGGGTCGTCAGCGCTCATGGGGTGCACCTGGGCCAGGGCACCCCATGGACATAAAAGCCTGCCCTTCCCTCAGTACTTCTTCATTTCTCTTCAACACCCAACAACACTATAAGGTTAAACAGTTGTCTAGTTCGTCAAACCGGGCCGTTTTGACACTCCTGATTATTTATTTGCAGGTTTGCTGGTTTCTTTTGCTGGTTTGCTGGTTTGCTATGGGTCGCTGTAGGGAAGTGTGAGATGTTGGGTATGGTCCATTGAATGTGAAATCAAATCTGTTTTAACTTGGCAGCAAAAGCACAAGCCGCAGTGTGCCTTACGGGAGAGTGTGCAGTTGTCCAGAGCTGAGAACATGATGCAGGAGGCAAGGTCATGCTACATGCAGTTTTATGAAGCCAACTACATTAAATTTTGTATTCGTTTTTTTACATTGAACCACATGTTTATATCAAAGTTTCCTAGAAATGTGTTTTTTTAAAGAACATTTTTCATGTCTTATTAATGCTGAGGTTTATTCTCATACATAAAAGTGAATTCATTGAACATTAATGTGTGCCTGAACTATCCATCTTGTAAGTGACAAGTGTGCTTACTTGAGTTTATGAATCATAAATTAACTGATAGAAAGTAATTAATGGAGAATGTGTAGCCAGATAACATGAACGGAGACTCCTGTAGATGATGTCATCACTTCTGGTAACTGTGTGTGGCGGGGGGGGGTTCAGATGACGTTATTCACAAAAGGAACATCCGTTCTTATTTTCCATGTTAGCTGTGAATTATATAGTCAATAAAGTTTTACTGATCGAGTCACAGCACAGTGGGGTTAATGTGCATGTGTGGGTGTGGGTGTGTGAGTGCCAGTGTGTGTGTGTGTGTGTGTGTGTGTGTGTGCGAGAGTGTGTCGTTCACTGAGATGCCTGAAGATTATTCAGGTTTTCCCAAAATAAATATTCAAGGAAGAAGATTTCCCAAATATTCTGTGCTAATTATCTGGAACATCTCAGAGCCAGTTGTCAGGGATACTTATTTCCTGCCTACCTGTTCATAGTTCACACCGCCATTGTGTGTTTGTGGTTTCCAGCATACATCCATCTCCCTGTCTCCACCTCTGTTTCTTTGTCTGTCCTGTTCTATGATGTCTCCGGTGGCAGATCGACAACCTGGTCCATGAGGACCCACCATCAGACTCGAAGCCTAACCCCGCCCTAAAACATATTCCTGTGCAATGCTTCCCTTTAAAAAATGCCTTGAACACATACGGCCATCTGGAGTTTATTTCTGTCCAATTGTGAAAGAATAAAAAATAATTCAAGAAAGCAAAAAGGTTGTCTTTAGGAGACTCTTATGTTTATTAAAATATTTATTCAACAACAGCCCCTTCACCATAGATAAGTCTACCCTGCGTGCTTCTGTGTGCAGCACAGATGTACTGTGATGCTGTATTTTCATCAGGGGGGCAGGGGTACTGGAATCTGTACTTTCATCAAGGGGGTACTGTAGTACTGGAATCACTTTTTGGATTGAAGAGCAGGAGACAGATTGTGTCTCAGTTAACGTCAGACGAATCAATATTTTAAAAGATTTTCTTACCGTGCCTTTTTTGTGTACCGCGTCCAATGCATCTCATTGAAACAGCATGATCCCCAGCTATATACAGTTCAGCAGCAGATGCAGCAAAGTTTTGCACTCTGCTACCAGGCTGTCTTCATCCAGTGCCATCCGTTCAAGGGCCTGGTTCCATTATTCCATCAAGCTACAGAATTCTTTACAGTTTCAATCCCAAAGGCATTTTGTTTATACAAGGTGTGTTTGTTCTGTTGAATCCCTTCCATATTACAGGTAGTGAACAAAATGGAAACATAACTGTGTTCCAACAGTGAAGGGTTCTGGGGGTTCTGTAATAGTGTGGGTTGAAGGGTTCTGGTGGTTCTGTAATGGTGTGGGGTGAAGGGTTCTTGTGCTTCTGTAATGGTGTGGGGGAAGGGTTCTGATGATTCTGTAATGATGTGTCGCACATTTTCCTGGCATGGTTTGGTTGCACTTGTTCCCTTAGAAGGCAAGGTCGATGTCAATCATTCCTTAATGGTACTGAGTGATCATCTTCACACCCCATGTTAAAGCATTTCTTTCCTGCAGAGAGGGGTGGGTTTCAAAATGGTAATGCCCCCGTCCACAGAGCATAAGTAGTCACCCAATGGATTGAGGAGCGTGAGCGTGACACTGACGTTATCCATATGTCATGACCTCAGTCCCCAGATCTGAGCCCAATCCAGCACTTATGGGACATTCTGTTATGAAGCCTGAGACAACATATTCCACTTCCATCACCTAAGGGAGAGCTGATTGACTTTCTCGTGGAAGAGTGGCATCATATTGCACCTGCAGAATTCCTGACATGGGTAGACTCTATGCCATGGTGCATGCAACCTGTACTGGCCTCAGCACCATAGTACTGTATCTGACTTTTCATTGGTGTTTCCATTTCTTTGTTAACTCTCTCAGTGCTGGCATTGTTGTGCATGATTGTGTGCACAACAGGCCACAGCTGCCATTCAGTGAACCTCGTCTGGAGTGCTGTACCTGTAGACCACCACCAGGGGGATACGGAGTGTCCATGGATACTGTGCCTATTGTGCATTAGGGACGATGTTCTGTTGAAGGGTTCAGTTGTTTGGGAAGTTGCCATTGGGACAAAAAACAGAGCGTGTTCATTTGAGGTCTGACAATGACCCTATAAGGACCTGATTTTCTCATTACTTGCAGGGGCTTTTACAGCTAGTTGGCTGCTGGTGGGCTTTGGGTGCCATTTTGGCTTTTGTGTTTCCTATTGTTCCACTGTATTCTTGGCTCTATCTGTACATGGTTTTAAGGATGTTAATCTTTTAGGTGGTTATAGGTGTCCTGCTGTGGATAAAAATGACAGCCTCTCACATTTCCTCATTGTAGAGTGAGGAATTGCACTATAAGATATATATTTTTCAATAGAGCAATGCACATTTTTTGCAATGCAAATACCAGTTGTACAAGATAGTGACTAATTGGCAGCATAGTATGTTGATTACTCATCCAATAATGCATTGCCACTATCAATAAGCTGGCCAGATCAATGTGTGTGAGCGTGTGTGTGTGAGTATGTTTATGTATGAGTCTGTGTGTCCATTTGTGTGTGCATGTATGTGTGCATATATATCCATTTGTGTGTGCATGTATGTGTGCATATATATCCATTTGTGTGTGTGTGTCTTCTCTCATCCTGCCCTTCACCATCTTTTCCCAAAATGTCTCCCTTGCTGATTTCCTACTTACATATTCAAAGTCTCTGGTTCTCTTTATTTCTCATCTTGGGCTCACCTTGGACTCACCTGCTTCCGCTCTGGTATTGCGGACACCAGGGCGTCAGATTTTGCTTGCCACTGTTTATGAGGGAACTGCATTCATCCTTGATCGAAACTAAAAAACAAACACAAACTGCCAGACTGCTTCAGGGTCTGGTTTGGGCCCCAATGGCTTTGTATGTGTGATCCTGGTGGGGGAGGCGGCGGGGGGGTTGGGGAGGGGAGTTGGAGCGCAGATGGAGTTTGTTGGGTGAATATTAATAATGGTTTGGGCTGATGGTGGGGTTATGAGGTATGCAATTTTGATGTGGCGTAACTCCAGCTGATACCCAGGTGCCATATCTACTACAGTGTACTGAGTGTACACTCAAAACCATAATGTACCAGGGCTATGTGGGCAGGGGAGCGGTAACCTGCATGTCTGATGCAATATGCAATTACTGAAAAATGTTTTAAAAATGGAACCCATAAGTCTATCAGCTCTAGAACCTCTATCAGGGGTTCATTTGCAGTTCAGATCGGTCTGCTATCAGTAAACTCTGGGAAACAACTGCTATAAAGGAAGCTATGGGGGGTGGGAACAAGGAGGAAACAGCAGGGAATGTGTCTGTTTTATGTGTCTGTTTCCTCATGATCTGATGAGGTTGTTAAAAACAGACCCAAAACACCTGTGCTGATAATTACACTGCAACCTGGGACTACCAATCAAAAGCAGCCTGTCGGCTAATATTGGTACACTGCATCACACTGTCCCTGATAAATACATGAATGAACTGTTACACTAATATTTATTCACTTAGCTAACACTTTATACTTTAACTCTTTAAATGCCAGTTAAAATGTGAAAACACTCCTGCAGATCCTTGAGAATGTTTAATGAAACTTAAAGAATTTTGTTATGAATAGTGGTGGAGATAGAGGTTTCTTTTAAAATTGTCAGTAGGCTGTCTGCAGGAATTTGACTGGTGCATTGACACAGGTCTGGATAGTGGTAGGTAGTTTGGTAAGAACCCAGAAGCACTGTGACTGGCATGTGTGTCGTTGAGAAACTGTTAGATGAGCAGAGGTCGCGGAGCCGAGAGGTCTGGCAGGGATGTGGGGGTTTTATCAGCTGTACGTAAGCGGCAGCCATTTTTGTTGAAGCCTGTAGGCCAGAACCAGTGACTGGTGGTGGACTGAGGGAGATGAGCAAAGGGGAGACCTGAGCAGAGGGAGATGAGCAGAGGGTAGATGTGAGTGAGGCAGTAGAATTGTGTTTTAATATGGAGAGACCTGCTGGTGATGCAAGTACAGCGTCAAGACCCATTTCCCCTGGAAACGATAACTACAACTACAACTATAAAATTATGAAAATCTTTCCAATTCAATTCAATGAATGAAAGTGTACACACGTTTTAGAACACATCATTAACAATGAGACGTGAGGAACCAATCACTGCTGTGTACTGTCTGCACCAGTGGGAAGCATGAGTGTGTTGATTGACAGGTATGCACAATAATGAAACAGTCTGTGGTATGGACACTTGTGTCCAATAGCCCAATAGCAGCTCTGTGCCACTGAAGCTATGTTATCTGTGAGGCACAACTTGTTGTCTAGCATCACTCCAAGCATCTCGGCAGTCTGTGATGCAGAAACTGTGCTGTTATCAGGGGTAAAAGAGGGATATTTGACCGGTGAGGACTCGACTTATAGGAAGGGGCTCTGTTGGTTGTCCCAAAAGTAAATCATCCAGTTTGAGATACAACTGAGGCATGCGGGGGGGGTTGATGGAAGGGTGAAAGGAGAGGGTCTCAGCAGTATCTCAAAGGGAGATTGTGAGGATGTGCCTCTGTGCTGTTGCCACTGAAACCTTTTCAATGTGTTTCTTCTGCATTCTTTCTTTCCTCAGCAGACACCAGCAGAACTTACATGGCTAACATTTAACAAATGACCTATTCATAAAGCTGGACATTTATTCATAAATCTGGACAGTTATCTGTCCTCTAATCACAACAGGAGGACTTCTGCATGACTCTGTTTTATTGTATTTTTTATTTAACCTTTATTTAACCAGGCAAGCCATTGAGAACAAATTCTGATTTACAATGGCGGCCTGTTGGTAACAGATCGGAGTCAAACCCATTTGTGAAATACTTTAGATGTCAGTTCAAACTTGAAAAGATACCTGTAGATCCCTAACAATTTTCAACGAAACATGTTACTGACGAAACTGACGGCACAAGTTACTGTACAATCGTATGAAAAAATATATTTTGTTCTGCATACTGGTGAAAGTATATGTTTCTTTTAAAATGATCAGTAATCTGCAGGAATTGTATTGGTGTCAAAAGGATAAAGTATTTAATATAATTATTTTATCCAGGTAATCTCTGCTTTTGAGACACTTGTAGGCAGGCATGTCATTGTATCAGAGATCAAGGTGGTGGTTAGTGCTACCAGTTGCTCAGGGGAAATGTGTTGTTATCAGTGAAAGAGGACGCTCGATTTCCATGTTTATGGCAGTTGGGAGAATTTTATGCACCTCGGTCAATGCTGTTGATGTCAGTGTCTCCCTCTGATGTGTTTGCTGTGAGATATTGCCGTTGCAAATTCCTGTTTGGGTAAATACGTATATGGAATAACTTTACGAACGTCAGGCCTTGCGAATTCCGCTCCGGTCAAAACAAAACTTCTGGATGGGGTTATTTTTTCTTCAGCTACACAATACACAAATGGTTCAAGCTATTTATGAATTGCCAATGGAACATTCCACTGTTGTTGACTCACTATCAAAACAGTTTCTCTCAATAACACATAATAATTAAGGCTCTTCTGACTTGGGGTGATACCCATTGCTTTTCTCTTTCTGTGTGTGCGTGTGCGTGTCCATCGTGTGTTTGTTTTGGAGGCCCTGTGTGTAAGTGATCAGCCTCTAGAGGAAATCAGTTATTTCCTCGAGACGTTTCTGCGTAGTAGAGCGCTGTCTTTGCAGAGGCTTTATCACGCTGTAGGACCAGATAACACATTCCACACACGTTCCCTGGGCCGCGGGTGCACAGAAATATTCATCAACCCCAGACAGCAGAGGTGGGACACGTATGTGAACAGACCAATAGCAATCACAACAACAGAAAACACAGCCCTATTGTGTTGAGGATGAACTGAACAAAAAAATAAACAAAATGCCTGAGGAATAAATATTGGATGTCTCTGAAGTTTTTGTCACATAAAAATTCATAACCCATAGTTTACAGAGAAGACTGCACAGATTAGATTTTTTAAAACCACAACTTCATTCCTTCATATTTTGAAATCACTCTCCCACATACTTCTTTATATTTTTTACTCAATATTCCAGACCTACGTAGCCAGTAAGCTTTTATGTGGCAAACACAGTACGCATTACACACTGAAATATTACACAGAAGGGACAGTGGGTGCATGTGAACGAGAAAATATTACGGGGGTCGAGTCTCTGATGTCAAGTCCAGTCACACAGAGTTTATGGATCTGACTGTGTTTTAACTGCCTTTAAAAATGTTCACACTTTCCAGGGTTGTAAGGAACTTTTGGTTTCAGGATGGCTTTATTTGGACTTTCATTCTCATTGGTCCAACACCGTCTGTACCTTTGAGCCTGTTTTTGATATCTAACAGGGGGTTTTATATTTATTGGGGAACAGAGGGAGCATTGTTCCTTGTGAGCAGCTTGTCCCTGTCAGTCTGTTCTTTTTGCGTGGGGGGGCAGGGGGGTTCTCCTCGTTTCTTGTGCCCCCTCCCACACATGCACAGCACACTGCTACTGTTGGTGGATACGGTATCTGTGTGTGTCATGGGCTGGAAAATGTGCCTGATGGAGACTAATGTGCAGATTAACGGGAATGGGAGTGAGACAGGATCCCCTGTAGCTGCGTTTGAGTTTCCACAGAACCTGCCCATCAGGGACAGAAGCCCATCTGTCTCACCTGGTGCTTCTACTGTCCCATCTCCCCTGCTGGGAGCTAGCCAGGTTACCTGGGAACACACTGTATTTCCAAATAAAGCTTGTACTTCTGGGCATGGAGGTGTTTGGTGTGGGCCAAAGATGCTTTGTTTGCTTTTCTGTTTTCTTTGCCTTTTTTCTTTTTTACCCATCTAAGTCATTTGTCCTCCTTCCACTCCCACCCCCTCTCCATCCACTCCCCCTTAGATCCCCATTCCAGTCCTGTCCCCCACTCCTTCACCAATAGTGTACCTTAGAATCACAAAACAAGCAGCTGTGCTTTATTGCTTTACCCCTTTGGTTCGCTTACGCATAATAAAAATGTGACTTCATCCAGGCCCCATCTGACCCCAAACCCTTTGTCAGAGACGCACACACAGACACACACACACACACACACACACACAGTGTGGAGTTTACAGTAGGTTCCTAGGTAGAACAGTATATCAGACACAAGCAGGACTACTGTGGAACCATTAGAAAATAGGAAGGAATAGAGGAACCTTTGAAAATAACACCCCAAACGCCCCCCCCCCCAATGACCCCCGGGGCCCGGTCTCCATGTCCTGCCGCGCTCTAATTGGAAACGGTTGCGAATCAGTCATCGAGGGTTTTTTTCATTTTTTTTCCTCTGGGATGATGTCATGGGTTTGCCAGCTCCGCTTTAGCTGGGCCTTTTTCCTGCAGTTAAAAGAGAGGGTTTCCCCACATCAATCCCAGACAGTCTCTTCCCGCCTAAACACACCACCCCAAACCCCCCCACATCAATCCCACACAGTCACGTCCCTCCTAAACACCCCCAACCCCCCCCACATCAATCCCACACAGTCACGTCCCTCCTAAACACCCCCAACCCCCCACATCAATCCCACAGTTGCTTCCCTCCTAAACCCCCCAAACTCGTCGCTTTGAAATCCATCCCCCAGATGACTTTTTTTTAAAGCAGAAAATATGGAGTTGTTTCCTGACAGAGTGGGGAACAGAACCCAATGTTTGGAACCTGAATCTGACTGCGCGTTGATATTTACTGGCAACAGCCCAAAAGGAAAACCAGACCAGAGAATTTGTGCCATTTTTATGGAAAAGTCTGAATTTCCTCCAGCTAGGGCCCCAATTGGTGACAATAAATCTGATAAATCACTCAGAAATTTTCCCCTGGACAATACTGATATTCTCCGTTAACATGGGCACATGATTGTTGCTTATCTGTTTGACTTATTAGATGATGTTGTGCTGGCTTTTTTATTTGTTTTGGTGTCTATAATTATCATATCACATGCTTCTAATTTGACTACAGGTTTATGACATTCAAACCACAGACCGCAGGCCAGGAATATCACTTTCACTGTATGACAGAAATCTAACTCACAGACAGGACCAGAAATTCGTAACACCATAGTTATGACACATTTTCTACATCTTTGATGCTCATTCTAAAAAGCACAACTGCAATCTACAGAAGGTGCTTTAGCTTAAGGTTGAACTTGTGCCAAGGCGTCAATTCCTTTGAAACTGAAACTTTGATTAAATTAATTTTCCATTTTCAAATGACATTCTTTTGTCTGTAAATTGATCCTGAAAAAAGGCCCAGCCCTTATTTAGGTGTCCACCCCCCGAATATGATGGGGAGTCTCGACTGGCCTCATTGTGCCGGGGGTAGAGTGGGTCACTGCAAAGGAGAAATTAGTTCTCAGTTGATCTACCTGGTTAAATAAAGTTAAATATACAGAGTCCCTTTAAAGTCAACACCCCATCTAAAAGATTTCACCTTTTGTTGCCTTACAGCCTGAAATAAAAATGTATTACTGTAATATGTTTTAATTTCAGGCTGTAAGGCAACAAGATTGAGACTGAGACGGGGTGTAGACTTTAAAGGGGCACTGTACAATCCTTGTACAAGAAAGTCTGGCCAATTAGGGCAACCCATGGGTTAGCTCAGTTGTCGTGGGTTACCAGGTACATCTCTCCTGTCTCTACAATCAGTGCTAGCTCTCCTGTAGTACTTCATGGGGACGTGCATTGAAGCGGAAATGCCCCTTTTCTGAAAAACATCTATTTCATAACTTGAAAATTATGAATGAATTTGAAGACCGATAATGTGTCTATTTTTTTCTTACATTGATGCAATATTATTTCAGTCAAAGAAAGCACCGGACTACTGTTTGAAATAAAGATTGTGATCCCATCACTATTTTCATTTTTATTTTTTTTGCTTCCCTCTTACCCCTGTATGGTTGAATGCTCATTTTTGATGGTCATCTTTGTCGACCATTAGTTCTTCATTTTAGGAGAGATGAAAATAAAATGCATTTACCTGTCTGAGCCTTGGATGGAACTATTTCAGGCTCTGGTGGAACAAGCAATTCCTGAGTTCCTTAGTGTCCATCACTAAATCGCTTGTGACAGTCACTATGGAGGCTAGGCAGTGAATCAGCACACACACACACACACACACACACACACATGCACACAAATACACGCACGCACACACACATACACACACACACATACACACACACACACACACACACACACACACATGCACACATATACACATGCACACACATATACACACACATAGCACACACGTGCACACACACACACACATACACATACACGCGCACACACACACATACACACACATCAACACAGGCACACGCGCACACACATACACACGCACGTGTTTCTCTGCGTTTGTTTGTTACAGGGTGTGCGTGTGTCTCTGTGTTTGTGTGTTACAGTATGTGTGTGTGTCTGTTTGTGTGTTACAGTATGTGTGTGTGTCTCTGTATTTGTGTGTTACAGTATGTGTGTGTGTCTCTGTATTTGTGTGTTACAGTATGTGTGTGTGTCTGTGTTTGTGTGTTACAGTATGTGTGTGTGTCTCTGTGTTTGTGTGTTACAGTATGTGTGTGTGTGTGTGTGTGTGTGTGTGTGTCTCTGTGTTTGTGTGTTACAGTGTGTGTGTGTGTGTTTGTGTGTGTGTCTCTGTGTTTGTGTGTTACAGTATGTGTGTGTGTGTGTGTGTGTCTCTGTGTTTGTGTGTTACAGTGTGTGTGTGTGTTTTGTGTGTGTGTCTCTGTGTTTGTGTGTTACAGTGTGTGTGTGTGTGTGTCTGTGTTTGTGTGTTACAGTGTGTGTGTGTGTGTGTGTGTGTGTGTGTGTTTGTGTGTTTCAGTGTGTGTGTGGTCATGTTAAAAGACTGAAGGTGTTGAATATTGTCATGTGTGTTCTCTGTTGAAGCAGTAGGGTCAGCTGGCTCTGTGTGATTGCAGTACAGTGGGGCCAAGCTGGGAACTTCAGGCCAATTCAAATGAATGAGCTGTTATGTAAGCATTTATGCCATCACTAAATTATGTAAATGACGCAGTTTCTACACAACAATGCTTCTCCTGTCAAAACACAAACAGCCGTATTTCAGCCAAATATTGAGCATGTTGTAATGTGTATAAACTAGTCCATCATGATAGTTCTCCTTGAGATTTGTTGGTGCATATGATGATATATTATATTGAGGCAGTAAGGAGAACTAGTTCAAGGCTATCTAAGGGTTGGCCCCCACAGCCTGTAGAATTGATCTCCTCATTCCGCTCTGCACAGGCGATAATTGTTCGTTTCAATTTGTCGTTGGGTTTGGGGCAGACACAGGGTGGAGTCAGTGCGGAGTCAGGTTGGAGGAGGTGACATGGTGGAGTCAGGGAAAAGGAGGTGACAGGGCGAGGACAGGGCAGAGCCCGGGCAGAGGAGGTCGCCAGCTGGAGTGGATCTCCACGCTGAGCCAGCCTGGCCAAATCTTACGCCAGCCAGGATCGTCCAAATTTTCGACCCCTGTCAAGTATTTTTTTTTTTGTGAGACAGAGGAACTAAATAACTTGACATTTCGGACAGAGTAACCAGCTGGGGCCGAGTGTAAACAGTCGCTGATACGATGACCGTTTCTGAGACCCCCCACCAATGTCAACAGTGGGCTTTAGAACTTAAACACAGTTTCCTCTGTCTCCCCAACCCACCAACCCACCCACTACCACACACCCACACACAGACACACACACCCCCACCCATATCCCCAGTCAACCCCCATCACCACCCCACAGATACACGCACACACATACAATTGGCCCACACACACAGCCCCACCACCACCACACACAGACACACACACAAAACCACCCCCACACTCACACACAACCCCCAAATCCCCAGTCAAACCCCATCACCACCCCACAGACACACACACACATACAATTGTTCCACACACACACAACCTCACCACGACCCCCCACACACACACATACAAACAACCCCCTCCCCCATACACACACACAACCCCCCCAAATCCCCCATCAAACCCCATCAACACCCCCCCACACACACACACACTCACCACCCCACACACATACACACACATGAACAACCCCCGGCCCCCCCACTGCCCTGGGACACTCATCCCCCCTCCTTCTAATTATGGCATCTCAGCGCTCCACCAGGCCCCAGCAGAAAATGCATTGGATCAAAGCCCCCCAAACACAAGCAGCATCATTGAAATTAATTGTGCAAATGATATTGTTTTAATCTTTGTGCAATCTGCCGCCAGCCTCCGGCATCAAGCCCCGGTTCTGTGTTTGTTTAAACGGGCTCGGCTCTCGCCAAGGCCAGCCAAAGTGAACTGAATCGCAGCCGAGTTCATGGCGCACGCCCCCTTCAGAGGCCCCCATCCCGTCCTGGGGCGACCCCCACTGCAGTCTCGCGGCGTGCAGACGGCAACTTCCAAAAAAACAATTCTTTTTTTTTTTGCAGCCCCCCTGGTTAGTCTTCTGGCCAGAGATTGGCTGATACAAACAGGGTGACATCCCCTGATAGGCCACACCTGGCCCTGCGGCCTGGGCCTGACCAGCAGGGCCATGTGGTTAGCAGTGTGTGTGCATGTTTGTCTTAACTCTGGATCACACGCTGGCTCTGTTTGAACTCGAAGAAAAAATACAGCGGGTTACTGAGGATAGAGGCTGATTCAAATCAGACGTTCGAGAGGAGCAGCTTTCTACCGCCAGGGCTTGATGGTGCATGCGGTCAAAAGGCCTTTTAAGGCCTCTGGCAGACTTTCGATACAATATTTCAGATGCCAGATTTGCTTTATGCCATTTGAACAAGCAAGTGCACATGGTGTGCATGTTTGTGCTGTAAATGGATGTGAACTCCTTTATCACCACTTGTTTTACTTTGATTTATGCAGCTGTACTTATTTTAGACTGTTATTAAGGAGACTGTTTGTTCAATGTGTGTGTGAGTGTGTGTATGTGTGTGTGAGCACATGATGTGTGTGTGTGTGTGTGTGTGTGTGTGTGTGTGTGTGCATATGTGTGGGTGTGTGTGTGTATGTGTGTGTGTGTGTGTGTGTGTTTGAGTGTGTGTGCGAGTGTGTAAGTGTGTATGACCTCACCACAGCGTATCATTTATATTATATAAGATGAATATAAGAGTGAATATAAGATGAATATAAGAGTGAATATAAGAAGCTCGCAACAATTCATTTTCCAGTAAAAGCGACTTGATTATCACAGAATTCAGTGCATACTGCCACCTACAGTACTTGGCTCAAGCAAGCAACTGAGCGGAACTGCATAGAGTATCAATGCTTTTAGCTCTGGAAATTTGATTTAGACTCCGCTGACATCGGTTCGCTGAAAGTATGTTTCGGGCCTACCTGTATGTAGCTGTCTATGGTGTGTAAAGATTTCACTGTAAAATATTTTTCAATAGTGCTGTAATCTGTATCCCCCATCACCTACACACACGCACACTGACACACACACACACACGCACAAACACCAATGTACTGTCAATGAATACTGCAGACTCCTGGAGTGGGTGTCCTGGCAAGCTGATTGGAGGAGGGCTGAGGAAGAGGGCTGGGGGGGGTTCTGCCACAAATCAAAGGGATTTACACATCCCCCCCAGCTCCCAAAAATTGTGTCAAGGAAAGTAAGAGAAGGGGAAAAAAAACATGTTGTTTTGCCTCATTAGTTTCAAGTGAAACCAGATTGAAAAAGAGGTTTTGGAGTGAAGGGATGGGGGGCGAGGGGGGCAGGAGAGGGGAAACGAGTAGGGAAAGAATCCGTAAGCATAACCCAGTGAATAAGTCCCTCACAGTGAATAACCATAACTGTGGCAAAGCGCATTTCCCCTACTGTCTATTACAATCAGCAACGGCTGTGAACAAATACCCACAACTTTAAATTTTGGGAGAGAGGGGTTTATTATGAGTGCCAATGCTATTGATTGATTGACTTACAATGAGCTAAACTGTTTTTTATTCATAAAAATCCTACATACCTGCATTCTCTCATGTCAGCTGTTTTCTACATCCATCCTCATCTCCATATCCAACTCTTCTAACAATCTTTCAATCACGATTCTGTTTCTACCACAGCACTGAAACAGCTCTTTTTAGACTGGCAAATAACCTGTTGATGAATGCAGACTCTGGTGAGTGCTCAGTTTTTGTTCTTTTAGACCTTAGCACTGCCTTTCAAACCTTTGGCCATACTATATTTGTAAATTGCCCAAGTAGCTGGCTGGGTCTTACGAGAAATGCTCTGAGCTGGTTTATGTAATATCTTTCAGACAGAAAATTATTTTTTTCTTTTGGTGACCATGTGTCTTCCATTGCTCCAATTACCTGTGGAGTTCCTCCGGGGTCTATCTTAGAGCCTCTGTTACTTACACTTACATGTTACCTCTTGGCTATATCATTCACAGCCTCAATATCCCCTTTCGTGTTTATGCCGATGATATACAACTGTATTTATCAGTCAAACCAGGTGATACTGGTAAAATATTCATCTTATATGGTTCATGGTTAAATGATTATTAAATGTTAGATGTCTGAGAACTTCCTTCAACTAAATTTGGATAACATTTAAGCCTTAGCCCTGTGAGCTAAGGATGAGTCTGACTTGCTCTGTAATAATCTGGGAACTCTAATCCCAAATGTAATTTTTTTTTAAAAAGGTCATTTTTATCTTTTAATGACACAGAGAAAGTCATCCACACTTTTATTTCCTCACAATTAAATTACTGCAATGCCCTGTATTCAACCACAAATAGCCTGATTTTATCTCGGCTCCAGTTGGTTCCAAATTCAGCTGCCAGATTTCTTCCTAAAACTACAGAGGTATCATATTACCCCAGTCCTGAAGTCATTACATTGGCTCCCAGTGGCTTTTAGAATAGATGTTGAGATTTTATGGATCACTTTTAAAGAACGACATGGTTTAGCCCCTGATAACATAGCGGAACTGTTGATGCCCTCTAAACCGAATAGAGCTCTTAGGTCATTGAAAAAGTGTCTTCTCGCTGTTCCCACGACCCGGCTACACACTGCAGGTGATCTGGCCTTCTCAGCTCTGGCTCCCAAGCTCTGGAAGGCCTTGCCTGAAAATATCAGAAATGCAAAATCTGTCACCATTTTTAAGTCTCTTTTGAAAACACACTTTTTTTAGACCTTTAACTCTGTTTAATTTTTATTACAGCCTTATTCTTGTAACTTTAATTACGGTGTTATTACTGTTTTAAATCTCTGTTTATGACTTTGTTATCTCTCAATGCCCCATTTTCTCTTTTCTTGTTATAATTGCCCTTGTGTTTAAATTGTTTGATTTATTTTAGTTTGACCTCTTTTTATCTCAAAAGTGCTTTTATCACCATGTATGAAAAGTGCTTTATAAATAAAGTTATTTCTCTATTCGTATTATTATCTGTACGTGATCATTTTCTAAATGAAAGGTTGCAATCTCTTCCAGGCTAAAGCAAAGACGAGGTTACTCTTTACAGTATGTGATATCCCCCTCATGTCATTGTTTAATAATGCCATTGATGATGTTCCTTTGTGTGTCTTTGTGACACAATTCAGAGCAGGGAGCACACTTGTAGGACCCGAGCGACACAATCAATGGCACAGATTATCTACAGCAGATAAATATCAGCAGAAGGTTTCAAATTGAAACTTGAAAAGCACTAGATGTTGTCGCTAGGCACTTTTAGAGGTAAAGAAGGTGGAGTCTAAAAAGTCTCTAGATTTAGCAAAAGTAATAGATTTAGCAACACTATGTTGGAAACACTGTTTGTCACTCCCTTATCACTTCCTAATTATGCATGTAACAACAGGCCATTTAGTTCTCAACATTGAAACAAAGATGGTGGTCTGGATTCAATCAAAATGTGCCCTTAACTTTGACTTTCAAAAAACGTTGAATCCATTCTGATGCTTAAAGTCCAAGTCTCCTGGAAGTTCTGGAAGTCTTCTGCGTTGTCATGTCTCCTGTTCGTGTTCCCCGTAATTAGGTGTTTTTAGTTTATTCCATGTTTTACTGGCTGTCCGGTCCGTGTTTTCACCTCATGTGTCTGATTGCAGTTAGCTGCATTCGTGTTAATTCCTGATTGTTTCTCGTTATATCTAAATGTATATAAGCTGTGCATTTTCCCATGTTCGTTGCCAGATTGTCTTGTGCTTTGCTTATGCCTACACAACTTTCCAGCGTTTTCTTTGTTTACCTGTGTTTTGTTTCCTCATGTTCGTGTTTGTGCTTCCGTGTCTGTTCCTGTCTCAGTCTCGTTCCCGATCCACCTGTTTGTGCTCCTTGTGGTTACAGCCCTGCTCCTCTCTGTGTTCCCCGGACTGATTTCCTGATACCAACCTCCGCCTGCCCATTGACCACGTCTTGCCTGCCTGTGACACAGCTGGAGCCTGAAACGAACTTTGCCTGTCCCCCACTACTCTTTGGATTCCAGTATTGCCCTGATTGCTCCCGTTTGACCATTGCCTATTGTTTTTGCAATAAAAACATTATTGCATTCCTGGGTCCGCGCCTGGTTTTCCGACACCGATCCTGACATGCGTGATGATACAAAATCTCACGGAAATGGTTTGCTCTCACAAAACACCCGCTCTACCAATCTGGACATCTGACTGCTCCTTTATGTTTCCTGGAAATCAATTTTGTCAAGTTAGGTTATCTGCATGGGGATCTTGTGAACTCTACCTAGCTAGCCAAGTGTTAGTGCCATTTATATCCTACTATAAAGCAATGATCACCGCCCTCCAATGTACACCAAATTCAGTAAACATACAATATAATATTAATTTATATGAATGATATTAACACTATATCCATAGAATTCACCATATTTAAAATTGTATTATTTTCTGACCTCTCTCGAACCCTCAGCTATGCAAACATTAACCAGACAAACAGAGACACTGTTTTCTCAGCCACTCAGTGTACCAGGTTTTCACTCTCTCTCTCTCTCTCTCTCTCTCTCTCTCTCTCTCTCTCTCTCTCTCTCTCTCTCTCTCTCTCTCTCTCTCAATCTCTCTCTCTCTGTCTGGCCAGCTATATTCCCTAGCTACCGAATGTTCAGTGTGTAGGCAGGAAGTTAGAGGGGTTGCCCATACCAGGCCATCTAGGTGGGGCTCCACTCAATCTGTCTGCCTATACAGATGATCTCACAGTGTTCATACGGGGGGAGGGGGATATTAGGGAGCTTAGTGATAGCCTAGGGGTGTACGAAAAGGTCTCCTTAGCCAAAGTGAATTTGGGTAAGAGTGAGAGGTTTGTGACAGGTGAATGGGGTGGTGTTGAGCCATCAAGGCTCTTGGGAGGTGTGAGGTGGAGCAGAACAGGGTTTAAATTGCTGGGGGTCTTTTTGGGCACTGAGGAATACCAGGAGAAAAGCTGGGAGGGCATAATGGAAAGGACGTGTTCAAGGTTTACTAAATGGAAATGGCTATTACCTCAGCTATCTCACAGGGGGAGAGTACTGGTTACAAACAACCTGGTTGCTTCAACATTGTGGCATAGGATTGTCCTCCAGCCACCAAGAAGCCTAATTAGAAACGTTCAGCAACAGGTGGTGGTTTTCCTGGTCGGGGCAACATTGTACCTGCAGCAGTTTTGCACCTACCACTGCAAGAAGTGAGGCAGGGCCTGGTGCACATTGGGGTCAAGGCTTAAATTGACCTCAAGGCTTAAGGCAGGGTCAAGGCTTAAATTTACAGATCAGGAAATAGAGGTATTGGTTGACGAGGTACAATGCCATATTACAGCATAGGAAAACAACAGGAACAGAGAATACAAAAATACCCAAAATACATACAGAGAGTGACAAAGAAATTAATTCATTAGGCATAACAAAACTAACAGTAAATGATGTAAAGAAAACAAACAACTGATAATGCAAAGAAAATATGACATGACGTTAGGCAGAGTCCAACAGAAAAACTTTCCTACAACATAATGCTGGAAAAAGACACTGGCTGTGGTTCAACCGAGGAAGGAGTATTAGAATAGATAGAATAGAAATGACTAAACTTGTGATGGGAGAAGTCCACAGACCATCTGAAAGTAAAACTGTATTCACAATTTATTCTACACCCTCCTGACCGCACACGCACAATAAGATAATTGTTCAAATTCAGAACTGCGTATTTATACTGCTGATGACAAATTGGTCAATAGGAATCCTGCATCCTTTCATGTAATTTTATATCAAGTTCTACTAAATAATATGTATGCTATATAGAATACATATTAAAAATGATCTGACTTGGTTGTCTGTAGATCAGGTATTCCTGAAAATAAAGCTGTCATGACATGAACCGGGTACTTTGCAACACCATTTGTGATTATTTGTTTTGCATCCCCGGGACAGTGACTAGCATCTTAGAAAGCGCAATACAAAATGGGAATTGCGAATTGTGGTTAAATACCTAGGCGATATTTAATAATAGCGCTTTGACTCAATGCAACGGCTTAGTAAATCTGACGTAGATATTGCAACCTTGTAGTGACTGCTTTTGAGTTGGAAAAGCAGTCACAATCCTTTAGTAAATCTACGCCTCTGTCTGCACAGAGGGATACTTCCAGTCCAGGTGCTTAAATGAGGGAGGAACATGTGTTACATAATCCAGTGGTGCCAGCTGGGTCATTGACTTCTGCCAGTTTACAGGGCCTGTCTGGTTAGAAGGGTGTGTTTGAAGCTGGCTCACCTGGTGAATTGGGACGGATGGATCACAGCAGCTACTCTGGGGCAGAGAACAGGCGTCAGGTCGTTCCGCCTGCTGCAGAGACTGTTGGACGAGATACAAGCTCATATGCCTGCTTCTTTCAAGGAGGCCCTAGAGGAGATGGCACTGCAAAGCCCTGATGAGCAGGCTGATGATGAGTCCCCGCCTGTAACTGTTAGCACAGCTGTGGGTGAGTGGCACGAGGATGAGAGGATGTTACTCTCCTTTAAGGCCCCTGAATTGGGGGCCCTTTCGATTACAAACTTGGCTTCACTAACGAGGCTCAGCATCTATTTGGGCCAGACTCCTCTCTGAGGGTAGCACTGGAGGTCCCTGTATAAACCTCCTGTGGAAAAGTGTACTGATCCACTGATCTGCAGTGGAGAGTTATTCATGGGGCCATAGGTACAAGCAGGCATGTGGGACACCTGGATACAACAGTGGGGAATGAGGGCAGCTTATCCACGCTCAAGAATGGTTCCACGGGCTCGATTATGTGTTCACTCCTGAATTGTTTGTTTTGGGGCCAAAATATGTGTACGCTCACAGGAGGAAGCTCTGCCTCATTCATTTCTTGTCAGGTCAGGCAAAGCTGGCAATATGGAAAGCCAGGAAGAATAAGATATCAGGTTATGGGCAATTGATCTGGAAAAAATATGAAAAAATGTTGAGTTTGCGTTTTCCTTGCTTACTGACAGCAGGGCTGACTTCAACATCAAATGGGGTGAGGGAGATGTCTTATGTCATGTTTCAGCCACCAATGAACTTGTGTTGAGCACCTAAACTGTTTGGTGTGGAGGGGTAGTGTTTCTTTATGTCCTGGTTTTAATTCACTCATTTCAATGTTTTTAGGTGAAAGTCATGTTGATCCTGATGGTCAGTTTTTATTCTATGTAAACATGTATTGAGGTATGGCTGTTTGTGCAGTCATACCAATAAAGGTGGGTTACATTTTATTATCTCCCTCTCTCTCTCTGTTTCTCTCTCTCTTCAACTCCCCTAAATTTGGGTTCATGGATTCATATTCCAGGTATGTCCAGCTCAAATGAAGTATGTGCCACTGGACACCACCATGTGTATGAAGAGCTCATACATGTCCCCCCTGCCCCACAGTGATGTAGGATTATGGACTTGTCCAATGAGCTCCAAATGCTTGAGGGAACAAGGCCCTCACAGAAGCAGAGTGCTTTGTTTCCCCATTCGGAGTTTTCAGAAGACTTAAAAGTCCTCCTCAGTTTAAAAAAAATTGTCTGATTACAATATAATGATCATAGCGTAAAACAAAGGGTTCCTTTGAGTGGAACAGGAAAGATTGTGATGAATGTTTTTTTTTGGTTCATTCTGAAAGGCCCTGCTAAAGTGATGGGTTAACGTGTGGAACCCAGCACGGAGGTCCAGCTTGCTTCAATTAAATGTCGTCAGAAGCTGGTTTTCATTAGAATCCTGGCAAACTCAAGGTGATTCCTTTCTCAGTGAAAAACACCAGAGAAGCTAAAAAGCAAAAACACTGGTTAACAAAGAATAATAGAATAATAGCCAGCTTGAGAAGGTACCTTCCAGTTGTCCCATTTCCTGAGGATTTCCTTCCTGTGAGCCGATATGCCAAACATACTAAGCGTACCCAAACTGAACATGGGTCAGCTGAGGTGAGCTGAGGAAAATCCATCATCCTCCAACACTTTTCTTTTATGAACTGGGTTTTTGTATCATTCAATCATTTTCACGTTTTGAACAATCCTCGGCAATTCTTAGATGGACACTGGATATGAGCGACCAAGTGAGCATGTAAGCTTTTACCCTGCGTTCTGCTGCTGTTCAGTTGCGGATGCCATATGATGCGCATACCTGTACTCATGTGTACAATGACAGATGTCACACTGGATGTGAGTTTAGATTTCACGTTTTTTTAAGGCAAGCCATCTCATTGTGCAAGTTTGCTGTGCATTTGGCCATTCAGCCCTGGCTAGGCCGTAACCCCCCCAGCTAGGCAGAGTTTGTTCCCCCTCATGTATATTATGTGCTTATTGGGAGGTGGGAAAAAATGCAGAGGGGTTACAGCAGTTATTTGCTCTCTAATTGTCTCATTTCAGAGCGGGGGGAGTGGGACACACATGGGGGTTGGGGGGGTGGGGAGTGGGACACATGGGGTGGGGGGTGGCATGGCACACAGAAACAAAATAATCTATGCAAGCGGGCCTGGAATTTTCTTGCAAAGCAATTCAAAGACAAAAGTCTCTGCTAAATCAAATATTTGCAAGAAAGCCACTTATCAAAAGTGACAAGAGGGCTTAGAGAGATCTTGGTGTGGCTGTCTCACATATTTATTTATCTTTGGAAAATAGCACACATCTCGTGGTGAACGACTCTAAAGAGTTCAGCCGGTCAAATGAGCTTTGTGATACTACAGCATCTTCAGCACCTGTGTGATAATACAGCATCTTCAGCACCTGGGTGATACTACAGCAGCTTCAGCACCTGAGTGATAATACAGCATCTTCAGCACCTGGGTGATACTACAGCAGCTTCAGCACCTGTGTGATAATACAGCATCTTCAGCACCTGTGTGATAATACAGCATCTTCAGCACCTGGGTGATACTACAGCAGCTTCAGCACCTGTGTGACAATACAGCAGCTTCAGCACCTGTGTGATAATACAGCATCTTCAGCACCTGAGTGATAATACAGCATCTTCAGCACCTGGGTGATACTACAGCAGCTTCAGCACCTGTGTGATAATACAGCATCTTCAGCACCTGTGTGATAATACAGCATCTTCAGCACCTGAGTGATAATAGAGCATCTTCAGCACCTGTGTGACAATACAGCAGCTTCAGCACCTGAGTGATAATAGAGCATCTTCAGCACCTGTTTGACAATACAGCAGCTTCAGCACCTAATTTGTGCCAGAGCAAGCTGGAGATCTGGGATTTTGACGTTCCGGGTTTGGCACCTCTTCAACAGCTTCTCAATCAGTTGTGGTTTTATCTGTAGCAGTTGTAAATGTGTGCTGTATTGTGTGGTTTTATTTGTAGCAGTTGTAAATGTGTGTTGTATTGTGTTGTGTTATTTGTAGCAGTTGTAAATGTGTGCTGTTTTGATTGTTGGGCATTATGTGTGACGTCACATGGGAGCCTTTGTCCCCCTCGCACGCCCTGCCTCTCCCATTCACGTTGAGCTCTGGTGCCTTGTGATTTACAAATTGAAGCTCTGTGTAGCTTCTCTCCATATACTGTATATATATGCACTATATGAAGATTTTTCAATGAATGAATCCTGAACTGATTGAATTTAAATGGTATGGACTCCATTCCTGATTTAAACAGTATACAGTCTATGTATATAAATATACGCATATGTATGTGTGTGTGTGTGTGTGTGTGTGTGTGTGTGTGTGTGTGTGTGTGTGTGTGTGTGTGTGTGTGTGTGTGTGTATGTGCGTGTGTACCATGTATCTCTTTCCTTTAAGCACTAGTCTTTCAAAAGCTGTTACAGTCAACCATGTTTCCACTTGCAAATGGGTTACTTTATCTAAAGAAGTCAAAGTCACTTGAATTTCTCTGGAAAGGAAAGGACAGCGAGGATCCACTGCAGATTTATCGTTTATGGATCTGTTATTTCCTCTCGGCCTTGAATGTGATGAATGACAGCTCTGGATGACACCTGGCTGTGGTTATCCTCCCTTCCCATTCACACATGCAGCTCAATGTCTGACCTCTTTGTTTTATTGCTCGGTTTGAAATTTGGGAATGTCACGATTGTCCTGCTCACTGTGTTTTTTGGTGCTGGAAGATAAGGCTCAGCCGGAGTCCTGCAGTGTTGGACTGATTCCTTCACCGCCGATGAGTGACTTATATTCTGTACTAAATTTATAGGGATTCCTTTTCCCAGCTGGGTTTTCCTCATTCTGTTGCTGTGAAAGAAAACCAGGAAGTGCCATTGTCACCACTGACAAGCAACCTTTCCCGTCGATGAGCTGGAAAAAGGAAAGAATGTAACCAAAGAAGAACCATTTTGGATGGAAATTATATTCCCTGGGTTGAGTCAAGGGGCGGGCTCGGGGGCAGTGGGGAGCGGGAGGTGGATTGTGGTGGTGGGGGTAGAGGGGGGTATGGCTGGCAGCATTGTGGGGAGCAGGTTATCTGTCCATTTATTGGCCATAGCACAAACACGTGATACCGATGTTCAAAACAGGATATAAAGTGAGGGAGAAAGGAAATGTTAATGTTAAAAAAGAAAGCTGGAGAGGGAGAGAAACTGACACTGGGGGTTATGAAAGATTGAAAGCCATTCAAGCAGGAAACACATCTGAACTTAGATGTCCTTGGTTTAAAAAGTCATCTTTCCAATTTTAGAGTTGTTTTTGCTGCGGTTCATAATGACCTGTGGGCAGAGAGGACTTGATTTACGGTTTGGCGCCATAATTGATTTTTTCCTGATCAAATGACTTATGAGTCTCCCCCCCTCTCTCTCTCACTCTCTCTCTCTCTCTCTTCTCTGCTGATGAATGAGTCCCTCTCTCTATGGGATCCCGTGCCTGAGTCAGGCTGTGTTTGCTGTGCAGCCTCATCCAACGCTCTGCCAGCCCAGAGCAGCAGCGTACATGTCCTGTTAGCCTTGCATGTATGAGCAAGTGCACACGGGGGCGAGCATGTCGGCATGTTTGTGTGTGGCACTGTGCGTGTACTGCACTGCTGTGTATGTGGGTCATGTGTGTCTACATTACGATGGGATATATCTTGGCCCTTTGTGTAAATGATGGGTGCAAATACAGTACGTATTGATCTAGAGCTAAGTGTGGCATAACATTTGGTGCAGTCTGAAAAAGTAAACTTGAGAAAGAGGTTCTACTTCCTAATTAATAAAAGTTGTCTTGTGGGAATTGCTGGACAGCTTGTGGGTGTGTTGTCATTCCATAGTGTGTTTGTTTGGATATACTATAGTAAGCCTCATAAAGGCGATAGACTCTGTGTGTGTGTGTGTGTGTGTGTGTGTGAGAGTGCATATGTGTGTATGCCTGGGAAGGGCCAAACTAGACCTTCTGCTGTGGCTCATCTTCAAATGTTTATACTTCTCTGCAACAAATAAATAAGATCTGAACTTAAAGATGAGCTCGTTGTGCACATTGATTGACAGTTTTTTACAGTGAACTTTAAGTCAGCTGCCTGTGGAATAAAGGGCTGCCCTTAAGGATTGAATGTGTCAACCCTAAAGAAACTCCCACACGTTCCCTGTGTTAAACAGAATCCGCACTGGTCCCAGGCAGTTCAGCATTCATTGTAAAAATACACAGAAAAACTATGGCGTAGCAGCCCAGGAAGTTCTGAGAAAACGTATTATCAGAGCCTAGTATGCAAATTGCTTTTAAGAGGGCTCTGTTGTTTCCTGTTCAGATAAGCGCCAGCTGGTCCAAATGCACAGACGGTGCAAAGGGGATAAAGGGAATAAAGAATTGATGGGCAGAGGTGGGCTCTGGGAGACTGAACGAAAGGTCCTGATGAAAAATTCAAAAGGATTTCAGAGGAGCCTGGTTAAACTACACTGCAATCACACATCAAATAGCACAAGCCCCCTTTTGTTTAAATCCTCCACCTAGGCCCCATTATGCGTGCATTACAGGTCCGTAAGCATAAGGGTAAGGTCTAACAACAATGTGTGTGTAGTGAGTACATGCCAAACCAGAGCCAGGTAGCTTCCACAAACAAAAAGACAGGAGATATGGTTGACTCACTCTGCTGTACGAAACTGTTCTGCCCATACCAGCCCAGTCTGCTGGCTACTGTGCAGGACTTACCACTGTCGCCCTAACCCACCCAAAGCATACAGCAAAAGCCACACTGAAGTGGTTTAAAAACAACAAAACATCAATGTCCTGGAGTGGCCCAATCAAAGCCAAGACCTCAGTTACATTGAGAATCCTTTGAAAATTGCTGTTCACCACTGGTCCCCATCCAACAATTTTGTTAAGTAAGAATAGTCCAGATGTGCAAAGCTGGTAGAGACTTACTCAATTAGACTCACAGCTGTAATTTCAGCTAAATGTACATCTACCAATTATTGAGTCAAGGGGGTGAATACTTGTGCAAATAATTATTGTCTGTTTTTTATTTATTTATTTAATTAATTAATTAAGAAAAAGCTTTAGAGTTGGTTTATTTAAATTTGATTTGATATATTTTATGATATATTGATATATGACTTGAATACTTTTTATACCCAATGCAGTTGCCCTTTTTTGTACTTTTTCAAGAGTTTCCACGTCTTTCTTGTAGTGTGGTGCCCAGAACTACACACAGTACTCTAAATGAGGCCTGAGAAAGGCATTATTTAACATCAATACAACCTCCTTTGATTTATGCTTAATACTTTTTGTTATACTGTATATCCCAGAATCCTGTTGGCCTTTTGTAGCACATTGCTTAGATCCATGTAGACTTTTATCAACTACAACTCCTAAGTCTTTTCTCAAATTGAACACTTTATTCTTCTCCTCCCACGTGCATTTATCCAGTTTACATTTATCAATATTGATTATCATCTGCCATGTTTCTGCCAATTTTTGGATTACCTTAGTCGATTCCAAACTGGTTGCTAAACAACCAAGTTTTGCAAATCTGTGAATGTAACTATTTTGCTACTAACAGCCTATCAAGATCAATTTATGTAAATAAGGAAAAGCATGTCCCAGAGGTCCCACCACGGATCCCTGCGGGACCCCAACCAATTACTGCTTTAACTGAATTATTTATGCCAGATATTTCTATGGATGGAGCAACCTTACAGAGAAGTTTGTGTTCCAATATCCACCTGATGCAATTGTGCCAGACAAATCCCTGATATTTCCCAAAGTTTGACTGTCATGCGAACTGGAACGACCTGAGAAGTCCTCATTCTCAGACCATGACACAACGGTCCTGGTGTTTTACCCAGGGCCGCACGATGGCCCGGAGGCATTAAAGCGACCCCCCTCCAGCTTCACTGCTCCTGTTTACAAGGTCAGGGGGGCACTGAGGTGTAAATAACACTGGTTTTGTTTTTTAACCGTAAACAACACGTTGTGAGGCCATTAACCACAGTGTTCATTAGAGCCAACAAAAAATAAGACCCAAAACTAATTGCTCTTTAACTCTTTCTTTGTCCACGCCGTTTGCCTGAGCGTGGGGGTCTCTGTTTATATGTCTTTAATCTTTTTTTTTTAAGTCATTAGCGTTGAGGGGAAAATGCCATGCCTTTCAGCGCAGCATCGTGTTTGCTTAGGGACCCTGCGTGCCTTTGATGAAACGGCCAGGATGAAAGAGACGAAGCCGACGGGAAGATGCCCGAGCGGCAAGGGAAACGCTGGCCGGCTCAAAGAGAATCCTCTTTGTGTGCACGACTCCCTCGTGCTATCGGCCTCATTACTAAGTGATCATAATGCTTTCATAGATCTGTTTATCAGGTCCAACAATCAATTAGTCCCAGCTGAGGACAACCCTAGTTAAAGGAACCATGTAAACCGAGGGACAAAGAACGCAACAATGGAACGAGGGAATGACGTGAAAATCTGAACATGACCCGAGTCGACCCACTGTTAATGCCGATTGTGTTAATCAATGTCGCCGTTCGGGTAATGCAACTTGAAACGTTTCGCCCCAAGAGCAGGTGCTCTTATCTGAAACAGGAAGTGAAAGACCCGAAATGCTGTTTCTTTTTTGAGAGCGCATTGCAATGTTTTTCCGTTGCTCTCTTTCCTTTTAAGCGGCCGTTTTAATGTTGACACTAAAAAACTGTGTGAATTTTTTTTATGAAAAGAAAAGAGGTGTTGAAAGCACGGCCCAGACTTCCCTTTCGTACGGCACTTGACACAGAAAAGTTAAAGAAAAATATAAAACTCCAAGTTTATGGTAAAGTCCAAAACCGAAAACCCAACAGTAGCACTTTTCACACAGAGGTCACACAGATCTTCACATCCTATGCCTCTATTTATTCCCCCTGGGATAAAATCTAATTGAAAATGAAATGTCCTTAATTCTCTTTGTAACTGCTATTGTCCTCTTTTGAGAAAGCCGCTGGGCTTCAGAGAAGTTAGGCCATTTTCCTCTAAAGAATGGGAAGAAATACGCTGCGTGGCCTTCATGCTTTAATTCGCTTCACCTTCAGGGGCTACACAAAATCTGTAGTGCCCCAAATACATTTGTTCCACTAGAACTACAAAACACCATGGCACAGGTCTGTAAAATGTGCATGTATGTTTCCACTTCTGTGTTAAGTCTGCCTTGATGTTGTATCATAGCAGAGAGTGGTGAAGGGGGGAGGGCAGTTACCGTAAGTGTGGGGTTGGCATCCTATTGGAAAAGCACCGTTATTGTTGTTGTGTTTTTATTTAGTCTGAGTATCGCCAACGGTGACGCCACGGAGCAATGCTGCCCTGTTTCTCCCTCCAGCTGGCTTGCCGTGGTAACAACAGGGCCCCCTCCCTCCCCCATCAGAAGGCAATACTCTTGTGCTACTCTGGAGCAGGGTGCTGGTGGTGAGTAGAGAGAGGAACTAACCAGCACAGGAACTCCACTGCACAAACAAACACTCCCAGCAAGGTGCCACACAATGCAGTATCTCTTTGACAATCCTACGTATGTGTTACCTAACTTTGCCTGAGAATTTTAAGAACTCTTGAAACCAGGCGGTATTTTATGAGTGCTGATATCGTCAAAGTATTTCACAATTCCTGTTTTGTATTGTGCTTTCTGAGGTGCTATTCGCTGTCCCAGCGATGCAAAACAAATAATCACACATTTTGTTGCACAGTACCCCAGCTCATATCACAACAGCTTTATTTTCAGGAATACCTGTATCTACAAACAGCTAAGTCAGAACTGTAAATATATATTCTATATGGCATTCACATTATTCAATAGAACTGTCATCAGCTAGCAGTCAGTATAAAATTGAAGTTCTGAATTTGAACAATTATCTTATTGTGCGTGTGCGGTCAGGAGGGTACAGAATTCATCGTGAATACAGTTTTACTTTCAGGCGCTCTGTGGCCTTCTCCCATCACAAGTTTAGTCAGTTCTAGTCTTAATTGTATTCTAATACTCTTTCCTCGGTTGGAACACTACCGGTGTCTTTTTCCGCCATTATGTTGTAGGAAAGTTTTTCTTTTGGACGACGCCTAACATCATGTCATATTTTCTCTACATCACTGTTGTTGTTTCCTTTACATAATCTACTGTTTGTTTTGTTATGCCTAATGATTTATGTATTTTTGTGTACCTCATTGACCATTACCTCTATTTCCTGATCTGCATCTTTTTCTTTCATCAGAAAGTTTTCTTTTTCTCATGGTTGCCTCACTGCTCCGTATCCATTTCTTGGCGCTTTGTGATCTGGACATCAAAGTATATATTGTTTCTGACCCTTTTTATGGGTGTATTCTACCACAAATTAAATGAGGGCAATTTGCTTCTTTGATTGCGTAATTAGAACCAGTCTTAGTAAATTGCTCGTTAATGTGTTGCTATCTGCTGCAAAAAATAGAGACTATCTTAGTAAATCTGGCCCTGAGAGCCTTAAGTTTATCCTCATAACTTTTACCTTTCATATAAGGTAAAATATATATCTTCTATATAGCTTCTATATATTTATTGTAGTGTGGTGCCCAGAACTGCACACAGTACTCTAAGTGAGGTCTGACATTATATAGATCTGGCATTATATAACCTCATTTGATTTATACTCAATACTTTTTACTATATATCCCAGCATCCTGTTGGCCTTTTTCACTGCTGTAGCACGCTTCTTAGAAGCAGATAGACTTTGATTAACTACAATTTCTAATTTCTAAAGTATTTTTCTAATTGAACGCCTACTCATTTTTTGCCACCCATAAAATATTTCTGTCTTATATTTCTATATCCCACATGCATAACTTTACATTTAGCAATACTGAATGTCATCTGCAATCTTTCTGCCCATTCTTGGATTTTGTTTATATCATCTTGGATTACCTTATTCGAGTCCAAACTGTTTGCTAAACCCCCAAGTTTTGTATCATCTGCAAATTTTACTATTTTGCAACTAACATCCTGATCAAGATCATTTATGTAAATAAGGAAGAGCAGAGGTCCCAGCACAGATCCCTGAGGGACTGCACTGCCCACCGCACCTAGGTCAGATACAACCCCACCTCCTGTTACTCTTTGTATTCGCCCTTGCAGCCAATTATGAACCCACTCTTTACTCCTGTAATTCCTACTGAATTCATTTTAACAATGAACCTCTCATGTGGTACCTTTTTGAAAGTCTAAATATATAATATCATAAGCCTGGTTCAAGTCAAGATACTTACGGTCCCCTGAGTGGCATAAGGGTAAAGGCACTTGCCTGGAGTGTAAGTTGCCTACTGCGGCCGGGGTTTGATCCCCGGTTGCGCCAGCCTGGCTCTGGCCGGGAGCCCCATTCAGGGGTGATGATTGGCTGTCCAGACTGTACCAAAAAGCAGTCATTAACCACATCTGAAAACTCCTCTTCACATTTACCCTAACCTGACACTACTTCCCAATTAATAGAGGGGTAATTAAATTTGCCCATAATTAACGTCTCTCCTTCTGCACAGGCTTGTTTTATGTTACCATAGAGCATAGTATTTATGTTGCTGTCTGAAGCTGGTGGCCACCAGATTCAGACAGCAACATAAATACTTGTATGTTGCTTTTAAGGCACTTGCTCTTGCGAGATGCCAACACGGACAGCCCTATTGTGTGTTTTATAGATTTCTTTTTACGAGTCGGCTTATAAATAGGTCCATCCTCTGAACTGACATGTGTACTGACATGTGCACTGACATGTGTAATGTTCCTTCAGATTTTTTAACTACCTTCTTCATTAAGTGCCTGCTGATCTGTAGGAAAAAAACTATACAGAGCAGAGATTTTCCCACAATGCCTTTAACCTCTTACACTTTTGGAGGAAAAACACTCCTCAAAGGATGGGAAAGCTCTCGATTACTCAGGAGATTTATTTGTTTTTATTTGATCTGTAAGCTCGTATTCTGGAAACTCACATTAAACACTTGTACAAACCCTCGCCCTTTTCCATTTCTTTTGTTTTGCCCTACATGTCCGCTTTTGATAAATGCTTAAATAAGCGCCATACTGTTTCCACTCCACTGTGATGTCAACTTTGAAAGTAAGAGAGACGGCATGAAAGGCATTGCCAGATTGAAAAGAATGAATCAATGCTCTGTGTAATATAATAACTAATCCAGGAGACTTTAGAGGCGGAGAAGTGTTTTTTTGCAGCAACCTCTCTTTGAGATGAAGTAATTTTCAAAGTTAACTTGTTATTCTATGTTGACCTCTATATGTGTGTTTTTTTGTGTGTGGCCTCATGCTCATTACCTTTATTCATCACTGCATGGGAGCATTTTTCAGTAAGGATAACGTTTCCTACCGCCATCCTTCTGCAATAAAGACCAATCTAATCATTTATTCCCATGGTGAAGGAGGACTCCTTCGTTTCCAAGTTCATCCTTCAGAAATTCCAAAGTTCAATTGTCATGTCAGTAATTCTTTAGAGGAGATTAGCATGACGCTTTCAAGTTTTGGTGACCCTCTGCATTTTTCACACTTTAAATGTTTTTATTGTGGACATAAAACCAAACTAAACAAGTCATACCCTGCTCTGCGCTGGATCCTCTCATAATGATCTAATTATCGCCCCTTTACTTATTTCCTGCTGCCCTAAAGACATCCTGCTGTCCTAAAGACTCCACTTACTGTCTCATTCCTGATTGGTTGCTGTTTTCTGCTTCTTTGACTCTGTCGACCAACCTGGACAGCAGCATTGGTGGGGAAAACCGTGAAATTTGATTCATTTTGGAGTTTACTGTGGGTTACATAACACTCAAATACAAATTCTCTATTACTCGAATGCAGCTGAGCAAATATACAAGTCAAATCTGGTGGCTCTGTGACCAAACTGGTGACACCTGTTTGGTGCACTCAGCCCAGAGCCAATCAGTGATGGGTAAGGTCTGACTGGGCGTGGTCAGGACCATCCTACAGCTATGTCTGGGAGGGTTCCCTTTCAAGTACTTCACATTGTAAATAAATCTGGCCTTGCCTTCCAACCCACAGGGTGCCTCCCCCAGAGAGCTTTCCCAGCTGTCACTCAAACAGCTGAGAGGATCTGTTCTGATGCAGCCCTCCTCACACACTGGAAGGGCAGGGCGAACTTGAGTTTGCTCCATTCCGAAGGAATGGTGAAGATGGCAGCCGGTGAGGTTGACACCCTGGTATGTGAATATGTGACTGTTCTTGATCTGCATGCGGCCATTTTGAACAGAGCTGAGTATATATGAATCAATAATTAAATAAAACAATAAATAATAATAACAACAATAATAATTAACCATTATTGTTATTATTGTTATTATTATTATTATTATTATTATTATTATTATTATTATATAATTATTATCATCATTTTTTTATAATAATTCTTCTATTATAATAATAAGAAGCATTTTAAAATATTAATATATTATTTGCCATCAGGTTATAGATTCAAGGGTCATTTGCACTGAAAAATGGTTATCAAAAGAATATGTCTCATCTATAGATTTGAATACAGTTGAAATGGCAGGTGTTGGAGCCATTTTCATTCATTTATGTTGAAATGAATGAATTACTGTATATATTATATATATTATTATTATATACAGTACATTAATATTGTTATTAGATATAAAATATTTGAGGTTCGTATTATTTACCAATAGTATTGATACATTATTTTGGTTTATTTATACATTTATGGTTTTGTAGGTAAGCACCCCTATTTTGCCCAAAGTATTGCTATGACAGGTGCCTATACAGGTGTGGCCACCATCAGCTGATATAGGTGAAGTCATCTAAGGTCAAGGGGGAAAGTAATGGTGGCATACATTCTTTTGAACCACCACACCACACCACTCTACACTACACCACACCACACCACATGGATTTTTTAAATCTAAAACTCCTGTGTTTGTACAGTTTTTGAACCTTTGCTTTTTATCTTACCTTTTCATTAACCTTTTCATTTTTGAGTCGTACAGAATTAATCATTTACGTTTATTCACCACACACTATTATTTAGACTGGAGTTTATTTGGATGTACGTATTTGCTACAGCAGGATGCGGTCACTGTTGTTTGGGGCTATTTATGTTTTTATTGTATTACCCGTCTGTATTCTTAGGATTAATTTGCTCATGTACCATCTCTTCGAAGTCAATGAGCTGGAGGTTATTTTTATGTACTGTAACACTTAATGGACAGTGAAATGTTATATTCTATTAGCTATTAATTACACACACCATGTAATTAGACAATGCACCATAAAGGTAATTTGGCTGTGTGACAAGTGTTTACTGACCACAATCAGAGACCCATAAAAAGGTTCAGGAATGTCTTGCTTTCTCAGGGTCTCATTTGTTGCCTCCTGCCACACACTTGACGGCATTTTGTGGGACAGTTTTTATTCATGTGCCATGAGTGCAAAGCTCTCGGGCCCCTGGTCTCTCTGTCCTCTGGTTTTGGTTCTCGTTCAATTTGTAACTAAACAGCCCTTGTTGCTTTTGAACCTAACAGCATACTTATCACGTTAGATCACAAACACTTTGCTCAATAGTCGTTGTTATTTTATTCATTCTTATTCATACATTTTTTACAAAGGGCTAATTTTAAAGATTGTTATTTCCTTGTTTTGGCTTGTTTGTTTCATTGTGCATAACTCTGATGCCTGTGTATGTGAGTTGCGGTGGTATTATGTCTCCCCCGAGATTCAAAGGCATGCATCTATTTCTCACGGGGGTGACTAGTTTACCTGAGGGTTCTTTGGCATAACAGAACTGCCGCATGGTCTCATGGAAAACTGCTATTCAATCAAAACAAACAAAAACATCTCAGATTATCCAGGTACTCTATTACTATGTTTTCTTTAAGATGACTTTAAGGTTTCAAATTGACTCAAGCAGTCACTTTAGAGTTGGCATAATGGTTAAGGAACTGAGCTTGTAACGCAAAGGTTGCCGGTTCGATTCCCAGGTGGGGACACTGCCGTTGTACCCTTGAGCAAGGTACTTAACCTGAATTGCTTCAGTAAAATATCCAGCTGTATAAATGGATTGTATGTAAAGAAATGCAAACTCTGTAAGTCGCTCTGGATAAGAGCATCTGCTAAATGCCTAAAATGTAAATGTAAATGTAAATGTAATGCAATATTGTGCCAGTTTTATCTGTATAGTGTGTGGGTTTTTTTTGTTTGTTTTACTGAATACCACTTTCCATTAGGATAAGTGTTATTCAATAGCACTTATGCTGTTGCAATTTTGATCTTGATGGAATCGATGGTTTCATTAGTAGTTTAAAGTCTTTCTCTCTAAAATACAAAAAATCTCTTGCATTGCTGAATCCTTTTCAGAGCAGTCTGGAGGTGAACATTGGTTAGCATCAAGACTGAATTGCTTTAATTTTGATACTTATCATTATGGATAGGCTTACATTAATCTTAACAGCCAATCATTTAGAAGCAAAATAGACTCTGCGTCTGCCGAAAGAGAATACTCCCCACTGGAACTCTCTGAGTTGTGATAGGAACACTCAAACAGGGACAGGAAGCTGCTGAGATTGCACTATCTCGCCGCTGATTAAATATCTCTGCTCCCATTGTGCTATTTCCAGACTGACACATTAACTTCCATTGAAGATGGTTTTGTGACTCCCGATCAAAGGGAGAGTGCTCAGAGGAGCGTTGTGACATTCTGTGCCTGTGACACTGAGCTTATTGGCTGGGGCAATGGGGCCGGGGGTGGTAATTGGTGGGGGTGGGGGTGAATGGTTTACATTGGACCAACACATGAGATTCTGCCAGCTTCTATAGTTGCCTGTCCCAAGGAATTTTGTGGTAAATCCTAATTAAGAATGGAAAACTGCTTACAACTCACCAAGCCAAAGTGACCCTTGGTGAACTTTTGTCCACTTCTTTCAGGCCTGGTGTTCTAGTGTATTTCCAAGACAATTAGCCCACCCTTACAATGCCATGGGCTTCGGGCTGGTTCCAGGTCCACAGAACCTGAATCATCCTGGATTTTAAATGGGAGGGGGGAAGGTGGGAACCACGGCAACAGCAACAGCCAGGGGAATACAAGGGCTTCAATCAGCATGAAACCCCCAGGAAGAAAAAGAGCTTTAGGTAAGGAGCTTGGAGCAAACATGTTTTTAAAAAGAGGAGGGAGAGTGTTGTCTGTGTGGTTTTTCACATGGGGAGGGGGGCAGAGCGTGGTTTCTCATATGGGGGTGCATGGCAGAGTGTGGTTTCTTATATGGGAGGGCTGAGCTTGGTCTGTGTGGTTTCTCATATGGGGGGCAGGCAGAGTGTGGTCTGTGTGGTTTCTCATATGGCAGGGGGGGCGTGGCAGAGTGTGGTCAGTGTGGTTTCTCATATGGGAGGGGGGCAGAGTGTGATCTGCTGGCATCCAAAGAGAAGCCCTTCATAGCCTGGATTGAACTATTGAAAATAAAGAAGCAAATAATATAAATTCAGACTTAGGTTCCCCAGAACTCAATGACATCACAATGGTCCTGCTTAAGAATATACTTAAGAATGATGGTGAGCCAGGCTAATACCTTGCACACACAGGCTTCTGTAAGTCATTTATTGCCAAATATGCATTCCCAAATTGTAATGTTTCTGTTTGCTTTTGTGAGTTACAAGCAAAACAAATCCACTCAGATAAAACTTATATTCAGCTCTTTGTCTGATCCACTGATAATATATTTGTTGTTTAAATAGGGATATAATCTGAAGCTGACACCATTCAGTGAGGCGACAGCGATGTCATAAACAGCCATCGCACAACTTGGGCAGAAATGCTGGCCATACCTGCCAATCACAGTGCAACACCTATATATGTGTGCCCTCACCATCGGCCAGTCTACAGATTCAGTCCCCAGGCAAATTGTAATTCAAATGTATTCACTGTTTACCCACAATTCAGCAGGAATGCAAAGAGCATCATTCAAGGCCATCCATTAAAAACCTCAGTCTTAACTGTATTAGTTCCATCTTCCAGGAACTGCAGAGCTTTCTGTGAGCGCCAGGGCTTTCTGAGCAGCAGCGCAGGGGTAACATTGTTTTAAAAGAGTCAGACGGATAAACAGTCTTGGGGCGCACGTCTCCGTAATACCAAGTGGATTGGGTCTGAGGCTCAGAGGGACTCAAAGTGCCAGCACTGAGCTCGACAGACACCACAGGCCTCCTCCTGTTACATGATACATGCTCTCGAGGAGAAAAACAATGAGAGTATTTAGTCAGATGTCACGCAGAGTCTAGTTTGTCTCTTTCGCAACTCCCAACCTTTGTTCATCAGGACTTTTCTCCCCCTTCTCTCTCTCCCTCTCTCTGCCTCTCTCCCTCCTGTGGTAGCTTGGGTCCTGCGACTCAGAGTGTGTTTTCAATTATGCTGGTCTGAAGCCCCTTTTATTCCTCCTCGTACCTTGTGTGAGCATTCCTCTGCCTGCTGAAATGACCCACATTAAGAGCATTGTAAAGAAAAGGAAAAAGACCTTAAATTCTAAAGACAAGAAAGATAATTAAAGAGAGACAAGGTTTAGTGAGGAAGGGGGTGGGTGGTGGTTGGCAGGTGGGGGGTGGACTCTTGTTTTCACAGCTCACGTGGATGGCCTTTCACTGTGTCGTTTCCTTAGGACTGCTTTTGAGGACAAAATAAGTTTAGAAGGATCAGAAGCCATGTCTCCCATCGAAAGGACATATTTGGTCCTTGATTCTCTTTTTAATCTTGCAGCTGATTGGCTGAGTTTGTGGGTGCTGGGTGCTGTTGTTGTTTTGCGTTTCCTCCCCTCACTGCTCATAACTGTGAACTTGGATAAACCCTTCAGAAATCACAAGGCTCGAACGATATGATGTGGTTTTAAAGACCAAGACAGTTTCAGCATGTAGATTCAGCTCTAATGATGCCAGTGAAACACTGTGTTTATTTGAAAATGACATGGTTTATGATACATTAAGGTATCTTTTAGGTAATATAGATGTTAAATGCCTTGCTTTACACTGGGCTGAACCAACAAAGGCTGCCCTGTCTACATTCGCCTGTTCCAGAGATAATTAGGGGTTATTAAAACAGTGAGAACTTTAATATGGTGAAGGGTTCTAACAGGTATTAATGAATGTGTTCTGTACAGCTTCTGGCTTTCCTCCCACTGTTATTATCTGTTGAAGCAGAGTTTGTAAGATACTGAGGGAGGTTGCCACTTAAGGCACATTTGGAGACCAAATCATGCTCTTAGCCACGCTCACACACTAAAGTTTGAGGCATTTAAAGACGCCCTGTATAAGCCCTGCTGCATTGAGACCCAATAGATGTGATAGATCCATTAGGTCAGCTGATTTGTGAACAACAGTCATCATTGCACTCTTGCTTCCTCTGTGACCCTGACGCCAGGTTCCCAAAGCTACAGCAAGACCCCCCCAGCGAATAATGTCATTGTCGCTGAAGCAAGCGAGTATACTTTATCCCGCTGCCTGTTTGGGGAAGTTATTCAGGAGCGAGGCGGCTGAGAGCTTTGAGACGAGGGCTAATTCTCTTATAAATACATGCTGTGCTGCTGACGGTCTGTATACCAACCCCTTTCTCTGTGCCTCTTGTCTTAGAGTGACGAGCGAATCTGGAGCCAAAATGGGCTGGGTTCACTGCAGGCCACATCCATGCAGACAGCCCCCACTCACACTGCGAAAGAGCACCAAAGTGATTTATGCAGCAGCCATCAAAACACTGTAACCACATTTGGCTATCGCCAGCTAGATGAAGCTGCACTATAAAACAGGCATTGTTCTTCCATTCTGAAAAATCCCCAAACGTAAAAACTATTGGTGCTATTTAGCTTTTTTCTTTTTTTCCCCACCACCTCAATGAAGATTTAAAGGCATAGCGATGTGCTTGCCGACCAGATCTAAGGAAGAAGAAAAAAAACAGCGCTGGAAGACTTAACTCTACAGCACATCATGGTGATGTATTTTACGGCCTCCGTGTTATGAAACACCTCGATCAATAAAAATGAGGTGTGAGATGAAGCTGAAGAGCCTGAGCTTGAGGAAGGAGCAAACTGTCCTGAAAAATGCGGCCCAGAAACCAAAGCTCAAAGCTGAAACTAATCATTTAGTCAGAGGAAAAGCACAGATGTGCACTCTCAGAGATCTGGAGGTGCTCAAATGAGGAACTGTGCGTCTTTCAGAGATCTTAGGAGACAGTCGGAGAGGGCGCAGCCTTGCTTTAGATTGCAGGTCTGCAGCCTAATTGCAAAGCATGTGCTTCCCTCCGCAGAGGATAATGGATTTAACCACCATGCCTTGTGCCAGCGTTTGTGCATATTCATGCGTCGCCAGTCACGCCTTGTTGACCGAGGCCTTGATAAAGTCCAGACGTTGGAGGTTGTTTGTCTGAACTTATCGCTTAAATCCACACGCATGCCGCATGAGATCAGACCAGATATGAGGGGAACAGCGAGGTGCTGAGGGATGTCCCTTCCCTGCTTCCCTGCCTGAGGTGACCTGCTGACCTCCACTACACTACAGACAGGGATCCGGGTGCCCCCCCCCCCCACATACTAGCATGTCTGGATTGGCCACATCCACAAACAATTTATCCATCAGACTTGGTTGCCCCTGATTTCTCTTCTTCGACAATTAGTCTGGCCCCGGTAAACATAATCCTGGGTGTTTGTCTTTCTGGGACAGTGAAGCATAATCACCATCAGATAATGGTGATACCCCATAGCCCTGGTTTACATTTATAACATGGGTGAGAACGTGGCTTCGGTTCCCCGCTGAAAGGTATGTGAGTTTAGTTCATAAGACTGATGAGCAGAGTCAATAAGCAAAGGAAAGAAAGTCATTTTCATTGTTCCCTGGAGGGATGTGAGTCTTTTCCACAGGAACATTTTACACTTTTGTAAAGACCATTAGTCACTGTGCTGGTGGTAATTACTCACAGTTATGAGTGCCACTATGGACATATTTACACATTTATTTATTTGTCCTTTTTCAAATATGCCTTGTATGTATCAGATTTACTGGAACTGCTTTTTGGCAAGCATGTTTGAAGCATTTGGGACCACTTACAGAAAATGATATGAAGCCAGATGAAAAGAGATTAAAGGAGACTTTGAAAACAAACAAACTTTAGAATCCAGATTGGGCTACAGGAAAAAAAAAAAAAAAAACTATGCAATTTGTTTTTGGTTGGTTGACTTGCTTTGCTGTACCTAGAGGCAAGCTAAGTAAATGACAACCAAATGTCCTTCATTGGGCAGTTGTGAGTGTTGAAGGATTACTTAATTGTTCTTAGGGGCCTGCGGATTGGTTGCTACAGATTATGGAAAAAATAAACTCCATTGAAGCACATCAACATTCTGCCACTGTTGGCTTTCAGCATGGACAAAAAGGATTGAGTACAGATGCACCCACTGGCACTCCCACGGGCACTCCCACACACACACACACGCGCACTCCCACGCACACACACATGCACTCACGGGCACTCCCACATGCACACACGTGCGTTCACACACGCACACACATGCGAGAGCAAACACACACGTGCACACACACATGCAGATCCATCCATGCAGCTGTTAGATAAAGTACTATCGCTCTGTGTGACCCTTTCCCGGTTTTTACTCAGTCTGGCTCAGGGGGATGCAGCCATGTCCTGCATAGCCACGCGAGGATCAAACCACTAACACCTTCCCCAGCAGCATCTTAAAATACGATTAAAACAGGCACAAATAGTTGTGAAATTATAAGAGATTAATGGCTGCACTATTGACAGGCTATCAGTTATGGGTCAGCCTACAAGCAAGGCCTTGATAGAGCTTTGTGATTACAAACTGGAACAATCAAAATAAAGTATCTAGCTGCAATGGCTATGTCAATACACAGCAATGGTATAGTGTAGCTAACTACAAACTGGGTAGCTAACTACAAACTGGGTAACTACAAACTACCTAGCTGACTATGATCCAGCTCATAGATAATGTTATATCGCATAGAGTTTACAGGTATGATTTCTTCCCGTTGTTTCATTTATCTCTCACTTTAGTTAATGGTTCACATGGTAGCTGAAGAGGGTAAAACAGCTCCGGGAAAAGCTCCACCACTCCACAGCTTGGCTGAAACAAACTCACTTCTCACTTTCCTAACCTACAGCTCTGGGCATTTGACAGTTTTTGTTTAACAAGCAGCAAAAAAAAAGTTTTTTTCTTTCTTTGTCCCTTTTAATTATTTCCATATTAAATGGATGACTGTAAAAACAAACATGATGTCATATTGATTTTGATGGTTGATTATGATGTCATGTTGATTTTGATTGTTGATTATTTATGTCACATTGATTTTGATTGTTGGTTATTGATGTCATATTGATCTAATCTTCTCCCCTGTCTGCCTCACAGATGGATTTCAGTGTTTACGTGGTGAAAGTGAGTGGAAAATAGGTGGAAAAATCTGGAAAAAGCCCAGTTTTGTGATATCGTTGTTGGATTTCTTTAACAAAGTGAGGAAAGTCTGCTCTTGTGGTAGCTATGATCAAACAAGCTGACCAAGCTTAATCTGAAAGGGCTTTACTGAGCTCATGCACATCTGTATTGATTGATCTCAATCTGAAAGGGCTTTACTGAGCTCATGCACATCTGTATTGATTGAAAACCTGTTCATCCACAGTAACGTACATGCCTTATAACTGAATAATTACTGATGCAGTTTAACATTTACCTTCCCTACTGGGAATGTATACAGATGTATATGTTATAAATTCAGTAATCGTGGTATAATTCAATTTCATGAATATTATTGTTATTAATATTTATAAGGGACAATAATTTCATTATTGTTCCTTTTTGGGAATTGGTCTAATGTGATGGGAATGCATTGCATTTGCAAACTAGGTTTTGAAACACGCCAAAATGTGTTTCATTAAATGACTTCATTTCAGAAGTTCAATTTCAGACTGGTCCCGTTATTTGACTTCATGCACCTAATTAAATGCCTAATGCCTAAACACGTTTTATCCTATGAAACCACACAGTAAAAAATGTTCTTTGAGAATGCGCTATAGAGTTAATATGTGATAAATGTGTAATCCAGCTGATTTATAGGCATTCGGTTACAGTAAAATTAGCTTCAAATTAATTTTAATTTCTACAATATCCCACTTTGAGTCACTCACAAAATCAACTGCAGTGCAGACACAGGAGTGTGCAGCTGCAGTAAGGGTGTTCTGAATAAAGATGGTCACAGTGACACATAAACAAGAAAAAACATTTCCTTTAAGACACTGTAATGTCAAGAGGTGCAACACAAGAGATGATATGCACATGCACAAATAGCTCTTAAATTACGATATAGTGTATGACAGCATATGATATATGACTGATTGTAATATTTTAAACACAGTATTACTTACTAATATGACATTAGTTTTGCATGGCTAAGGGAGAGTGGAACATGATCTCATTGATCTCAAGTTCCCCAGGTAGTGGGCGTGTTTGCAGTTGCCATTCAGATTCACTTGAGTCTGTCGCCGTGCTGAAGAATGGCACACTTCCTTCGCTGAATGTCATGGGAACACAGCCTGTGTAGCTTCCAGCAGCCTGATCTTTGGTGAGGTCTTGAGTGGACACATACACCAGCAGGAATGGACCTGTACAACCATCTCTATAGTCCATAGAGGGGGTGACCCCAATGACACCATATGATAATGCCAGTCCGCCATTTTCTGAAAGGAATAATTATTATTTTAAACTGTGATAACTTGAGTAAAAAGGGGATTATTGCATGTGGGATAAGACATAGGCATAGTTATTGGTATGACATGACTATTAGAAACTGTATCAAAAGGGATACAGGAGCTCTTTTAGAACCCATTATGCTGGGTTTAAATTCGGAACCCAGTTTCCATAAGGTGGGTATGACGTAGTAATATGGGCAAAAATTCAGACTGGACCCAACCAGATCAATCCTGCTCCGACCACTCAACCCTCTGAGATCACTGTGGCATAGCAAGCAAGGAACTGGGTTGCCCGTTCAAATCCCAGCATTTCCTCAGTAAATATCCAAGTTAGTTGCCCCAGATAAGCTGGGGAGCTGCTAAGAAAATAATAAAGAGTAATCGATTGTCACCAAAGGAAAATCAACTGAAAAGCTGCAAACGTCTGTGTGGGTGTTTAGTGTTTTGCCAAAAGATTCTTTATGTTTAGTTTGTTATTTTTATTTATTGTTTTTAGCCGGAACCCGTGAGGGGGACAACCAAAGTTTATTTCGTCAATTTTGTCATTTTGTCAATTTTGTCAACTTCTCTCTCTCTCTTCCTCTGTCTCTGTGGGAGAGCTAATAAAATCGGGTCTGCAGACCGATAACTCCAGTCCCTGCGTCCTGTTGTTCTGTTACAGTCCTGGTTGTGTAGCGTGGTATGTATCATCCATATAATCCAATAATGTCTTCAATGCAGACAAAACACAAACAACGCTTCCCTGGAATGTCATTTTGCCCACAGTAAGTTGGGCGGTTTACACAGAATGAAGAAAACAGAAAACAAGTCAGTCAGGGGAAAGTGTTAGGGTTACGGGAAAGTGTGTGCGTGTGTGTGTGTCAGGGGAAAGGGTTAGGGATAGGGGAAAGTGTGTGTGTGTGTGTGTGTGCGTGTGTGTGTGTCAGGGGAAAGGGTTAGGGCAAAGTGTGTGTGCGGTGTGTTTGTTTGTGTGTCAGGGGAAAGGGATGTGTTATTGCCAGCGAATCGGATGCTCTTTCAAGGAAAAATATTTACACAATATGTGGCTAGAGAGTTGATTTGGACCTAGAGAGAGAAAACAAAATGTTTCAAAATAATTCCTGAGTAGATGCGCAAAAAAACACGTTTGAAGCTAGAAGGAAGAGGGAGAAAACTACTCCAACAAAGAGTGGTCTTTATGATGCTGCAGTGAACTGAAGGAACAGTACCATAAATAATATGATATTAAGAACAGGGTTCTCACAAGCATTTTTGAGTAGAAGTGGTTAGGATATCGCCAGTGGAAACCTAATCCTAGATCAGCGCTCCGACTCTGAAATGCTTCATACATACTGGCCAAGGAAGCAGAAAGTGATGTTTTTATCTCCAAATGGCAAAGTCTCCCATTACCTCTGGAGAGTGTACTTCAGAATCTGGGACTGTAACAGGCCATGGTTCTGATGTGGCCGTCCACAATCTGTAATACCCAACACCTTTGCTTTTCTGTGGGGCACTGCTTTTAGGCTCAGTGTTACCCGTGCAGTCTATAATCTTGTGTAAGTGGCAATCCTTGCAAAGTAGGCCCAAATGTATTTTGTTCGTTTTTATCATTTATTTGCTCTTAAACAGCAGCTATCCCTATTCCTATACCCCTGCATTGGCTTTCAATGACCCATTATGGAATACAACACAGGTAGTGTGAAAGTCACCCCCTCCCCCCACAGAAAATAAATAATACCTGTACATAATAAATATAGAATAATATGTAATAAATAAACATATATTATTATATATATATAAAATAAAAATATAGAACATTAAACAAATTTGACCTGAGTTAATTGGGGCACTGGAGTTAAACAAACACAACACACACACAACTCACACACGCATAAACACACAAACACACAAACACACGCACAAACACACAAACACAACACTCACACCATCACAGTTCTTGCGACCATAGATGGCAGCATATCACTGTCAGTGCACCAATAACAGAAGCAAAAAAAAAAAAAAAAAAAAAAAAAGAAGTTGCACTTTCCCAGACAGTCATGGCCAAATATATCTGTTTAATATTTCTGATTTCCCTTAAAAAAGGAAAGTGATTTGTACACAGTCTGTGACCCAAAGCTATTCAGCTTATTAGCCTAAGGCAAGTCTTCTAGATTCCTCCTCTTCAGTCAGATCCAGATAAGAAGATGACCTCACACTGTAGCCACCTGAATTCATCCCCAGGTGTCTGTGTTCTGCCCAGCTGCCCAATGGGACGACGGCAGACACTGTCTCATTGAGAGCCATAACACAGGCCAGCTGTTCTGCTGGCGTTAGTGGTGACATGTACATGATTGGAGAGCTACAGAACCATTATGATTTAATTCATCTTTGTCAGCTGTTGTCTGTGGGATCTTGTTAGTTAACCTCAGTGCAGGTTTTTCCAATTAATGAGAAGGGACCTTGTTAATCTAGGGGAACTGCACTGATCTCAGGTCAGCCTTCTGGCCTGTCTCATGTGAACTATGAACTATGGTAACTATGTAAACTAACACACCTATGCGTGTGTGTGGGTGTGTATATATGTGTGTGCGTGTGTGTATTTGTGTGTGTATGTGTGTGTATGTGTGTGCACATGTGTCTGTGTGGGTGTGTGTGTGTGTGTACATGCTTCTGTGTGTGTGTGTGTGTGTGTGTGTGTGTGTGTGCATGTGTGTGTGTGTGTGTGTGTGTATGTGTGCATGTGCGTGTGTATGTGTGTGTGGGTATGTGTGTGTGTGTGTGTGGGTGTGTATGTGTGTAGCGCATCACAGCTCTGAACTTGTAGAAGCATCCCTTTCTTTTCTTTTCCCTTCTGTTTTAATTCAAAATGTCAGAGGGTTAATGACATGCCAGAAGCAGTCTTTCTATGACTTTCACTGGCCTGGCCTTGTGGAATGTGACATCATGATTTTACTGTTATCCCATGTGACCCCCACCTATGTCCTAACACCAAGCCCTTCTTAATTTGGGCTGTGAACTTTCAGCCCGAGATCTCTGCAACCAAACAGTGCTATCTTTTCAAGGGCAACTACTCAACAACCGTTTTCTCTGAATTTCAGGTCCCATGACCTGCTCAAACAGAAACGTTTAACATGCTTGATTTGTGTGTCCCTGCATGATGTTCCCAGGCAAGGAACAGAGGATTCTGGGGTTTCCACAGACCAACTGGAATATGCTGGTACTCAATGAACGGAGTGTGTACTGGCCAGCAGCCCCCTGGTCGTTAACCCCTCCTTAATTGCACTGTAATCAATTAAACTGAGTCTGAAACTATTGACACTAAAGTATTTACTTTAAAAGATATTCAGTGCTATATCTTTGAATACAACAAGGGTCTCAAACTATGGTTGCATGATGGATGTCACACCCAATATTGGATGAGAGTGAGGAATCCAGCCCACTAAGAATGACAGGTGAATTACCCACTACGTGTAACACAGTCTCCCCCACTGCACGTTTGTTCTGAGTATAGATTACTAAAAACATTTTCGGTCTGCACCAATTTGACCTAACTATCATCTCTCAGCTGCACAGAGTGAATGAACCTCTGTGCTACAAAAAGTGTAATGAAGTGTTCACCATTTGTTCTAGATATCCATTCCAATTTGCCTCAAGTCACACCCAGGAAAGCAGAAACCAGAAATACAAAATATGTATTTAAAAAAAGAGAAGCAAACCACAGGAAGCAGTTAAGCAGTGCTTTGTTATTTTGTCCAATCATGTTGGTCTTTGGATTTCTAGGAACTAGTGCTGAATTTTTCGGGGGGGAGATTGGACGAAGCTGTCTGTACCTCTGCTGTAATGACCTCCATAATTCAGAAAAAAACACATATGGAGGAGGGGTCAAATTTTCGCACAATTGGCTATGGAGTTCTCTGAATGACATGGTGATTTCTGCACCAGGGGGGATTCAGGCTGCTGTTTGCCTGCCTCCTGTCTCTCTTTTGGCTGAGTACCCCGTATCGCAGTTAACAATCTTCAAAGAACTGGGCCACCCATTGATGCATCTGTGTCTCCAGGAAAGCAAGGGAGAGGCAACAGGGGACACACAGGGGATCCATCATGTCATCTGACGAACTGTAATATACCCAAGTTTCTTTATTGCTATGTTTTTGTTTTTATTCCCTCTCCCACCCCCCTCTCTCTCTTTCTCTCTTCAAAGAACATTGTGGCCTATTCAAGAAATTTGCAAAGAAATTTGATTGAAAAACATCGCTGAAGCAACATCATAGTTTACCAGAGCACAGATATCACTGAATGCAATCTGATTAATATTCCAGCTCTAACTTACGAGGCAAAACTTTGTGTCTTTGCTCTGGCCAATCTAATCAGTTAAAGAAAATGTGCTGGCATTCTTTTTGTCTTATTGTCCCTTTTGAGTGCTTCAGTTCTCGGCCACAAGTGTGATTAAAGTTAGAGAACCTCATGTGCTGTCATGACTGAATGCTAATTTGCCCACTCAGAAGCTGATTCCCTCTTGTTTGCAAACGTTATCAGCTGTTAGAATAAGTAAAAGAGCTTAATTGGATTTATTAGTGTGCCCAATTTTTTAAAGGCTATTGATCAACGCAAGCTGATTGGCATGATATTCCAGATTTGCACATAATGAAAGAAACAGTCCCTCCCAGCCAATAGCAGGGCACCTACATTATCTGTGAATGGTGCTATGGCTCTATTCCCAGGATGGAAAGGCGAAAAGGGCTTTCATAATGCCCTTTGAGTGTCAGTGATCTCCGCCCGTGTTTAAATTGTGCATCTTATCTCCACTTTTCTGTTGGCTTTATCTTTATCTCGAGTTAAAATGTGACTAAAACCGCCGGGCCAATTCCAGGACTGAGCACCGAGCCGGCTCCCTGCCGATGCTCGGCTCGCCAATGCTGCTGGCGGCGACGGAAAAAACCCTGAGAGTGGAGAGGTTCGGAGAGTCCATGTAAATATTTAGAAAAGCTTTGTTAGCTTAAGGTGAGAAAGGGGATGGAGGGGGGTGTGAGGGGGGAGGCGGAGGAGTTATAAAAAGCGTGATGACAAAGTTGTACAGGAGTCACACAGCTGTACACACACACACACACACACACACACACACACACACACACACACACACACACACACACACAGACACACACACACACACACATTCACACACTCACACACGCAAACACACGTTGACACACGTTGACACACTCACATACGGTATACACACACACATTCACACACACACATTCACGCATACACACGCACATTCACACACACACACACACACACACACACACACACACACACACACACACACACACACACACACACACACACACAAAACACACACATACACACATACACACTCAGATATTGAAATGGTATGATTTAAACATGCCATTAATGATAAGAATCATTTCCAGGGTAATTGTTTCCCAGAGGATATTTCATAGTGGTTTTGTATCTGTTTAACATAGATAACATAAATAGATTACATACATACAGTATTTTTCATATCATATTCAAGGGGCACTTTCAAAAGATAGCTACTGCACTTCTTCTATTATCTACAAACGGAATCTCTTTATGTAGCTCACTGTACAGCATATGGATTTCTTTTCAAAAGCGAAGTTTCATGGGCTCTTTGGCGGTGTGGCCAGCTGAGATGCTTGATCTTATTTCAATTCATTTTAACCCTATCTGTCCTCCGAAACACGTGATGTCAGCTTCTGCTTTTTTGATTCTGAAATCCAACAGCTGAACTCTCACAGAAATTGAGTCGGAGTAGGGCACTTCATGTGCAGCTTGTGCAGGCAGGGTGCAGATGTCTGATTAACCAGCGGGGGTCGCTGGCGCACATTGAGACATGGTCATCCCACTGACTAAAATCCCTCCCTCCCTGGGCAACAATACATAAGATTTTAAGAACATAAGAATACATGATGATGAGAATGGGCCATTCAGCCCATCTAGGCTGGTCATGAATACCTCCACTTATGCGTCACCCTGTGAGGCTACTGGCCACTGTCTGCACTGGCACAGTTAACAGGATTCAGACCATGGGGCTCATCCACACACTAGAACAGTACCTTACCCAGATGCAGACCATGAGGCCCATCCACACACTAGAACAGTTCCTTAACAGGATGCAGACTGTAGGGCTCATCCACACAGTACAACAGTGCTTTAACAGGATGCAGACTGTGGGGCTCATCCGCACACTAGACCAGTTTCTTAACAGAATAGTCACTGTGCGGTTAATCTACACACTAGAACAGTGCCTTCACAGGATACAGACTGTGGGGCTCATCCACACACTAGAACAGTGCCTTCACAGGATGCAGACTGTGGGGCTCATCCACACACTAGAACAGTGCAGGATAATACCATACTCGTGATGGCAGGGGAAGCATATAGGACACAAAAGCCGTGCCGTGACATGAAAGCAATATTGTTGGGCTTGTGGAAGTGCTGTTCAGGACCATGGACAGCACAACGCACGAGCAGCACTGAAGCTGCAGATGATCAACAGGACGTTTCTCAGGGCAGGGCGTACAGGGGCAGGCAGATGTGGACCACAGAGGGACCATGTTCACTAGCCCCACTGGTCCTAAAGCCCTCAGCATTACACCCTTGATTTTATTTGACTTGAACAGGTAAAACATTTTTGCATGCAATCCGTTTATAAGATATTTTGACTGAAAAAGTTTGGGTTAAGTACAAGAGCAGTGCCCCATCTGGGAATCAAACCTGCATCCTCTGAGTTATAAGCTTAGTTCCCTGACCACTATATTGCAATGCAGTAATTACCTAAATGTACAATTAAAAAAATAATCATAATAATTCGGGGGTGGGCGGTCATGTGGTTTGTGGAGGATGCATTGAAACATATCTTGTTTTTTTTTCATTTTTTCAATTTCTCAAGTTCCATATGTCCTCCACTTAAAACAATACATTTTAGCAAGCATTGTTTTTTGTTTTTTTTTTTTTGACCTTACTTCATACTCCCACTGCGCTCTTGACACTAATGGTTAAAAGAAAGAGGATGCATTAGCACTGAGCTAGCTAATGCTAACACCTTAACACTAAAGCTAACATGCTTCGTAAACGTTAACACACGCTTCTCTTTCTAACTGCCCAGCCCGTCATACCTGGCTTGCTCCTGTGAGTGTCAGACCAGCTCAGAAGGAAGGTGCTGTCCTTTGACATGACAGGGAGACTGAACTCTGTACTGTTTGTCTGTGCAGGGACAATAGGTTTTACACCTTTTTTACATACCAGCATGATTTAGTCATACACTTTAAAGCACACATCGGATGGTTTTGTGAGAGAATAAGAGAATCCCAGGGAAAGTGATTAATTGGACATACCAGGTTTATAAATGAGCCTTATGACATGCACGTATACATTTCCTCATGGTTCAACTTCACTTGCAGTAATTGATGTTTATGGAACATTTAAAATGTATTTGAGTTATAATGAAATGTACAGGTTAAACAAGATCCTTATTTTATTGTGGAGCAATATGCAACCATATTGTATTATACAAAAACAAGCAGACACAAAATAAAGAATTGCCAACACGCATGACTACCCAAAATTACAGTTTTTTTTTATTGCCAAGACACATTTATTGAAATTATGCTCCATTTCCCAAAACTCTAAACACAAATGCATAACTGCACACTCATCTTCACAAACTTCAAACTTCCATGTCAAAACCAAACTCTCCACTCAAAACCATGTAATCTTACATCTAAACCAAACTTTGCCTTCAGACATTACACAAAAGCCATCAAATACACATACACTACAAAAGAGCCATTACACACTGGTGAGATCAATTCAAAACACTACTGTAAAAACCTGTTGCTGCAATGAATAATGGGGCTTATGGCTTATGGCTTTCTCCCCAGAACAACCTCTTTACATGATGAACACAATATAAAGACACAACACATGTATACATTTGCTAAATTATTAATTCCTCAATGTACTGTAGTAAAATAAACTGAAATTGAGTGAAAAAGTAAATGTACTGTAAAAATATGCAACTGGTACATAAATAATGTAGAATACAGTAAAATAATTTCCATGTATTTACCAATATAAACCAATGAAAAAACTATTTGTACATAAAGAGAGAAATCACATTTATTCTGCCTCAGCATCCCATCTCTGGTCTGGGTCAGGCCAGAGATTCTCATCAACATCACAGGCAATAGGCCCAGTTATAGTGTGTAAACGATCAAGAAAAACTGTAATTCTCTAAAAAAGATACAAAAACATTCTACAATATTTGTTTTGTAATGGCTGCCATTCATCACCCGCTCTCCCATTTCCCTATGAAGTGCTTTGGAATCATGAAATGAGCTATGCAAATTCAATACATAATAATAACAACAACAACAGTAATAATAATGATTATTATTGTTGTTATTATTCATTTGATTATTATTATTATTGTTGTTGTTGTTGTTGCTAGTGTTATTATTATTATTATTATCTTCATCTCTGTCCACTGTGTTTTCACTTTCATGCTCATATTTTGTTTATCACTGGTTATTTGTAGTTTTAGTTCTACAGGAAACAGCTGCTGGGACATTCCACTGCTGAGTGGTGATTATTCATTGACTGTTTGTAATCTTCGGTTGTGAAACCTGACTTTCAATGCAATTCACCAGTTCATAAGGTATTAAAGTTCAAAATCTGGTCATATGGAAAGAACAATAAATTTAAATTCTCAAAAAGTGTTTTGCTGTTTATATTTTTCACAGCATAGAGCTGGAGAATAATTGCAAAACATTTTGACAGTCAGGCCATCAAGTGTTGATTTTACATACAGTAAACACAGAGTTACATTCCTTGAATTTATCTGAAAAGTTAAAGCTAAGTGTTGATTGAATTCAGGCCTGTATGTTCTAAGTTTAAGAGAAAAATGGGCCAATAAATCTTGTCATGTTTGTTACGAGCAAAAATGAATACTGCATGTGAGGTGGATTCTGAGGGCAGGTCTGAGCGAGGACCAGACCACAGCCTCCTGTGCCAGTCAGCTGGCATTACCATGTCTCTAAAAACCCTTCCCCTCTTACCCAGGCAGGGATATCAATCATTCACTCACTCACTTATTCATTCACTCACTTTTTCAATCACTCTCAATCACTCACACCATCAGTCACTCAAACACTTACAAACCCTTCCAATCACTTGCTCCCTCTCTCGTGCAATCATCTCTCAATCACTCATTCACTCACTCACTCACACATTTTCTCCAATATTGAACAATGTACCACTCACAGGTGAGCCCACAGAGAAAAGGTTGTTAATGTGTCCATGCTGAAATATCACAGGTGAGTCTCCAGGGAAATGTACCTGATCACAAACACCTGGATAGCAGAACTGACCCTCTGTTTTCACTCATCTATTCATTAACCAGAACAGACCACCTCAAACTGGGCAAGGAGAACACTCCCCGTCTGCACACCTGCTTTTATGTTCCTATCTGTTCCTCTCTGTGGAGATTCATGGTCCATGTGACATAACTGCAACATAATGAGTGATTCATGAGGTCTGAACATCTGCAGTCCATAAGCAGCTTCTGCTTCTGTTACAGGGAAAAGTGACATGTCATGAGTTTCATTACTATCCAAGACAGGGATGTGCCACATTTCAGCACGGCTCAATTCGAAAGCATGTCTGCCGTGACGGACTATGCGAAATCGAGCATCCTCGGACAGTAGGAGGCGCGAGTTGTGCGAGGTGGGAAGTGTGGGGAGGTGCGAGGAGGCGCAAGATGCCAGACGTGAGCAGCAGGAGGAGCGAGGGGCGAGACGCTCGGAGAGATGGGTGAAGAACAAGGTGCAAGGGGCGAGGGGTGAGGTGGGAGGAGTGAGGGGCAAGGAGCAAGGTGGGAGGGGCGAGGCGGTAAAGGTGAGGTGGGAGGCGTGTGGATATCAGGGAGGGTGGAGACAACCAGCTAAATACAACTAACCTTTATTTGTTGGTGAAAGCTAGTACCAAGACATATGTAAACCAGCCTCGTTTCATCCCTTGATTTCTTGTTTATTTATGCTGTCAGTACTGAACTGAACTGTTGGAATTTTATGGGGGGCTATCTGGTCGGTCTGCCGTCCTGTGGAAAGGAGTTTCTCTCCCTTCCTTGTAAAGCACTGCTAAGGAACAGCTCTGACATGCTCTCTCTCTCTCTCTCTCTCTCACCTGCTTTTAAGAAAATAAACAGTAACACTTACACTTCCATTGAAATATCATTCTTATTTTTGAGGCCAGGGAGGCCAGGTTGAAAACTGTGACTTCCTGCTCAAAATCATATTTTTTCATATTTATTAGTAATATTGGACAAACCATTAGCAACTTATTTTTAAAATAAATATAATGCATTTATTAATTATCTATGATTTACCAATAACTGCAGTGAATTCTAAAGTGTTACCAAAGAAAACAAAAATGAATTTATGTAAAATAAGCCTTCATGAGTAATTTATAAGGGAGGGATATTGTCTACGTTAGGGCAGGAATGTATCAGTTAATAACTGGCACTGAAAAGGAATGAACTAATGTTAAAAATATTAATAAGTGATAAGAATGTTTTATTAACGGTTATTTAATAGGAATATAAAAGGTGACGGCTCTTTCGCCGTTCACACAGCCACCGCTGAGCTAGGTTAACAGACAGCGTCTGGAAAAGTGATGTCATTGTTTTAACGAGAGAGTGATCACATACGCGGAGGAACCTCAGTAGTATTAAGGCCCTTGGGAAGCTAGACTCAGGATTAACAGGAAGAAAACAACTGTGATGGGGTCACCCCGAAAAACACCTGCAAGACTGAAAACAAAAACCAAATGCCTCTTACATCACTCAGCCTTTGGGTTTCTTTCCCAGCATTCTGTCTCTGGACTCCTCCCCTAAGACAGATACTGGTGTATTTGTGATGGACTCCCATGTATTGTAGTCTAAAGTTCACCACATCGGCGGGATAAAATGGGCCTCCACCACTGATACACACACACCGGCCTGTGTTATCTTCTCCAGTACAGTCGCATGGGGTCTTGACGGGGATAAAGTTATTATCCCGCTGGCTTAAGAATCCGACAGGAAACAAATTCCCAGTGATGACAAAGGGTTGGAATGTTTAACGAGGAGCGTTCCTCCGCTAAGCTCCCCAACTTCTGTACTGCTGTTTTCTGCTAATAATTAGCGAGAAGGTGCTATTGAGGGTTAAGAATGTGTTGTAAAACCACATCGGGGTTCACTTAGAAAGAGCGGGAGATCAGTCAAATAGCTCGAGAGGGAGACCAAAGAGGGGATTAATTCATCTTTCTTCTCCCTGCTTCTCTTTGTGACTTTTTTCTTCTTCTTCGCTTCTGCTTTTTTGTCCTTTTTTTTGTTTTTTTTTTCTTTTCTTTCTTTCTTTCTTTCTTTCTTTCTTTCTTTCTTTCTTTCTTTCTTTCTATTTCTTATACATCAGCAATTGGAATAAGGTCAAAGTTCACTTATTTAGGAAAATCTAAATGGTGAAACATTTTCAAAGCATGCCACCCATGCAGGAGAAAAAGGGCCTAACACTGCCCCTGACCCTAACTCAGAGTCTGCCCCTAACCCTTAACTCAGACTCTGCCTCTAACCCTAACTCAGACCCTGCTCTAACCCTAACTCAGAGTCTGCCCCTAACCCTTAACTCAGACTCTGCCTCTACCCCTAACACAGACCCTGCCACTAACCCCTAACTCAGAGTCGGCCCCTAACCCTAACTCAGACTCTGCTCTGGCTCAGGCAGCCCCAGCTGGTGTCATAGGCCACATTCCTTCACAGAACTAGGCCAGCCTCCTGTACGTGTGCCTGATTGCTGACTAATCAAAGCCCTTTAAGGGGAAGGGTTTTTTTGGGCGGAGGCGCAGGCGGGTGTGGGGAGGTGCACGGGGGTTGGGTGATGAGGAGCTGCCTGTGTCACCCTCGAGGCCTTATTTCATCCTGCATAGTCGCATACCGCGTGGCCTAATGAGTGCTTTTGTTTGCGCAGGCATAGCGTATCTCTTTCATTTCTCGCACAACAGCAGTCGGTGAAGGGGGATACAGTCGGTGTTATTTAATCCCATCAAAATATAATGTTTGTTTACTGCTTCAAAAAGCATTGACATGGTGTGTTGTGAGACAACAGACAAACTACAAAGGGGGCAATGGGAAAACTACAGAGGGCCTGAGTACAAGCAGGCAGCGAACCCTGTGTGCTTATCTCTTTTCTCACGTGCGTCTGGGCTGCCAGTCAGGAATCCCAAAGCCTCTCGAGAGGGTTTCAGCCGTGACCCTACAGTTGCCACGCCACTGCTGGGTCACATGTCTGAGCACATTAACGGGGTACCACAGAGCGAGAACCAGAGACACCGCAAACAGCCACACATGGACATGGGGAATCCGGTTTGAGCCGCTTTTGGGTGACGGGGAAAGAACTTGAAGTGAAAGTCACGGGTCACTCAGGGTGCTAAATGACAGAGCTAAAAATACTGAAAGGTGCCTCACAAAAATGTGGACTATAGATACTAAGGAATCTTTCTTTGGCAATTTTACTTTGTTTACCTAGTATATGAAAGTGACAATAACGGCCTATGGAAAGTGTTAATTATATTAGAATATTCTGTTAGATGTTGAATGAAATTACTTTTTCTGTATCAGTTATTTTTCAGCATTTCTAAGATAACTGGCCATATAAGTGAGTCACTTATAATCAGCAAAAAATATCTTGAAATCTGTTCCCTAAATGTTCTAATGAAAACTGTCTCAGTCAAGTTCTAAGAAATTCACTTTTGACCCTTACGCGCAAGGAACCAGTACATTTCTCATAAGCCTTGTTTGCACTTTCGTTGTTATGGAATGTTGCAAAACAAACTGATTCATTTACCATAGTCCTCTAACAGAGTACATCTGGGGAACATTCCGCCCTTTGTGTCCTTATTATCGTTTAGGACATACACTCTATATATTCCTGTAGGATTTCAGGCAATGTTTCAGGCAAAGGGAAAATGCTATTGAATCGGAAAAAAACCCTCCTAGATTAATCTGGCACCATAGTACAATAGTGTCATTCCTGGATTCAACAAAACTGGAAGTCATGATTGGGGGAAAAGTCACTTTTATTATGTGCTAATTGATTTTTATTGTATAGCACTTTTTCCCTAAGGATCCCATAAGTTCTAACTGAATCCTGGGCCAGCATGACACAAGCAAGTGGCTTATTTCCCGCAGCAGTAAGACAGCGTTCCTCAGCGCTGGGCTAAAAAACAATGGTGTGACGCACGCTCAAATATTCCCTGAAAGAAGAGAGCAGCCGCGAGCGCTCCATCATGCTTGTTTGTGACAGAGAGAGTGAGACCTGCCCAATCCCTGCTCTGCGCGAGGCTCTTTTTCTCAGGGTTTTGTTTGGCACCTGCGCACGTCATGGAGGCATCACGTTCTAATAATAATCTAGACGGCGGAGTGTTCCTCATTCCTCTCCTAACACTTTTGTTTTTCACCGTCGTGACCCTTCATTTCCTCGGCTTTCTGTAATTATCTCCCATGGCTACAGGCTATGAGGACACCCTGGACGTGGAGCTAGCTCCTGTCAGAGCTGCTGGAGTCACGTGCAGGTCCACAAGGGTGAGCAAGGTTTCTCTGGGTAACCTTCCCCAGCCCCTACCTATGGAGTCAGTCGACTGCGAGCAAAACAAATGTTTTATGTGTGGAAAAAGAATGAGTCGGCTCATCAGGCGAGTTTGCTCAGTGTCCATCAGTGACTTGGTCTGGATCTGTGGCCTTCTGGCCTCATTCGGGTGTGCACTGTTTGCGTAAAAACGCCTGGGTGTAGCGGTTCTGGAACTTCGCTAGCAGGGGTTTCGGGTTTGAGTGCAAGGTCAGGTACTGCTACTGTGCCCTTGGCCAAGGAGCTTAGGCTTGGATTCCGTTTTCCTTAACTCACAATGAAATGCTTTTATGTTCTTCACAAACACAGTGTGACTCGTTAACTTTGGTGACTGCTTGCGTGAAGTCGCCACGCTGTGATTTGTGAAGAAAACAGATTGTTCTCTGATTTATATTTTGGCCAAAATGAAAGGCTTTTTACTGAATCCAGGTGTGCGTCTTAACTTATTTTGTAAAACATCCAACTTTATGGACGATGATGTGCAAAAAAGCGCAAAATGTGACTCCTCCTGCATACAGGCATCTGCTGAACCAAAGCGGTTTGTTGTCACTCGACCTGCACATTTAGAGACACACCACGCACAGACCCTGGGCACACTGCGTTCCCTGTGGGCTCATATATTAGAGCCATAACTGTGTCCGTTCATGTATTTGTATGTGAAAACTGTGTCCATATTTATACTGGGTATGGCCTGGATATCTGGATGTAGCCCCTTAATGGATATAGTCCCTTAATGACAGGATTCCTATTCACACGTTTTTAAAAATACTACTCAAACTATCAGCTGGGTAGTGCAACTCTCTCTTACCATGATATAGACGTTACCCATGTCAGCTGAGCTGTGAATAGCTAGCTATCGTAAAGTCTGATGAAAATTCTGATTCTGATAAAGGACACCCCGCGGCAGCAGTGACACAATTTAATTTATCCTTTATCCATCCAGGGCGTCCCATTAGGATAAAATCAAGAGAGACCTGGCCAAGATAGCATTCAGCACATGCATAATGTTTCAGTTAAAACACAAGCAATGCAACTTTTAGACTGCCAATCACCCACAGGCAACTCTCCTTTTAAATAGCTGGAAGGAAATGTGTTTTCCACACACAGGTTACTAGTTGTTGGTAGCAGAGTTGGGGTCAATTCTATTTAAATTCAATTCAAAACAGTCTCCCAATTCAAGAATTTAATTGAAATCCAAATAATGAATGGAAAAATCATCATAAAAATATTGTGGGCTGTATTTTTCTGTATATAATCTATATTTTTTCAATTAATTTCCTGAGTTGACTAAATTGAAATGGAATTTACCCCAACCCTGGTTGTCAATGAGAAATACACCTCTCCTCCAATCAGTTTAACCAGATTCGATTTTAAATGTACCTACGGATGTGGTTCGTTCAGGCTCACCCCTTGCCTTTGGTCTCTGAACACCCGGGGTGTGGTGGGACAACAGCGGGGTTACATTTCCGGTGAGCCCCAGGATCAGGAGGCCTTCCTGGAGCCACATGACGAGGCATCTCACTGCTGCCACGCGGCCCTGATGACCATGCCCAACCTGCCACAACATCACCAGCGCTGCAGCTCAGAAGGATTTCGGTTGTCTGGCTTATCGCTCCTCTCCCAGGGCTCTCGAACCCGAGACTCCAGCACCCCAGCACCCCCCCTCCTTCACCTCACGGTAATTACACGGCTCGCACTCGCGTGGCGCGGTAAACGCTCATTCCAGTCAGAAATTACACACTTGCCGTTGTTGTGCACTAACAGTCTGTCTGCTCTCGCTGGAGATAATGCTTGTTTACCTTGGGGGAGGGGGAGGGGGAGGGGAGGGGAGGGGGAGGGGAGGGGGGCCTCGATCACAAGAAAGGACAATCAGCTTTAGGATGAAAATCACAAGCACCCCTCCCCTGGGATTCAAAGCCAAACAGGTTACTAATGTCCACAAAGGTGATTCATGAACAGAAATAAAAACAAACAAAAAAGACATTTTAATTTCTGAGGTGAATAACAGCAGGGCTGTCAACTGAATTCACTAGGCATAGAAAGGTGTGAGCCTCTGTAATCAAATGGAAATGTTTCTCTCTCTCTCTCCCTCCCTCCCTCAATTACAAAACCTTATCCCAGGTTATGTAAAATTGTTGGTTAATGTTCACCCTGGTCTTGTGGGAGTTGCGCTCTGGCGGTGTTTGTTCTAAGTGTCGTGCTCCTCATGTCGTGTTCAGGTCAGTGCCCCCCCCCCCCTCCCTTGTGTCCAGGTCGTGAGATTTCTGTACCTTTGGATCCTCTGTGGTCAGCTCGAGGGGGGGGGTTGTTGTGCGGCCTCTACCACAGGTTCCCCCCAATTTCAAAGTGAAACAGGTGGAGTTTCACAGGGGAGGATGTGGATCTTAAGAACACTCGTGACTGCAAAAAAAAGAACAAAATGTAAAGGCCTTTTAATGTCTGAATGTGCGTAGGTGCTCTAATCCTGTAATGGGTTAGATCAACAAAGGAAAGTAAACCACAGGACATGCGAGGAGCCAGAGCTGCTTTCAGCGCATTTCTCTGCACTCTTGATCTGTTTTAACAAAAGGCCGAGTGACTGGGTTTTCAAATTCCACTTTATGGTTAATGGAATTGGTGAGGGGAGGGGGTGTGCTGTGTAAAAGGAAGCACCAAAGATGAAAGAACACGCATCTGACATCCCATGAATACGAGCACATAACTTATTATTATTGTTATTATAATTATTATTATACCCCCTGTGTGTGCCAGGGCAGCCGATACATACGCCTGGCTGCCTGGCGCGTTGTTGCTCTGATGCGGTGTCGCTCTGATGCGGTGTTGTTCTGTTGCAGTGGTGCTCTGATGCCGAATTCTCATGCAGTGTTGCTCTGATGCTGTCCTCTGTCTCACACACATGCTTACCAGCGGCAAAGCCGTTGAGTGCCAGCCCTTCTGCCGCCCCCCCCCCCACCTAGACACACCATTGGTTACGGTTCAGCTCCAGGGCGCGACCGCCAGACACATGTCTGCGGTTCACCCGGTTCCATCTGCGGTTCACCCCGTTCCATCTGCAGTTCATCCTGTTCCCATCGTGTCTCTGTTTATTTATTTTTTCTTTCGGCTGATTTTGTACCACAACTGAAGGTTGTGAAAGGTTGTGAAAGGTTTAAAGGTGTACTCAGAGGTATTAACAAACAAGACTCCTGTTCCTGGAACGATGTAATTGGAAATCAGGATTATAAAGAGGTTAGGAGTCTATAATTAGTGGGATTTTAAAGAGGTTAAGCTTCCATAACTAGTGGGATTATACAGAGGTTAGATAAAGCCTTATAACTTTGTAGTAATACACTGCAGAGACATAGTTCTTGGCTGGATATGAAGACAACATGTGCACCATCAGGGCTCACGTTTCAAACCTATGAAATATTTTAGCAAACATTCATAGTATACACATAATATACATACAAATCTAAATTAAAACCATAAATCTTCATACTGTACTTATTGTGCTTTTTAATTCAGCAAATATACATCAGCCAGGGAGTAAGTTAATGTACACAGTTCATCCTCACACAAATTTGGTGCAGATATCTAAAAGCATTCAAATGCTATAGGGGCTTCCCTGCTTGCACTCCGGTTTGTCTGTATTTCCCTCTGTCACTTTAAGAGAGCAATGTGGCCTCTTCACCCCTCCCCCGGCAACAAGAATGCATGTTGCAGTCTTAGTGACATCACATACAGCCAATTGAAACCTTTACCCAATCTTTGCAAAGTGATCCTTCTGGTGCCTCTCAAACAGCTTACATTTACATTACATTTACATTTTAAGCATTTAGCAGATGCTCTTATCCAGAGCAACTTACAAGATGTGCATTAATACATGGTAGGAACAATCATAGTTTGCGCACAAGATCAGTGCAGTAATACAGCGATAGACATTGTTGTAGGCAGCTGTATACCATACCTGTAACACTGGGAAGGAAAAGGTTAGTAATTATTATTATTTTTTTAAATAAGAAGGCCTCACGTGAACCAGAAAGGTTAAATGCATATACGCATATGAGGGATCTATGTTAACGCAAGAGAGTGTTGGATTCATCTAACTACCTGCATCGACCTTAAATTGAATAAATCGTTGCCCAGAAGACAAAACACATACTCTTCTCCATGTATTTGTGTAATATGATTGGTACACGATATACAAGCAATGAAAGCTACATGTTTGGCTGTCAGCCAAAAACGCGGAAATCCTCACGGTTTCAAAGTTAGATTTTACAGCATTGTCATGTGGATTATAATCATATTTCTAAACACAACAACAATATGATGCTTGATGTTTTGGAATTACCGGATGTGTCTGAAACTTGAGTACATTGAAGAACATTATTATAGAATACTATATTGGACACTCTGAAGCGGACTCTGATTGTTATAATCGTTTAAAATTCTTATCCTTCATTTTGAGCTCATGTCACTCCAAAATAAACTTCACTATGTGCAGCCAGGAGTCTGACCCCCTCATCACTCTTACCCTGTGTCAAGTCCATTGGCTACCAGTAAAGTCCTGGATTCAATGCAAAGTCCCAGTGCAAAGGCCGGGCACATAGACAGCCTTTTATCTGTCCACCATGGATGATAGATCCAGCTGCCAAGATGCAATCTGCATGGAAATGCAATGCCGGCGAAAGACGACTTTCAAAATCCACTCATTTTAGGTGAAGGGGAAGACAAGTTTCAAGGATTTTTGAGAGCCCAAAGTTCGGGACACAACATTATATGCTCATGCCCATGTGTTAGTGGAGACCATATTTTTATATTAAAACTATAGAAAGGGAACGAATGACAAGCATCATTTTAACACAGAGGAATCAGCCATAAAGCTTTTCTACAAGTGGGACGCTGAATGAAGTTTAGAGGCAAGTGCACATGATAGAGAACATTGTGTTGCCCAACGTATAGCTGTTAAAATGTACACCGTTTAATTGATTGACTACAACAAAGACAATCTGGATCTTGAAAAGCAATCATCAGAACAACAACGCACTTCCACCTTTGTACAAAACAACCAAAAAACTGTTTTGGAAATGAGCTGAAATATTATTCTCCTTCACTTTAGTGAAATTGTTGAGGCGCAATCCCTGCGTGTGTGGCAGGTCGAGCTATGCAAATTGCACAGGATGCTCTGGAACACCGTTTGAACGTTTCTTGGTTCACGGAGCAGTAATTGCTTGTTTTTTGGCACAACTCACCCTCGTTAACAGCCTCCGCCGATGGCTTCCGATGCCAGCTCGGAGCAGAAGCAGCACAGTGCCACACATCATTAGCTACCGAGTCCCGTAATTCGGCAAGGAAGCAGAAAGATGTTGAAGTTTACAATATGTCAAAGTGTGAGCCGGTTGCTCTGTTGGAACATTATGGGGGGTTTGCCCATCTGTCTCCTGAAGCAGTAAAGTAAAATTGACAGTCTCTGCTCTGGGGACAGCAGTGGACGAAATCATCTGCCAGCGAGAGAGAGAGAGAGAGAGAGAGAGACTGCACACTCCTCTCCATTTGACTGCAGTAACAATGCTTTGGGACAGCTAAGTGGCACGATTGCACTGTTCTTGTCAAGTGCGTCTACCACAGAGAGTGTAGCTTCATTGTCTTACTAGACTATACCCATTTAATACATTCAGAGAATAGGTTATTTATTTGTCTCAGTGATGCCATAAATATAAACCAGTTTGGGGACAAACTAAAAATCAGAAAGACTCTATTTTCAGGAAGACTACGCATGGTAGCAAATCAAAAAAGTAAAACACATTGGCTCTTATGTCAGCCCTTTACGTTAAAAATGTGTGAGTATGGCGTTGGCAATACTTAGGTGGTGGGTTCAATTCCCACTGGGATCACATATACTGAAAAATGTATGCATTCATTACTGTAAGTTGCTTTGGATAAAAGCATCTGCTAAATGGCATATATTATATTATAAAACAGGTGCATAGATCAAAGAAATTCAGTAACTATATTCATTCGTTTTTTATTTAATTTGAGGATAAACATTCAAATGTTTTGGTGTCTCTGCAAGGAGGAAACATGCTGCTCAAACAGTAGCTGCTAAAGCTGTTTCTCTTCCTTCCTCTCTTTAACAGTAACAGGTTCAGGGCCTTCTCCTCGGAATGCCTCTCAGCAGGCAGAGCTGCCAATTTTGCTTGCAGTCAGCATTGTCCAGTGATGAGACCAATGCCCTTCTGTTTCCTTATGTTATTTTTTGTTCCTAAAAAATGTTCACCTACTGCCCTATCCCATACATTGCACATGAAGCTTCTGGACTGCGGCTTGGCATCCACTGATATACAAAAACATTGAACAGGCTTGATTAAACAATCACATCACACCCCTTCTGCAAGGTCTAGCTCAGAAAAATGACTGCAGTCGGCGGCATGAATGTCAAAGGTGAGCTGAGCTCAGACACTCTCTTTTGCTCTAATTCTGTTTCACAATACATAGCACCTTCACCACCCCCCCACACACGCATACACACACATTGGTGCGGTTATATCCTGTGCTATGTTTAAGTTCTGTATAAGTTATGGATGAACTGCCATTAACAGTTCATAATTGTAGTCAATCCACAGCCTTCTAAAGGTCAGCTGGGTTGCCCAATGATGTAGCACCTTGTATGACATTATCACATGAATATGGCCCTCCGTCGCACTGAAAGTCATTTGCCGAACAAACGTTACACACTGCAATATATTAATGTCCAAACCAATGTTACACACTGCACTATATTATATTCCATTGTGTCTGCATTTAAGGGTAAAAACATATTACCTGACATTTCACAGCAAAGTCAGATGCTTTCCTTTCTCCATGGAATGTGGCAAAATACAGTCAGTATGCTATTATATTTTCCCCATGTACCAGTCATTCTTTTTTCTTTCATTTTTTGCAATGGTATGACGAAATTCGGTTTGACATTTCAGACTCAGACTTCCAGAGTTTCACGGGTCAAGACAAAGGACACTAAAGGAAATGTTTGCTCATCTTAAAAAAGGGATGTGTGTGTGTGTGTGTGTGTGTGTGTGTGTGTGTGTGTGTGTGTGTGAACGCACAAGAGAAGGGAGGGAGATACCGACAAAAAGAGATTGATTGAGGGGATAGAGAGAGAGAGAGCAGGGAGAAAAATAGAGACAGAAAGAGAGAGAGAACTCCATAACCCTTCTACTCGCAGACCTCACGGGCAGCCCCATAGGGGCTAGTTATCTTGTTTGAGTGGGAGAGATAGCATAACAGCCTTTTATCCTCTCTTCTTTCCTCTCCAAAGACCCAGAAACTCCATCCCTGTGGTGTCTGCTGAAGGTAAGGGTGGGATTCACCCGCTGTGGTCAGGCCCTGTCTGCACAGAGCTGCTCCCTTTATAACCAGTAAAACTGGGCTTGTCTTCACATCAGTTTTAATATTTGCGTTGGTGCATCAGAGTTCTGTGGAATCACAGGGCTGTTACACCTTGCATATCACTTGTTTGTGATATGCTAGATAATATCCCCACCACCACCAAACTCCTCTTCAGTCACAGACTCCGTGAATAAATGGCATTCATCGCGCCATTGCTGGTTTTGCCATCTAGCTATTTTCAAGTTCCAACTGTGCCAATAAAGTTTTTGTTTAACTCCACTTTTGCCAAAAAATTCAAAGCAGATGGTGCCAATTTAAAGAGGTATTGAAGGTTACTAACAACCTGTATTTTTCTCCTGCTACGTGGTTATTAAATGTTTAAGTCAAATTGTTCGCTATAAATCTCCCACGCCCTTATAAAGCATCAAAATGCGGCTGCAGGGAATGAAACTGGGGTAAAATCTGGATAGATGTTATAACACTACAGAGAGAAAAAAACGGAGAAAGTCTGTTTATTTGAAGAAGTCGTTATAATATGGCTTCTGTGCACCTTATAATTAAGAAGCTTCATCTGTTTTCTCACTAAGGGGGCTATTTTATAATTTAATTGTAATTATGTGCTGGCAAAATACAAAAGAAATATAAAGCATGCATGCTGGAGGAATGATCCAGAATAAGTACAGAGCGCACACTGATACTTTCCTCTCACAGCCTCAAAGATGGAATTTTGGTTTCCATCCGTCCATTTCCATAAATTATGCCTAAAATCAAGCTCATGGCAACACACATCAACCTTAACCTTCAATAATGGAATTAGATTAAGCAAGATTTCTGTTTATTCATTACAATGCACTTCGTCCAACTTTTTTTCTCAACGAGCATTCAATTCGGTGGACTGCCAAAGCAAGAAACCAAAAATAAATAAATAAATAAAATGCGATTGTTAAAAGACAAGTACAAAGCACATTGTGTGTATTTGGGTCCCAAATTATATTATTGAGACGTAAGGACAAAGTGCATTGAGGTTAGTTTGAATGGGGCCTTGGTGTTCCAGGCATGGTTTTGATAAACAGACACAACGTGGCACAACTTAACGCAGTTGTGAACCTTTTGTGGACCCACTACAGCTGCATGTAATTTACCCACGTCCCCATGAATGTACATCGAAGCCCAAAGACATAATATTTGTGAAACAGCTAAACAGGGGCAGATACAGAGAAATGGAGAAGATGTCCGTAGGCCGTTGGCTTGCCTCATAATGTCTGAGGAGATTGACATTTTCAAAGCCCCTATTGTGTGTAGTGTTTGCCCATTTCCCTGTTTATATTTCTGTAGAGTTTTGTTTAAGGTTTTAATTAATGTTTTATTAGATATAGGTCTTTACCTCCAAGATGTTATAATCTCTCTGTAAATATGTTATTAACTGCAAAATAATTATTTTGTGAATTGTGGCAACTTTACCTATTACAATATAAGTCACACAATTACAATATACCTATTAATGTACTAGACCTTACCATACGATTTGATCATGTTCTAAGCCTTACCTGTTCTCCTGGACCTATTCCTTTTAGTTTGGACTTTTGGCTGCCACTGTTCCTATTGGCTATTTATGATTTCTATTGTAATCTTACTGTAATCTGCCCTTGAAGAGTGCTAAATAAGTGCTTGTATTGTGTTGTATTGTATATCTTCTCAAGTCCGTTACAGTATATCAGCAGATCCCCTGGTTTCTGTCTGCTGGGGGAGATGATGTGAATAAGAGAGGGATTCAACCCTGTATCTCCCAGAAGAGACCATTGAGCCTGAGCAGGCCGTGGTGTCTGTCTGTTCTTCCACTGTTTCCACGGCGTAATGAAAAAAGCTGCAATGCTGCACAATAAATATTTCCTGGCAATAACTCACCAATTTGTGTCAAAGATTAGAGGACTCTGAGAGAAAGTGCTCTAAATATAGCCCCGGTTCATGGGCTCTTCCTTGCATTACACAAGGAACTTGTTACTCAACTAAGCAGATTACAAGCCAGCAGTGAGACTTAATGGCCCATACACTTTTCTGTGGTCTTGTTTTTTGTGTTTGTTAGGACACTAAAAATAATTTATAACCAGACACAAAGTGCATGTCTTCAGAAGCTCCGGATGAAAGGCTACTTCCTGTTGCAACACCACAGAGTAAGACAAAGAGGAAATAAGACTAAATTCATCATGCAACCCTTCTCAGAGCCACAGGGTGACTAATTTGGAAGGTTTAATGGCACAGTCCACTTCACTTCACAGATGTGTTTTTGCTGTACCTGCAGCCACAGTCACATGTGTTTCCCTTTCAAACTGAAAACTATTGACCAGGAAGTGTCAGAAAGGAGGATGCATGGGCCAGACAGGTAGAAGACAGGTAGAAGAATGCACAAGCCAGACTGTTAGTTAAAGCTTGTGAGGGATGGTTCTTGCAGTCATAAATCTGTGGAGCAACGGATAGCGGACAAGCAGACTACCCAGCTCAACCTACACTGCTTCTAGCCCTGTTCATGAATATCAAGTGATAAGTTAACATTATTACTGATAATGATGTTATATGAGTGCTTAGCAAACAAATAAATGCTAGCTAACCTAGCCAGGATTAGTGCTACCATACAAGCTAGCTTGCTAAGCAAATTTTGCTAAGCAAAACTTGCTAACTTGCTAAACCAATTAATGCAAAGGTGTGCAGGTAGCTGGACAGGTGCAGTGGAGACAGGACTCTATTTGGGGAATGTAGAAAGGAAACCCCAAGCTGTTGTGTTTGGAGAGCATGTGGTAAGGCCATGAGAGTCAATCTCCACTCTCGGTAGGGAAACAGAGTTATGGTCTAAGAGTATAATGATAGTTTGTGTAGCATCGGCAGTGCCTGAGGAAACGTGTTTGTACAGAGTATATATGGTATCTGAGGCACTTACGCCTGTTGAGTATCACTAAGATATCACATAGCTTGGACTTTGGCATCATCTGATATAAGTGGCGTAGACGGCAGTCAGGCATCGGCTGAAGCTTATGTGTGTGCATTCTTAATTAAAGTATTGGACTGTAGTATGAAGCGAGAGTGTTGTGCTGTCGTATATCAAGTATCAGCTTGAGCTGAAGACTTGCTGTTCCCAGGTATCTGGTCTTCCACCAAAGACTGTAAAGATACCAAAGACTTCAAATCTCTCAAAGCGCAAATTGATTTAATTAGCTACTGACTTACTATGGTGAATATTATATTAAGAGACTTAGCCAATGGTGTGGCTCCAGATATTTTTTGCATTTAATTGAAGATCTGAGATCGGCTTACTCCACCCAAATCTTTACCTTAACCTTTACAGTTACATAGCAAAACTGATTCTGGACCTGCAGCTAAGAGAAAACCAAATAAATGTGGACAGACTGGACCAGAATTCTGATATGATATAATACACTAAATACACTCAAATGTGCAGCATGGTTTTGAAAATATAACAGACTCAGTTTGAGGTAAAGTAGTGGAGTGAACTACTTTCCCTCTCCCTCCGCCCCTTTTACCTGCCATGGGAATTCCCCCAGCTATTCTACGTAGTTGTTTACATCCACCCACATGCAAATGTTGATAAAGCTACTGAACTGTTAGCCATCACACTACACAAATTGGATTCTATCTCACCAGATGCCCCCAAATTCATTCTATGGGATTTTAATCACTACTCTATGGACAAATCATTGAAGGGCTACCACCAGGATGTAACCGGTGCCACCCACATGCATAAGACCCTTGACAGGTGCTATGGCCCAGTTCCTGGAGCCTACAGGTCTACCCCCGCCCCCTTGGATCAGCTGATCACAACATCATCCTACTTGCCCCAGCCTACATCCCTGTGGTGAAGCGAGTATCAAGCATTGAGGCCCTTCAAGGTTGTTTTGATTGCACTACATGGGGAGTTCCTGGAGTCAAGCTCTAGCCTAAATGAGCAAGTATGCACTATATCCAAATACATTACATTCTGTGTTGATACAATAATTCCATCAAAACAGATTACTGTCTTCCCTAATAGCAAACCCTGGGTGAATAAGGAGCTCAAAGGCATCCTTAATGAGAAATGTTTTTGTTTATCACAGGATCTACTAAGGAGAAAAAACGAGTTAACAGAAAGGTGAAATGGGCCATCAATCAGGCTAAACCCTAATATAAAAATATGATTGAGCAGAAGTTTGAGCAAGGCAACTACAGGGTAGCGTGCCATGGAATTAAAAACATGACCGCTGTCAATACAATGACCGAGAGGCGACATGTTAGTGTGAAGGGGGTCAGTGATTCCTCTCTAACTAATGAACTAAACAAATTCTATACCCGTTTTGAGAGGCCTGACTTGGCATCCAAAATGGTGGAATACAAACTCAGCCTTACGCCATCCACCACACTCACCCTCTGAGAATAGGATGTGTTAAAGCTGCTCAAACCCACCCCAACTAACAAGGCCCTGGCACTGTGCTGAGCAGCTCAGCAGGGTCCTCCTGCACCTATTCCAGTCTTTGCTGGACCAAGGGGTGGTCCCATTGCCATGGAAAACCTTGACCATCATCCCAGTCCCCAAAAACAACAAAGCTCACTCTCTCAACAACCACAGGCTTTAACATCACTGGTCATGAAGGTCCTAGAGAAGCTGGTCAAGTCCCACATTATGTCTAGTACTGTTGCCCACCTGGACCCTCTCCAGTTAGACCATACTAAAATGGGTGTGGATGATGCCAAACTGTTCCTCCTTGAAACCATGCATAGTTACCTGGAGAACAGTGGAGCTTTTGCTAGGCTCTTATTTGTGGATTTCTCTTCCGCATTTAACTCCATATTATGGATTATGGACATATTATGGATTATGGACAGACCAACCACAGGCAGACCACAGAGAGTCTTTACTAATGACACACTATCAGGCACACTTTACACCTGCACAGGCTCACCACAAGGGTGCATCCTGTCCCCCCTCCTGTTCATTCTTTACACTAATGACTGTAAGACCACCCATGCCAACCGCTACCTCGTCAAAATCGCTGACGACATTGTCCATCTCTCACTCATTACTTTACATCTCACTCATTTTTTTACATTACAGGCATTTGGCAGACGCTCTTATCCAGAGCGATGTACAACAAAGTGTTAACCGTAATCAAGAACAGTTTAGCTGAAAGCCACCCTAGCGGGAAGTACAGTTCCTAGGTGCTAGGAGCAACCACATAGTTAAACTAGGACCCTGTAGGTAAATCTGTAGCCACAATTCTAAGGTAGCAATAAAGCAATCAGTGCAGAAAATAATGCCTAAGCCTAATACAATACATAAACAAGTAGACATGTGTAATACTAAGCAACTACGTCCCTACGTTAACAAAAACCGGACTATGGGGAGAGGTGCACCCTGAAGAGGTGAGTCTTCAGTCGTCGCTTGAAGGTGGCCAGGGTCTCAGCTGTTCTGACTTCCACAGGAAGGTCATTCCACCATCGTGGAGCCAGAACCGACAGGAGACGTGACCGGGAAGCGCAGGTGCAGAGGGTGGGAGGTGCTAGGCATCCTGAGGTAGTAGAACGGAGTGGTCTGGCAGCTGTGTAGGGTTTGAAGATCTTGAGGAGGTATGTTGGGGCTGATCCCTTGACTGCCTGGTATGCTAGGACTAATGTTTTGAATTTGATGCGAGCTATAACAGGCAGCCAGTGGAGGGTAGTGAGCAGGGGGGTGACATGGGAGTGTCTAGGAAGGTTGTAGACGAGACGGGCTGCAGCGTTCTGGATGAGTTGCAGGGGTCTGATGGCAGATGTGGGAAGGCCAGCCAGGAGCGAGTTGCAGTAGTCCAAGCGGGACAGTACCATTGCTTGGACCAGGAGCTGGGTAGAGCACGTGGTAAGGAAGGGACGGATTCTCCTGATGTTATACAGGAAGAATCTGCACGCCCGGCTTACCGCTGCAATGTTCATTGATAGGGACAGCCTGTTGTCCATCACCACACCGAGATTCTTCGCGCAGGGTGATGATGTCACCAAGGTATCACCTACAGAAATGGAGAAATCAAGGTGGGGAGAGTTTAGGGCAGGAATGAAGATTAGTTCTGTTTTACCTGGGTTGAGCTTTAGGTGGTGACTGTCCATCCAGCTCTGAATGTCCCTCACTCTCAGGCAAGCAAAGATGCGGGTAGAGACCTGAGTGTCTGATGGGGAGAAGGAGAGAAAGAGTTGAGTGTCATCAGCATAACAATGGTAAAATAAGCCGTGGGCAGAGATTACAGAGCCAAGGGAGTGGGTGTACAGGGAGAAGAGAAGGGGACTGAGGACTGAGCCCTGTGGAACCCCGGTGGGGAGGGAGCGAGGCGGCGATACTTCACCAGCCCAGGCGACCTGGAAGGAGCGACCAGAGAGGTAGGAATCGATCCAGGCGAGGGCTGTACCGCAGATCCCTGTTGCTGCCAGGGAGGACAGGAGGATGGAGTGCTCCACAGTGTCGAAGGCAGCTGAGAGATCAAGCAGGATCAGGATGGAGGAGAGGGAGGCTGCTCGTGCGGTGTGAAGTGCCTCATTGACCGAGAGGAGAGCAGTTTCTGTCGAGTGGCCAGGTCTGAAGCCGGACTGGTGGGGGTCCAGGAGGTTATGAGGACTGAGCAGGACCATGGCCGCACCCTCTATGATTTCATAGAGTGGTGCGACAGTGCTCTGCTGAAGTTGAACGTCTCCAAGACCAAGGAGATGGTCATCAGCTCCAGGAGGAAGCCCCCCAGGAAGGATCCAGTGGTCATCCATGGTGAGGAGGTGGATGTCGTGGACCAGTACAAATATCTTGGTACCATCTTTGATAACACCTTGAAGTTTGAGCAAAACACAGAAGCCATAATCAAAAAAGCATATCAATGGCAATATCTCCTCAGGAAGCTAAACTCATTCAGTGTCCAAAAAAACATTTTCCAAACCTTCTACAGCTCCTTCATTGAGAGTATTCTGTGCTTCTCATTCATCTGCTGGTTCACATCCCTCACTGTTAAAAACCGGAACCGCCTCCAATCCATAGCTAAAACATTAAGGATAAAGCCCACAGTAGTTAGACTGAATAGAGGCAAATATGGGGTCATTTATTTATTTATTCTTTTTTTTTTACATTTCTGTCATCAGCTTTTGCAGCCCAAGCGTTCGGTTCCCTGATGGACCCCCTCAGCTCCGCAGACCCGGATTCAGGCTGTGCTTCCTGGGGAAGTGCGGGGTGGCCTAATCAAGCGCACGGACACATGCCGGGTCCAGTGGAAGTGCTGAGTAACAGTGCGACAGTCTCCTAACCAATTCCCCCCGCTTTCTTTGTGTCTTCTCTTTTTGATGAATTAGAAAGGAGCAAGAGCCGAAGTCACTGCTCGGACCAGCTAACTGAGAGGATGAATAAGAAACGAGCACCCGAGCAACGGTGTCCGGAAGGTTCTTGCCACAAGTCCGAGGACACAGTGGAACACGAAACGCTGACCTGAGATGACGTTGTGGAGGCGCTTCTGAAAACTCCAGAGGACGAACATGGAGAGAAAGCCGTAGCATTTCTCATGACGGGTCATTCTTGCCAGATGCCTGTGATTGTGTCCCTCCTAAATATTCTTCCAAATCCCCCTATCTTCAATCCCATACATATTTTCAAGATTATTTTGCATACCTCCTTTTAAAGTCAGCCTCCCATTTAGCATTTACTCCCATATCAACACTGAAACTTCCCAGAGTAGCTTTTCTCAAATCCATAATCTGGCAAGCCTGTTTCTCATGAGGTGGCCTGCCCTGGGAGGTCTGAGCATCTGTCCTTCATCTGACCTTTCCTGATCTGTCTTTCCCTACACCTGTTTTAAATGATGTTGCACTAAATTATTTAACTTGCCAGTAACAGTTCTATTGATGCCACTGCATTACACGTGTGAATCTTAAATGGAAAAAGTAACTTAATTATTATCCCTAGCAATGTTGGGGAGTGAAAAGCTACAAACAGCCCAATCTGCACACTGCCTCTGCAATAAAGGTCATAAACTTTTGTGAATATGGCTCTAGATATGAACCATTTATCATGTTTCTGTGTTATAGTGATTATAGCCATTTATGTAATTGCAGGGAGATTGGTACATGTTTGAGCAATGAAGTAAACGTTATTTACTAGGGAAGGAAACCTTAAGATGACCTCTCGTAATCTCTTGTAATGTAATCGAGCAAGGTTTATTAGGTGTCTTTATGTATAAAATAATATCTTTACAGTTGTGCCTGCACTTGCTAATCCATGTCGGAAAATGTATGGTTTGTTTAAAATACATCTATCTTTGGTTGTTATCTGAAAAAAGCAAACCCAGAGAATGTTTCTAGTTTTATGTTATCAAGGTATATTTATCATTCAGCTTTGTAAAGGCTATCTGCACTTAAGGCACTCTGCTGTGCCTTACAGAATTTATTCTTCAGTCAGGGAGTTACTTGACATTTTAAAATTTAAATCATTGTTTATATGCAATTGGATTCATGTGTAAAGCAATGATTATACAGACCCACGGAATGTGGCACTGCCAGCTTGATCGGACCCACAGAATACAGCATTGCCAGCTCAATCGGACCCACAGAATATGGCACTGCCAGCTTGATCACACCCACAGAATACAGCACTGCCAGCTTGATCGGACCCAGTCCTGACAGGACTCCACGCTGGGTAGCCATACGCACATCCCTGCCCCCCAGGCTCTGATTGGTCTGTACCATAAAAGGACAAGAGTCGCCCCATGGGAGCTTGTGACACTGTTCCATGGGATCCTCAAATTCTTTCTTTTTAAAAAGTATGAATAAAAGAATTCACACCGTGAATGTGGTTTATGAACAGCCTTGATTTCATAATGAAATAGGTCGCACTCCACATCCTGGCATGTGTGGGGACCGCAGCATAAAGCGTAGATTGTGTTTCTGCAGCGCCCCAAAAAGCTGTCTAATTGTCAGTCCCTAATCAACCAAAGAAAGGCTTCCTAATTATTTAACCATGGTTTCTGACTATACACCAGCAACAGGGAAACTTAAAAACTATGTTAAGTGGCCATACCTTTGAATTGATGTATTAAACCTGCAACTTTAAGGTTCCAAATCCGGTTCTGAGCACTGTCACACTGTACAGATGTGTTCATTACCGGCATTATTGGTGACTAAGGCAATGTATAGTTGATATAGGACCCTGGTCCAATGTGCCAAGACTTACAGTCTTGGCACAGTCTATGTGGGTGCTAGGGTAATAACTCAAGGAAATTTGCATGTGAGTGAAAATCAGATCCATGAGCATGCGTCAAAGTAGAGAGGCCACGGTTGAGTGATGGTTGGAATAGAGAGAGTCAGGAGTCTCTAATTTCACTTTACGATTCCCCCTATTGATGTTTTCATTGTCTTGTAAGAGCAACCTTGGCAATGCCATTACAGGGGCACAGGCCATCTGACAACACCAGCTGGTTGCACACCTTCAAACCGCTAGGTTTAATCGGGTCAGAGATTGCCTTTGGCTGCAACGTTAAGATAGATACATTAGTGCCATTGCCTTGTGATTAAGATATTGGACATTGATAAGGAGATGAGCAATGTGCTTTGCTGCTGACTCTTAGGGAGCGATGGTGACTTTTCCTCAACTTTTCCTCATTTTCCTCAAAATGAAAAGAGGTCTTCATCTACATCTGGAAGCATAACTGCCACAGATCTTTTCTGAACTCCCTCTTGCAGTTCTGTCAAGTAATGATCTCATTTTTACATGTATGTTCTGCAGTTCAATGTACAATGCGTAGGATTCATATGAAACTGTTTCATGTGATCCTGATTATGGTTGTCCTCGCGAAAGGTTAAAGAAAATCTGAGAAACACATGCGGAACGTTTCCCTGTGGACGTTTTTTATTTTTTTGTAGCAGTCAATGTTTCATATTTCACTTGATGTTTAGATTTATACAGACAAATGTTTTACCTTGTTATTATTTAAATGCAGAGCAAATATCTTTTTAGGCCTTGGGCCAAACAGAATGCCGGGAGAGTCTTTGAAGAAGCTTTTTATACTTCAACCAGATCATATTATTTCAGAACTGAAAACTCAGGTTCCCTATACATTTGTTTAAAAACTCAATGCACTTTTTTAAAGTGATACACATTGGATGGCAGGCGTGTATGCTTTGTATAAACTTTGCGACCGGAGGAGGTCAGGGAGTTTGGTTGTACTTTAAGACGACCAGCAGCGCACCTTATGGCCAACTCCCTTTTCAGCAGTGCACTTTTTTTGGTTAATTGAATTCAGCCATGAACACAGCTTCAGCTCGGGCTGTTGGAGAGAACTTTGGCTGATTATTCAAAGGCTTCCTGTCACTGCAACCTTAAATGGCATGTTTACATTTTTGAAATATTTATCCCAAAATCTGCTTGCAATGGGACTTGCAATTGGAATATTATGGCAAAGTAAGACATTTTTATGAGTGCTGCTGAATGTTTCATGCGCTGTGCTGCAGTGAATTAAGACAAGCACATCAGCATCTGGTAGCTTTTAAGTTTGACTTTTGATTGTAACATGATGGGGTATTAATGCATGTTGCATTGAAACACGTCTGGCACCGTCGCACACCTCCTCAGGTTCAAGCGTCCAAACAAAGCCTTTTCCGCATTAGTCTGCAAGCACGCTGTGCCATGCTGCTGGCTCTCTCGGTAGGGTTTATGCACCTCCTTTAACGAGGTGACCGGTCTGATTTGTGCTCATCCTTTAACGAGGTGACCGGTCTGAATTGTGCTCCTCCTTCAACGAGGTGACCGGTCTGAATTGTGCTCCTCCTTCAATGAGGTGACCGGTCTGAATTGTGCTCATCCTTTAACGAGGTGACTGGTCTGAATTGTGCTCCTCCTTTAACGAGGTGACCGGTCTGAATTGTGCTCATCCTTTAATGAGGTGACTGGTCTGAATTGTGCTCATCCTTTAACAAGGTGACCGGTCTGAATTGTGCTCATCCTTTAACGAGGTGACCGGTCTGAATTGTGCTCCTCCTTCAACGAGGTGACCGGTCTGAATTGTGCTCCTCCTTCAACAAGGTGACCGGTCTGAATTGTGCTCCTCCTTCAACGAGGTGACCGGTCTAAATTGTGCTCCTCCTTTAACGAGGTAACTGGTCTGAATTGTGCTCCTCCTTTAACGAGGTAACTGGTCTGAATTGTGCTCCTCCTTCAATGAGGCATGGACTGAGCAAACTGCAAGGATGTAAGAGGTCATGCTCCACCAAAGAGGGCCTGATTTCATCTGGTGGACAGGAACTTCTTAGCTGGCTGTCCCGCCACAATATTTCTCCGTCCTGCTGGCAGTGTTGTAGGTGCTGACAGCCTGGTATGTGTCCTCATACCCCTGCCTGTCTTTCTATCTCCAGTCTTTTGTACACAGCCGTGGGGCACAAACAAAGTCTAATTAAAACCTGGCACTGGGACTTGCCGGTGCAATGGCACGAGAGGCCTGGAGGCGCAGCAGTGTCAGTCTCTGTGCACTCGCCCTGTCTGCTCCCGAGGGTGGCCTAGGCCAATCAGAGACTGAGAACCCCTTTATTTGTTTTGCAATTGGATAGACAACATCCAGTCAGTTTATACATTTTACTTAATGGTGAAGTCCTGTGGCACTTTACGTCAGCTCTGTCACAACCCTTTCTGTATACATTGGCATAGAGGGTGACTGTGGCCAGTCTCATTGGGGCAAATCATCTCCCCAGCGTGAAACAATCATATCTCGAATTCTGTGAAGTGGTGCTCACCTGTCAGCTGCCAGCAACAAAGCACAACACGCCCAGCATTGCAGCAGGGTGAGACTCACCCAGCTCTGCTTTTCTGGGGCTCTGTTCCCATCAGCCAATTCCAGAGCTGCCTCACCTACTACGACCAGCCTACCTGAGACAGGTATCAGGACTAATTGCTGAATGAGCCAGGTTTGGGTTGGACTAAAACTATGTGTACCCCAATGTCCAAAAATACAACCCCAAGACTTACTGAGAAATTCAGAAATGCAAGAATGAAAATATGTGTGTGTGTGTGTGTGTGTGTCTGCTGCTGGTCTGTGGAAATTACATTTAAATCCTTAAAGTAAAAATAACTTCTTCTAAAGCAACATTTTTTTGGAGTTTTTTACACAACATGCAGCATGGAGAAAAATTTGACTTCAAAACAGCCCAGGCAGGTTTATTTCCTGCCGAATCTACAAAATAATTTAACCCTTCATACAAAGACATCAGGAATATAGCAGTAGTTATTGCATTAGGTTACATGTAGAAACCAGCGTGACCTTGGCCTGGACACCAATAACAATAAAGATTGGATCCCAGTACAGTCCCAGCAGCTGCCTGCTGAGTTAGTCAGTTTTGGGGCAAAATGCATTAAAAACAATTACCCCCAAATTTTTTTGCCTTAAATCTTCAATTCAATAATTCAATTTAAAACAAATGATTTGCCCTTCTTGCAGTTTGACATACAGGTGATGAGCTTCACACCTGGATCAAATGCATATTTCAAAAACACCCCTGCAGATCCCTGAGAATTTTCAGCATAACATATTACTTTGTATAATATGACTTAACATATTATCAAACCATGAAAGAATAATTCTTTTCAGAATATTGGTGAAAATAGATGGGGTTTTTTTAAATGTCAGTGATCTGCAGGAATATCACTGGTGTCTAAAAGATTAGAGTATTTGAATTATTCAATATTCAATAATTATTTTACCCATGTCAGGCACAAGCACACTCTCTCTATCTCTCTATCTCCCTCTCTTTCTCTCCTCCCTTTCTCTCTCTTTTTCTTCCTCTCTCTCTCCCTCTCTCTCTGTCTCTTTCTCTCGTATAGGTCAGCTGGCACAGTGGAGTCGGCCCCATGCAGCCATTCTATGTCCTTCTCAAGAACCATTAAATTATTTAAGCTGCACATTTCTGCACTGTGAATAAACACATATGTCTGACACACCCACATGCATGTATGTGCAAACACACATGCACACACTCAAACACACCCACACTCATGTACATGCAAGCATGCACACAAACACACACACAGTTGTGAAAGTAAAAAGACTTAAGCGATTGGAGAAATTTGATAAACTTTTTTTATTGATATTAAAAATGAAGTACATGGATTGTGCATTTCGGACGTTCTAGCGTGCAGAGGTTAAATTAATGAAATACACACAGGCTGAGTGGGCGACTGACACATAAAATCTCACCATTGGTAGGCAAGCAATCCCTTCATATTTACTGACCAGAAGTGGTTATCTTCTATGCCATTCACAAGAAAACTATGCAGTCTGTATGAACAATATAATTAATAAATGTAGTCCCAGCAGAGAGAAAAATAAAATTATAATAAACACAGAAACCCACCATTTGATAAGCCATATGCAAAGTCACTGGGAAAAAAGAAAGTTATTTTCTGGAGAAAAAAACCCAAATAAAATAATAATAAAGATGATAATAATTGCACTGTTCTGACACAACTGAAACTGGAACGATCGAACATTAAAAAGATGCAGGACAGTCCCGTACGTGTGGGTGTGTCTGTGTGTGAAGGGGCTTGAGTCTAGGGCAGTGTGGCTGAATTAGGCCCCATGTACAACCAAATTCTGCTGCTGGCGCCCTGTCACAGGAAGACATGGTGCGGGGGCCAACGCAAGGGGATGAAGGGGTGGGGGACGGCGAGGGGGACAGGGAAGCGGGGGGATCGAGGGGCCTGACTGAATAGCTCGTTTTGTCTCTGTCCCAAGTTGGCTAGGGCTGACTGAGCAAGGTCCATTTCACGTGGCAAATGAAAAAACAAAACCCCCAAAAAAGACAAAAAATGAGTAATTTCTGGCACAAGCCTCATTGGATGGAGGTGGGGGGGAGTGGGGGCTGTGTGTTCAGGGGTAGCGTTAACCCTCCCTCCATACCTTTCCGATGAACCGCATGTATTCCTGAGTATTTACACTGCCAGTAACGATTCAGCATGGTAGCCCTTCATCAAATGCACAATGACATGGATGGGAAGTGGGGGGCGGGGTTATGAAGTGTGTCACTTGAAGAGTTTCACGGCCTACTGACCTGGTCAGAGGACTCCAGTCAGTATAAGGTCAAAATGATGGCGGGATGGGGGGGTTAATAAGTGTGCTGCCAGACTGCAGCCTACTCCCAGACTGACAGGGGCTACACTGGACAAGCACCACGGATATCATGCCATACATCTGCACTAATGCACAGATCAACTGCCCCATAAATGCTCACACACACACACGCTCACACACACACACACACTCACACACATACTAACGCACACGCTCACACACACACACACGCTCACACACACATTCACACACACGCTCACACACACACCCACACATACATACACAAGTGCGCAAAATGGATGCGTATTCTACGACCCCAGCGGTTAATACTAAAGTGGCTTACAACATAGTGGGCAGAGAGTAACGTTACAATCAATGTGTTTTTGACATGAATCTCCAGGTATGTTTGAATTATGGAAAGACTTGCATCTTTGCTTTTTTTCTGTTCATACCAAAGCCTCTCATCTAGGGGATAAACAGCCCTGTGGAGGGTGCCTATTTTTGTGACATGGCATGCCTAAGCAATCTGGGCTACTGCAGCTGTTAAAATATTGATTTGACATTACTCTGTGGCAAAAGAGAAGAAGAGAGGGACATATTTTTGGTACAAAGCATCTACAAATAGCAATACAGGTAAAAAGAGAACCAAGAGAACATATAAAATGAATCTGTCAGTTGCGCATCAGTGCTACGTATATTATTTGGACCAATTTTTCATATATATTTTTATAACAAAATAAATAATGCCTTTATACAGTGCCATTATTTGTATTTAAACAAAAGAAAAAAGAAAAAAAAAAGCTTGGCGGCTCATTACGCAAGGTACAGCTCAGACTAATGTCGTCCCTGGAAACTAATTATACATATTCAAGTATTTGTTTTCAAGCAAAAGCATGTGAATACTACTGATACAAAATAAAAATAAAATGTTAGTTGACATTATTGCTGTTTTTCCCTTTGAATTGAAATTTGTGCCTTTTGTTTAGAAATGTAAAATAATATCTTACTAACCACAATAAAAAATTGCAAAAATTACAAAAAGAACAAAAAAGAAAATAACTATCTTGCAAACAGGAATGTCACGGTAGCAGAGTCTGGCTGTTTTTTTGTTTTCTTAAAACAGTTTTTAAACAGAAAAAACAAACTAAAAAAACAAACTAAAAAAAACTAAAAAAACATCACACTTGCTCTACGTTCATAGATAGGACCCACAGAGGCAGATGGAACATGTGTTCCAGGGGTCCCTCAATTTTCCCAAGCTGCTCTCCTCCTGAGCGCCATGGCAACACTCTGACTGTGCCGTGGGCGGGGCCCGTCCACCTGCTGCTCCCATGGTGACGACACGGCACTCATCCGCACACAGTGACATCCCCGTTTCACACTGCCAGAACCAAGCCATTTTTCTCTCTTTTTTTATAAGTCACACTTTCCTTAAAACGGAAAGTTTAATAATTATTCAAAGAAAAAAAACGTGCATTTTCAGCTTCCTCCTCTTTGAGTCCATTCCCAAAGCTAGCACCATGACATTTGTTTGAGCTACACGTTCATTGTTCATAAAAAAATAGTGCCTTTTTTTCTTTACTTTGACGTAATCCGTGGCGATGTGCAATTTTTGCAGACTTTCTTTCTGCTTTTTTTGTTTGTGATTAAAAAAGGTGCTGGAACAGGAATCGAATTTAAACAAAATAATTCCTTACAGTGTGGATTTCCCTCTTTATAGTTACAGGTGCAAACTAATAAGAAAAAAGAACTAAAAAGAGATGTTCTTTATCTGAGGAAAATGGCGTGGGATGGGCTTCTGCTGTGTGTCCTGCTGGTGGCCAAGCCCTAAATCTCTTTCATCTTCTTCTCTTTCCTCTCCTTTCTTCTTTTTTAGGATCCACCTGAATTGCATTCAGTCTAATTGTTCACTCTTTTGTGTGTGAATTTGTGTGTGAAAGAGAATGAGAGAGAGAAAGAGAGAGAAGAGAGATAAAGAGACAGTGAGACAGGAGAGTGTGTGCTTGTATTGCTTGTATGAGTGTGTAAGAGAGATGATGATGGAGGGGCGTGGGGGGGCGGAGGCGGGCCACAGAAATGCCGTCAGAAACAAAGCTATATCCCCTCTTTTCTTTTGTCTTTACTCTTCTTCCAACTCCTGTCTGTGCAAACGATCCTGAATTCACTTGTGGTTGACGTAGTTTTGTGTGGGCGCCAGGGCCGGTGGCAGCTTGCTGGGTAGGGTGATGAGAGGTCTGTGGAAGAGGAGCTGCTCCTGGGCCCGCACCCTCTCAGCCTGCTGTCGGAATTTCCGGGCTCTGAGGATGGCGGGGATCCCCCGTCGGAGCCTCTGGGCAGCTTTCCTCTGCCACACTTCATATTTGGAATACTTTACAGCCACGTGCTTTCTCGGGACGTCCTGTGAGACAAACAACAACAAGAAAAACGTCAAGGAGATCAGCCCTTTCGCAGAACAACAGATACACCCTTATAATTATGCATTTAAGGTTTATCTCATGCCTAATGTGATAAAGACAGCCCAGGCCCAGGACGTGTCCCGATTTGTTTTCCAACGGCGTGCGGAGATGTGCCTGTTTTGATGTTTCTGCGCCTCCGTTTGGGGTTGACCCTGGAGGGCCGGTCACTTTGTTTTGTTCAAACACGCTGCGCTCAGACTTCCAGGAGGGCCGATGAAACTGCCGAAAGGCTGACTCCCCAAAGCCATCTCAGCAGCGCTAGGAAGAGAGACCATGCTTTTAGCACCCCTGGGGCTGGTCCCTCTCCCCGCATCTCTCCGTCGGTACAGTAAAAATTCCAGTTCAAACCATGAATCCCTGCAAATGGCAGGCTGGGACTCAGATGGTTAGTCACGGAGGGAGAAGGCAGAGGCGGGATTTATGTGAGATGAGCCAACATGTATAAAGTTCGCCTCAACCTTCTGACTCCCCCCGGACCGGCCCATAAACATGCACATCTGCCAAGGGATCGATGCGTTGTTCATCCATTTAGTTTATCGCACTGGTCTGCAAGTCTTCGGCAGCTGGCCTTCACCACAGTGTGGAGCGAGTGGGCAGCTTGTTCAGGGGTGGTATATGTACTAATGTCATCAAGAACATTTTTAACAGAGGCAAAGTCAGTGTGTTCCCAAGCATGTCGGTCTGTGGGTGTCAGGTGTACTGTAACTGAGTCACACCTTAGAAACCAGCTCCTTCTCTCCACTGACATCTTATAAGCCAACACATGGGCTGCGTTATCAGCTCAAAATCAAGCCAGCAGGGTAAAGCCATGTGGAACATGGTCATACTCTCTTCTCCGGGAGAATTTCATCTTGGAGCGTTCGGGTGAAAGTTTCGAGTTCACACTCTCTTCATCGAATTTCACCTTGGAGCGTTCGGTTGACCTTTCTGGATTATTCCAACGTGCATTGAAACTTCTATATTTTTCCACCTTAGTCAGCAGTTTTGAGGGAAAGACACTTGCTCAGCACGACTCACTTCGCAAGATAAAAGACTTATATTTAACATCTTTGATCCCCCGGCCCGGTGCATGTTGGTTCAGTGAAAACAAAGCGAGAGAGCGCCAGGGTAGAGGGAGGGGGCAGGGGGGAGGGGAAGTGGTGTTTTCTCATGGTGATAAGGGATCACGCTTACACACACCTTGCTCACCGGTAGCACAGGTATGACCTGCAGCGAAGTGGCGGAGACATCTCTTTCTGACTTGGCGGGTTTGGCGCAGTACTGTTCAAGGAGCATCAGGTCGCAGCTTCGGAAACAACATTCTTCCACGATCCCTTTCTGTGAGCGCCTGCTGTTTGCCCTGCTGGTCGGCCTGCCTAGAGAGAGAAAGAGAGAGGGAGAGAGGCAGGGTTTAGAGGGGGCTCATCGTTTCATTGAGGAACACCAACAGCACTTTATTCTACACTTCATAAGACTGCAATTAACCTTGTATGCACATTGTCTCAGACAAATTGATGGGAGAGTTGAGGTTTCATAAACACCATAATGGGTGGAATTACAATCACTGATTTGTTTGAACCAATCAAAAGAATTTGCTCTGCACAGCAAAACACAATGATTGGTTTGCCTCATTGAGCATATGATAGCCCCTCCTGTTTTGGGGTTCATGAAGCTTCAATGTGCCGTCTCTTTGATGCACTCTTGATGACCTTTTGGGGTGTCGTTTATATATAGTTACTTCTTTTTTAACACACTGAGAGATAAAAACAAAATTACATTTTGAAGTCAATGTCACCCATTTCCCATTTGCTTGTTCAGCCTAACCCCTAGCGTCTAACGGAGCGGCTCATCCATGCTGCAGTGAATGAATGAATGCATGAATGAGTGAACGATAACCCAAAGCATTGTGTGAATAGCCTGAAGTAACACTGACACAAGCGGGAGAGACACAGGGCTCGGGACCCACAGCCTTTTTTGGTGCGTAAACAACAAAAATGGAGGCTATCCTTTCACCTTTGACCTTGCTCTTTGCCAGCTCAGCAGAGATAAAGAGAGACGGGAGGGGCCGCAGACATCTGACGGAGGTTGAAAGCGACAGAGGGGTGGGGTGGAGGGAGAAAGCCATTGAGAACGAGACAGGAAGTACAATATGTAGCAGCCATACTCACTAATGTTTAGCTTAGTAAAGCTCAGCTTAATCTGAAGTGTGTCCTTACTCTAACTAGCACCTCCTGGACTACTCTGTGTGGATATAGACTTTCCGAGCAAGGACAAAGAACCCTGGACAACCAGCTGTGCTTCTCGAGCCACATCTTGCTGTTATCCAAGCACTGGACTATGGCCCCTCTGTGTGGATATAGACTTTCCGAGCAAGGACAAAGGCTCTTGTGTGTTTGTCACTGACAAGTGATAGCGCTGTATTACATATTTAATAAAAATATATTTTGAAATATCAGATGTAACTCGCACTCTGTACCAAGAGGAAAAAGGGAAGTGTTCACACACAAGCTGTAGCTGCTCCATTCACCTGAAAGTGGGTCCATTTCCTGTGGCCATGTATCAGGGCCATAATCCATTTGAGATTGATCGATTCATCTAATAATCTCAACATTTTTCATATTTACCCGAGTAACCTGTAATATGGCAGTGTCTTTAATTTAGTTTTGTATGAATGTTATTAAATTATATTGCAAATTTTACTGAAATAATTAAATGTTTCAATTATAATTATTGGTTAACTCACTCATCTTCGTTTATACCCACCTGGTCTGGGTTTTATTGGCATTATCATTCAAGAAAGAGTAGCCTGGGAAGAAACTGGAGTTTAGCGGAATTCCACTTGGCTACTATGATATTACTTTCCCCCGCGGAATGTGCGAGTAAATAAACAGTCTCTTGTAGCTCATTTCGTTGCGCGCCTTCTCTTTGTGCGTCTTTCACATGCGCCAGGGATCGAAGCGGCACATAGCGCGCGCACTCAGCATTATTGCAGCGCAGGCGTCTTCAACCAATCGCCTGAGTATTTTCAATGAACATCATGTATGCTTCTGTGCCAATAATCAGCTGTACTCCTAAAGTGATCGCCACCAATCCCGCCTCCTCCCCCAGACACCCCCTTAACCTCACTCTCTTTGACCGACAAACATCACTGAGAGAATAATAAATGGCCAGGAAGGCTGTTGATGTGTCATTCGACTCTACCTCTATTTACCACCAGTTGATAAATATAATAAGAATAAACAGTAAGACATGAAAAACATATGCTCAAAATCCAAATTCAAGCAAACACACCGTAAAACATTATACATCAGATGTTGTTCCAGTGAACAACAAATAGTCACACGCATCATACACACACACAGAGATGAATGAGAAAAGGGAGTACACGTACTAAAATAGAAGCCCCTGTCTTCACATACGAATTGCAGAGCATCTACCAGTTCTCCGCCACACAGCGTCTCGCCGGATCCCGCGTCCACGACGTACAGCGTCAGTGCCATCGTGAACATCAGCATTCGACTCGAGATGGACATCTTTCTGATCTGAGGGGAGAAGAGGCTCATTAAGAAATGGACACCCCCAACACACACGCAGTAGACGCACCAGATATTCCAGAGTGAAATCGATGCATTGTGCTACCGAGCTGCAGAAACTCCACTGACAAATGGGTTTCCTGCAAACACGTTCTATTTGCCTTGAAAGTCCAAAACCTCCGTTCTGAGACCTTTAAACCGACGTGCGTGTTTTGACCCGGCGCAAAACTTTTCATGAGTATACAAAAACCTGTAGATTTTACACGTTATTTAGCATATTTGTACAAAACGACTGCACATACTTTGCCCTATCCGATATGGAATGTCATTGGGTGTTTCGAAACCTCATATCGATATAGCAGATCGTCCTTACAACAATAGCCTGCATAGTTTAGTAACATTTGTACCTTCTATCACAGGCCCTGTCAATAGATCTAACATTGTCTTTCGTCTGTTACTAAACCACTGCCCATATATTCGACCACATAAGTTAAATCGCTCGTTTAAACAATGTCTTATAATTTGCAAGACCGGCAGCCCAGCCTTCAACTATTTCAAGTTCTGTACTGAGCGTTATCTTCCCTTCTCTTCTAAGTATTCTCAGCAATGCGAGTTGTAGCGCCCCCTGGCGTTAGGAACTGTCGCTCACTGTACATGTTTGTGCTGTGTTCAGCAAACGACAAGCAGTATTAAAAACGTGAACAAATGTCACAACTTTAACAGGCACAATAATAATACATAATATTAATAATACTAACGTGCTATGTATCCATAAAACGGTACATGTTCTTCTTTCAAAACTCAAAATATCCATTGCACCACGCGGAGAGAAGTGTCTTACACTATTCTTGTTTTTCAAACATGTAAAAGCACTCAAATCCAAACTATGACATTCGACGGCGCACTCCTTTTTGACAGTGATATCATCGGTGCAGTCAGTCAGTTGCATTTATGGACAACGACATTCCTTACATTTCATGCAATTCCCAGAGCATTGTTCTTAAAATATTACCTTCATTTGTCTTTTTTCTGTTCTTAAGCAGGTGTGACAGGAAGAGTGGTAGCCGTATCTTTGCTGGTCCTCCATATCTATGGTCGCTGTATGTGTTGAATATATTTGGTAGTGACGTTGCAGGTAATATAGTGTCCCAGTTGTTGCGGATATAGAGATGTTGTATGAAGCTGTCCCAAAGCTCTGGCGACAGGCAAAAGTTCTCGGTGTGAACTGTTATATACCAAAAACCCGCCCCTTTACCTCCCCCTCCGCTCAGCCCCTTGCGCATGTGTGAAACGCCAAGGCACCATCTATGATATAAAATGGATCAGTCTTCTGGGAAACTCGGAAAACTCTTTTTTGAGTTAGGCATTAGGCATTTCATTAAATCATATTATTATTATTTTTCATGGAAACCTAGTCCGTGTGTTTTTCGCCTCACAGTCATTTCCGTGGGAAAACCGAGACAACCAAGAAAATAAAACGATTAATTCTTCAGAAACTAGAAATCAATCTATTGGATGCATCGCTAGCATACTGTTACCAATATTTACCCGTACAGTTCAGTTTCTCGTAAACGTACATAGATTTGTGAAACGACTTGGTACAGTCAGTGCTAGTTTCCTATTATTGCATTGTTGTCGTTTGTGGTCGTCTTGAGATCTTCGCTTTGTAGTGTAACTCGTATAATACGCGTACGCGAAGAAAACAGCCGAATGATTGTCTTGAAACCATGCATTATGCACCAAATCCACTTGGAAAACTTCCATTACACAGACGTAATTCTAAAATGAATGTGTAGAGTATTTAAGGTTCCCCCTGTACTGCTGGAAAGCCGGTGGAGAAAGCCCAAGGGAGAAGAGGAAAGTTTGCTTAATAATGTAATTGTACAGTGCTTGCTACTGGAATAACCATGAACTCATCGTTTGCAGGCTGATTTTCATCAAGGCCCATCAGCTTGTTTTGCAGTGACTGAGCTGCGGAAAGGTATTAAAATACCATTCGGGAACAAGACATTCAAAGCCATGATGAGTTTAACGCATTCCAAAAACGTCCTAAATCGCTTTGGCGAACCTGCTTGTGAGCATCTTACGGCAGGTGGAAATGCGTCAGATGATATTCAGTTGATGGAACGAACCCCCCACTACTTTATCACTCTTTAACTGATTAAAATGTTATTTTTTTCTTCGTCTTGTTCTCGATGTTTGCTAACTGAGGGGAAATTGCAGTACTGTGTTTTTTGTGGTTTTGCTGAATACCTTAATTGTACTATGAAACCGAATAAACCATCAGTAGGTTTCAGTGGACGTGTTGAGCATCATGTAATGATGGGCGGCTTTGGGCATTCTGTTAAAGTGTACCATGGGTTGCTATTTTAATCAGTTCATGTTCCAAAGAATTAACATCACAAAACGGATGTTTTAACATTGATAAATTCATGTTATTATTATATAACTAGAGGCTCGTTGCAACCCTTTAAGACTGCGTCCATGCAAAATATGATTTTAACAGGTGCTACATAAAATAAAACGGGCACCTGAAGCAGCTAAATTGATATCATTATGGATGGCCTTAAGATAACTGGTGACCAGTTAATTTCCTCTCAAAGCCTTGCATGCAAGGTGAAAACGGATCTGCACCAGAATGAAAAAAGGTTATTAGTTGGTGTTCCCTTGGCATGGTTATGGTTTCGGACACTTTACATAGGGCACCTAGCTGTTGCAATGGGGTAGAAGACTGATGATAATGAGGCAGCGCTAACGATTGACAGGGAGGGCACGACTATCGTTAATTATTTGTTAGTGCGCTTATTACAGCTGGATATTTGCTGGATCTCCAGGTTACCTGCCGAACTCATGGGCACATCAGCAGTGCTCCAGACAGAGTTTGAACCCCGAACCTTCTGGTTATAAGCATTCAGATAATAGCCCTTCTTCGCTGCATGTTCCGATATCTGGGGGGAAATAGAAGCGCTTGTATGTTGGGAAGGATAGGATCCTAAATTGTGTTTAAGTGGTACGTACGTTTTTCTGATGGAAAGGTTGGATATGCAGTTAAAGCTGACACCAGAGGCGCAACGTGTATAAAATATAATAAAACATATTTAAGTTATTTTGTGGAGTTATATCATTGGGGGCGGGGGTGTTTAGGTGTAAATCTGAGTCAGAATGTTCTGCGTTTTGAAAGTCTGAAATGTTCTGAAAATCTCCGTTCCGAAGATAAAGCCAGTCAAAGCCGACTTCTTTATGGATCTTGTCATTCTCCCTTCTTTCTCGTGCCTGTTTTAAAAACCTACTGCAAGCTGTAAAATGACACCACAGAGCCTGCTATAGAGGGAGATATGGCTCTGAGCGGAGTGGAGCCTCAGAAGACCAGGGCAGGTGACGTCATCCCACTAAAGTCAGGACAAGCGCGCCATTGGTTCCCTTGCGTCGTCGGGTCTGCGGGCTAATTGTGTCTCCTTTTGGGATTTGTGTCGTGCGGTCGCGAGGGCCACACCCGAGTTAGACCACACCGGTCACACGCGGTCACACCAGAGAACCGCCGTGTAGTTTCGACACTGGCAAGTTTTAGGGCGAAGTTCACCGAATCGGTGTCGTCGTCGGTTACATCGAAAATGAGCACCACATTTAATCTCTCGCAGAGGTGGAAATTTGGCATGCCATGACTGATCATTTTATGACTTTGCCGTTAACGCTGATTACAGTGTGACACTATCAGCTTAATGGTTGAGTCTTCAATTATTAGACAGGATGGGATTTTTTATGAGGGTCTGTAATGTTGTAATTGGTCATTGACGCAGAGGGCAGTAATCTCAGGGGTGTCCAATACTATCCGAGAAGGGATAGTGGGTGCAGAAGGGCTGGTGTGGGTGCAGAAGGGCCGGTGAGGGCGCAGAAATGCTGATGTGGGTGCAGGCTTTTGTTCTGTTCCAGCATTAAAACACTATTCATTAATCACCTAATCATGATGTTCAATCATAACCGTAATTAGTTAAATCAGGTGATTTTGTGCTAGGCCAGAACAAAAGCCTGCACCCACATCAACCCTTCTCGGATAAGATTGGACACCCCTTCCTTACATTTTATATATTGTCTGTTTATTCTCTTGGATATTATATTAAAATGGTTCCTCTGTGTACCTACTATAGAACAGCAGTAAGTCAGGAATTTAACCTATAACCTTGTGGGGATAAGTAAAGGTCCCTTACCACAATATTGACACTTAATGATGATGACTCCCAGCAGCCTGTGATGTCCTCTTGTAAGCCTCAGGCCAGGAACTCAAATGAACACCCTGAGAAATGTCTGCAGCCTGCAGCTCGGGGGGGGTCAGACATGATCACATCACAGGGATTTGAAAGCACACCAGTAACAATTTGTAACAAAGGATTTTGAAGTCAGCTTGTGACCAAACCCAGCCAAGGACATGCTCCATTGGGTGGATCTCAGGAGTCTGTTTCACACACCTGCCCATTCATTCTGGCTTCAATGCTACATGAGGCAATGATTCAGGAAAAAGGTTTTAGTTTTTTTACTTTTGAAAAGTTTGTGCATATAACAACTAAGATGCTACTCCAAGTAAGTGTATTCTTTCTATATAACAACCAAGCTTGTAAAGTATCATAGTTTTTCTTTAATGAATACATGTAGAGGCAACATGTTGTGAGAAATGGGGGGCTTAAATGCTGATGGAATAGCAGTGTAGCAAGGAGGCGGGACTGAGTGGGTCATCAGGAGGTTGTATGTTCAAACCCCAAGTTTTGTTGTACCAGACCTGGGTCAAATAATTATTTGAAATACTTCAACTCTTTAGACACCAGGCAATTCCACCAGATCACGGACCATTATAAACATCTATTTTTGTCAATGCTCAAAACAATTTTTTTCTTTCATATTATATTATGTTTTGGTTAGCAATATGTTTAATTGAAAATACCCAGGGATGTTTATGACCATCTTAAAGTATTTAAAATAATAATAAAAACACACACACACAAAGTTCCTGCTCTTTCTCAATGTTTGGGTACTACTAGTGGTCATCAGAGGTATGGCACGCTGAGCTGTGGTTCAGCGGAGCTTGGTGAATTAGAGTGATGTTTCAGTTTTTTTTGATTGCCAAGACACATTTCTTGAAATGATGCTCCATTTCCCAAAACTCTAAACACAAATGCATAACTGCACACTCATCTTCACAAACTTCAAACTTCCATGTCAAAACCAAACTCTCCACTCAAAACCATGTAATCTTACATCTAAACCAAACTTTGCCTTCAGACATCACACAAGAGCCATCAAATACACATACACTACAAAATAGCCATTACACACTGGTGAGATCAATTCAAAACACTACCGTAAAAACCTGTTACTGCAATGAATAATGGCGCTTATGGTTTTCCCCCAGAACAACCTCTTTACATGATGAACAAAATATAAAGACACAACACATTTATACATTTGCTAAATTTTTTATTCGTCAATGTACTGTAGTAAAATAAACTGAAATTGAGTGAAAAAGTAAATGTACTGTAAAAATATGCAACTGATACATAAAGAACGTAGAATACAGTAAAATAATTTCCATGTATTTACCAATATAAACCAATGGAAAAAACAGTTTGTACATAAAGAAAGATATCACATTTATTCTGCCTCAGCATCCCATCTCTGGTCTGGGTCAGGCCAGAGATTCTCATCAACATCACAGGCAAGATCACTTGAGTTAATGATATTGAATGCCAGTGCTTTCTAAATGAGCACATGGTGCAGCCAGTGATATATGAAGGGATTTGTGTGCAGAATTTTTCACAAAAAGTTCAACAAATCTGAATCATGTGTGAAAACAGGGGAATAGTGTTTATAGTTTTGGGAAATGGGTCTGTCTTTTGGTAGATGGCATCATGATTTGGGATGTTTAGTTAATAGGCCCAGTTATAGTGTGTAAGCGATCGAGAAAAACTGTAAGTCAGGAAAGGAAAGATCACATTTGCATTACAGGAAGTGAGAACTTGACCTGACACTCCACGCATAGCCCATTTTTTTAAATGAGTTCCACTAGCTTCCTATTTCATCAAGATTTTATTTGATCTATATCTTACATATTTTTAAGAACTGTGGGTGCAATATGCATACATTTGGAATAAAATATTGTTATATTTCATTATATTTTATATATTTTGTATACTATATTTTATTTTAAATAGCCTGAATAGTAAAGGACAAGATTTTTAATTGTATAAACCTTGGATGCAACATACATTATCTCAGTATCTCATTGCCCCAGAACGAAAGGAACTAGTTGAATCTTGAAGTGTAAATGCCACAGCTCTCCTACATGTACAAATGGAAATGAAATGCCTGTTACATGAAAATGAATTGTTCCCCATTGTTGAAATTAAATGAATTAGGCCTATTGTTGTTGCCTAATATTATTAGTAATACATGTTTTTTATTGAAATGAAATGAATGTGTTGTTGCCTAATATTATTAGTAGGCCTAATAAATGTTTTTTCAAGTACATGGTTTGTTTGATGTTGTTTGACATTCTAAATAACATGCAGACGGATACTAGTTTTTTTTGCCTAATAGATAAAGACATCAAAACATTGTCCTAATTGAAATGACCATACATGGGTTTATGCATAAATTATGGTGATGTAGGCTTTTCTAAGACTAATAATCAGTGTCCCAGATTTCAGAGTGAGCTGTCCCAGATTATCAATTGGACACAGAATTTTTTTTTTTGGCACAAGGAACACTAATGTATGTGCCATGTCTCCTCTGAGTATGATATCAGCTTTTTTTCTTCTGATTTGATTAGAAAACATCTTGGGAATTTCAGAATGGTATCAGGTGAGGATCTAATGTATTGGGTTCATATCGAAATATGTTGCAGAAGTCAAATTTGCTAAAAGTGTCCCACTTTACCCCAAATCACCCATACAACATAGTATGCAAGTGTTTTAGTTTACAATAACTATGGTTGAATGTATACATAGGTACATAATCAATCATCTTGACATCAATTCAAGCCTTTAACGCACCAAAATGAGTTGATTCCGTAGATACGAAGCATTAAACTTAGGTTTGATACAACGTTGATTTCAAACAGGTCAGTGAGTGTCTGTCATTCAAGGCCTTATACCCCCATCTAGTGGATAAGAATGGTATTTTCTGTATTTTTCTGAAAACTAAATCAAAACGCGAAATCGATGGTTACCTTTTTTGTAATTTCTTCTAGTCCACTTTTGTGTGACATGTCTAATGGTCATATAGTATAACGTGCGAATAAAAGGATATAAGTCAACTTTATGAAAGCGTTTTACCCAAACGGTTACTGCAACTAAAACGGCAGATTAATTGGATGATTAATTCCCTGATAACGCAGTTTGTGGTGCTAGCACCAGTTTAAGATACCAGTTTAACCGAGTGGAAGCTACTTCGAAGCAGTCTTTGTGGCTGTTTTGTGCAGAGTAAAATCGATTGTTTTAAGAGATCAAGGTACATTCAAATGGAAACATAGCTAGTAACCACCATTTCATTGTCTCCTGACGAAGCCCAGTCCTGGTCGGAACGGAACAGATTTTCTAGTATACATTGTTGTACCGAATTTTTTTTTGGCAAGATGTGACGTTCATGTAGTGCATGTAGCTTATTTAGTATCGATGCAAATTTTAGAAATCCTCAATTTATGCATTTCACATTTACGTTCAATTACGTATCTTGTATCCTCTTCGAATCCTCGCATAGAGAAAATACAGATTTTGCGCTTTTGACATTGTGTGCATTTATCTGTGCATTTCGGCCGAGCGCCTTATCACTGACAAGCAGGGGAACCTGTTGCTGTCACTACCTCATTTTTGAATGGTCATGGAACGGTAGAGTTTCCGCTAAGAAAGTTTCCAAAAGGTAACCACATAATATGCATTAAAGCAAAAGCAAAGGGTTTTTGCAAGCTGATGTTTGTATAACTCATCCTTGGCTGGAAAACAAGTGTATACGTACACGTAGCCGGTGTCCTAGCTTGCCCTATTATTATTGGAGTTAAGGTGAAATTCTAAAACACAGATATACGTGCAGGCATGGATGCAGTACACGTTAACCATACCTGGACAACGCATATTGCCTGTGTGTGATAGATTAATATATCCAATTTCAGGGCTTTAGTCATATCTCAATTATATTGGTAAGAACCGAATGCCTGTGTCTTAGAGGGAAAGGATACAGCGACCTTTTAAATCTGTATTAGTCATTTCATGGCATTTGAACGGGCCCCAACTTGCCATTTAATTTTAGCACATGGACTGTAGAGTTGCATGTCTTGGCTATATATAATATCTCATGATGAACGTAAGACCATAGACATTGTAGTAGCAGGGTTGCAACACCAGCCAGCAGCATTGGTCCATGTACAAAACTCTGTAGCAGGTGTTCCCCTGCAAGCCATAGCTCCAAGTAGTGTTGAAATCTTCATATACATTCCAAATACTGCATGTTAAACATATGCACCTCTTTGAGCATGAGTAATTCTGTACACCACATCCTATGACTTTAGTTCTTTTGGGGGGAGTTGGCCAATTTTTATACAACTGTATAAAACCAGTTCACTCATTGGACATACTGTAGTTTGAGCAAGACCTCAGGGAACTGTACATGTGATGAAATTACACAATTCTCCCAAAATGTTGGATCGAAGCAAAGCTTAGGTGCTGGAGCTCAGTGAATACTTGTGGGTGTGAAGAACTACAGAGTTCCAGAGAAGCTTTCGATTCATACTCTACCTCTGTCGTTATGTCACACAGAATCATACGTGTTTTTTTAACTTGTTTGTGGTGCTCCCACCTTCATTAGTCTGTTTGATTTTGTTTATAATCTGTCTAATCTGACCACAATGTTATTACAAAGCCACTGCCCTAATACCCACAATACCTTTTCTTTTACAGTTTTGATCAAAATTTTGATCAAATATCAACACAGTTGTCACCAAAACAAGCAAATTGTTGTCCTTCCCAATTCAGTTATTTGTTTATTTTTTAAATGTAACCATTAATTATCCCCCAAAAAAAGCAAATCCAGATAAAAACCAATTGAGACAAAACTCCTTTCCAAAGGTATATCTGTGGTCCAAGTGGCAGCAAAAATGTGAAAAAAGATATGTAAAGTACGTGACAACAAAAAGTAAGATACCAAACATCAAAAGTTCCAGATTACATAAACAGATTAGTAGCAGAGGCATTTGCCAAGCACACGGGGCCTTTGATGTTGGGTGCCAGTTCAAATTGACACATTTGACACATTTTTGAATTCAGAGTTCATTTACTTTAGCTTTCACTCATTCCCTTAAGTCCAATGAATCGAAAGCTGATACATCTTCCCTGTACTGTATTTGTATCCATTTTCCGTTCCTGTGCTGTTATGAAACTCTGTGGCTCGTCACTGCTGATAATCCAGGGTCTCTAGAGCCTCTGTAGCACAGCTGTGCTGAGCTTCCTGGCAGCAGTGGGGGGGGCTTTCACCACTCAGTACACAGATATGGGAGGGGGGGGCACAGTCATAGATCAGGGGCTGAGGAGTACACTCCTAGATTGAGGGGGTGGGGTCATGGATTGGAGGGGTACACTCCTCAATCGGGGAGGTGGAGGGGTACACTCCTGGATTGGAGGGGGCACGGTCATGGACCAGGGGGTACAATCATGGATTAGAGGGGTGGGGGGTACAATCATGGATCAGGGGGTGTAGACTCATGGATCAGAAGGGAGTGCAGTCATGGGTCGCAGGGGTGGGTACACTCGTGGATTGCGGGGAGTACACTTGTGGATTGGGGGGGCACGGTCATGGATTGGGGCAGTGCATCTGGTCAATGCTCTATCTACGGTTACAGAGGGTGTAAAGATGACTAACTGTCTTCTGAAAGCAACAATTTCACTGCTAGAGCTTCTCACAGGTTTCTGTGCCCGGATTGCTTTCACCCAGAACCTGCGATGTGCCAAAGACGTTTTCCATGTGTTGCTGTCGGGGGGTTGTGGGAACCTGACTATTTGGGGTAAAGAAAAAAAAAATCTTCTGAACTATGAATACATAAAGATAGATATTAGAAACCATATATCTTTGGGGCAGTTCCCTGACTCAGTGACCCAGTGCACATCCAGATATGGGACAAATATATATTTGAAATACTTTAACCCTTCAGACCTGGGGTTCCATCCATGCTGGTTTTCTTCATCAATTAAGGTTATTGAAAACATGTTTTAAGTTATTCAATTTATTTTTTTGGTTTCTGATTTTATCCCATTTTCTCCAAATTTAGAAGGCAATTACACTCTCTATTTTTCATGTCAATCCCTCCCTCGTATTGTGAGTTCGCTGCTGTAGCCATGTGACCGGCAGTGACAAAGGCAAAGCATCGTCTCCTCCGAGACGCCATTCACCAGGCTGTCGACCATAACTCCGGTACTACAGAGTCACTCCTGTGCGCAGCAAACTGTCGGCTTCCCTCCCCCTTCCCTGGGGTGGACAGCAAATTGGCAACACCGATGGCACTCCTGGACAGAGCCGACTCTGGCATGGCCGGTGGAATCGAACCCTGGTCACAGTGGCCAGCGTCGAATGTTGTAACCACTAGACCACCCAGGAGGCCCTAGTTATTCAATATTTTTGCACTCATTATAATTTTTGTTGTCTTTCAACTCATTTTTTCGACAAATGCTTTAGTTTCAATGGCCAGGTGTCCACTTTCAGCATTTAGAACATTGTTGATTTCAGCTGTACGTCAGCTGTATCAATTAATCAATTAAAATTTTAACCTCTTTCAAAAGGAATCCTTTACAATAGCACATTACAGAACATGAAAGCAATTGTTCTCTGAGACCTGATCTGACTGATTCAAAGTCCTAAAATGAACGTGGAATATTCACTCTGTGTAACACAAAAATCTGTTTCAGACATAATATGGCCTTAAGAGGGCAAATCATCGCTCATTAAACATTAAAAGTGTCTAAATAAAAACAACAGCTTGTTATTCTTCAGGACTTGCAGTTATGATTGGAATGACAAGGGAAGGCCCCAGGTCTGAGTTCAGAAACTATAGACAGCAGTAAATTCCACCAGATTCCTGACAATTGAAAAATTGTCAATCTTTTTAATCAATATTCAGAACAAAACTAGAACTTTCAGAACTTTTGAAAAATTCGGAACTTTAGAATTTTGGGAGAGAAGGAGCCCAGCAATAGCGATGAGGAAGAGGAGCAGGAGAGGAAGAGGGGTAGTGAGGAAGATGATCAGGAAGGACGAGGATGATGAGGAAAAAGCAGCAGTGATGACCACAAGACCTGTGGGGGAGGGGGTTGGGGAGTTTGGCTCTGGTTTTGGCATGTGAGCCGTGCACCAGGGCTGGCAGTGTTTAGCGAGATGTTTGGAGAGGGCTACTGTGAAACCCAACCCTTCTCGACCTTCAGTCAAAGGGCTGGTCACACACTGCTGTCCAGCTCCACTGTTTTTAGGTTCTGTTGGTCACCCTGTGCTGCCAGCTCACACTCTACAGCCAAGATTCCTGAAATATACAGGGATTACTGATAACAATGAAACTGATGCTAATTCAGATGTAGTGAGTCACTGAACGTAATACTTTTTATTCAGGAGTAATATGATCCTTTAATTTGACCACAGATCTATTTTAACAGTTTCGGATGACAAGAATAAAGGTGAAATAACAAGTCGATTTATGGCTATTATTAGATTTAAATGAACTTTATCCTTTGCAAATCACATACTTTACAGAGATCAACCAGACACACACACAACACGCATGTCCGCACACACAGACATGCATACACACACACACACACATGCATGTACACACACACATGCACAAATTGACACATGCATACACACAGTGCTCCACAACACTTTAGTTTCCCAACCTTTCTCCTCTTCATAATCTTTCCAGTATTTCTGTTTATTTGTTTGCTGTTGTCCTCAAGTGAAATTCTTGGAATCTGGAGCAATATAAGGCTCCCACTCCCACTGGGGAGCGCGATTGTTCTTCTGGGCGTTTGGTGAGGGGGGTCAAGATTAGGGTTACAGACCACACACAGATACAAAGCCACTGCTGGGACATCTCACATCTCCTCTGGATTGGGGCTGGGGATTCTGGGACACTTGTGTGAGACCCTTCCTGCCCCCCTGCACCGCTCAATAGAAGGGGTACTGCTGGGCTGCTATTGGTCCCAGGAAGGGCTGGTGCAGGCCTGATGAATTTGCACTAATTCTTCAGGAAGGAAATGGGTGCTGGTGAGGTGATGCTCCACCTCCCACCCCTCCTGGCACTGACCACCTGGATGAAACGGTAAAAACCACAACCCCCATAATCCCCAGTGAATGTAGTGGTGTGAGGGTGGGGCGAGATGGATGTAGTGGTGTGTGGGTGGGGGAGGTGTATATGGTCAGGGAATAATGTTCCAGTTTTCCCCAAATCTGGGCTCAATTGGGTTATTATGGTTTCAGGGTTTTATGAGTCCCCCTGTGGAGTGATGTGTGATAACCTGATTGTAAATGCTGCTACACAAAAATAAAAAGTGATTGATTGATTGTGGGTGTGGGGGGGGTTTGGGGTACGGGTGGGGTTGGACCCTAACGTTTCAACCCAGCTATTCCAAGCAGTTGTGCTGCAGTGCAAAGGAGAGAGGTGGACGGAAAGGGCCTTGTGTAAAGGAGGGAAGCCGACAGGACATTCGCTGCGCATAAGAGTGGCCCTGTAGTACCGGGTTACGGTCAACGGCCTGGTGAGTGCCGTCTCGGAGGAGACGTTACTTCGCCTTCGTCACTACCGGTCGCAGGACTACAGCAGCGAACTCACATTACTAGGGGGGGATTGACATAAAATAGCAGGTCTAATTGGCTACTAAATTGGGAGAAAATGGGATAAAATCAGAAACAAAATCTTTAAAAAAAGAAAAGAAATACTCACTTGTCACAGGTGTTACGCAGAGGCATATTGTGGCATGCGTCTTCCACTCTGGATATACGTGATTGTGCGATATACTGAAAATAAAGTTAGAATGTTTACTCCTTTTCATGATACAGTCCATATAATTAAATATCCAAAACTGTGTCAAGCTGTTCTGCCAGGACAGAACCAGGCAGTGGTGACCGGTGATTGTGAGGTCTCAGTAGCATGGCTTTGTGAGGTCTGCTGGGTGTGGCTTTGTGAGGTATGAGGGGCGTGGCTTTGTGAGGTCTGATGGGCGTGGCTTTGTGAGCATGTGGTCTGAGGGGCGTGCCTTTTGAGGTCTGATGGGTGTGGCTTTGTGAGCGTGAGGTCAGATGGTTTTCCCGAGGTTGAGTCTAGCGAGTATGGCTTGCTCTTTTTGCTCCAACTGCAGTGGGGTTCCAGTCCCTGATAGAGAGGGACTGTGTGACTGTGTGTCAACACTGGAAGAGGCAGAAATATTCGACACAATAATTTTTTCTGGCAGCCACTAACAAAACAGTTTTTTCCCTTATTCCATGGCAATCTGTAGCAGATGTTTTTCTGGCAGGAATGGTCGTGGTGATGACGGACGGGCCGAATTGTATGGAGGTCATTGGTGATGTGTTTGGGTTCGATGGGGGGAGAGAGATTTCTGGAAAGAGCCATGTGAATTTTCAAGATCAATCTCAATTTTCTTTTCTGCCTAAGGGACAGGAGATATGTCCGGCCTCAGTCCTCGCACTGCCTCTGACTCTGCAACCGCTCAGATTCCGGTGTTTTCCACATTCAGTGTTCACACTCCCTGGGAATGCACTTTCACCACCAAACAGTCAGAGCTGTTATTTATAGGTTTTGAATGGAATGAGGACGACTTGGGCATGGTGTAAATATAGAGCCTGTCCTGTGAGACACCATGTCACGTATGCTTCCACGTTGGGTCGCCTTTGACCTGGCGCTGAACTAGGAAGGGTCGAAGAACAATGTGGATTTACCAAACACACATAAACACATGCACACATGAACACACACATACACCTGCATGCACATCTACAGACACACACACACACACACAGATACACACACATACACACATGCACAAGCAGAACAGAGGTGACAGAGAAGGGAAACTGATTGGCTGTGGTGAGCTGTAGCCAATCAGCTGGTAGTGGGATTTTGAGGAAGAGGGATTGAGGGGGTGAATTCCCAGCCCTTCTCCGATGACTCTCTGCTTGCCAGAGAGATGACACACAGCTCCGGTCAGAGGCAGCTGATCCTCCAGGCATTTTAACAGGTCCCTCCCTGGCAGCTCCTAACCCTAACCCCGAGCAGCTCCTCTCCTGATAATTTACTACCCAATTTGTTTTTCGGGATGGAATCTATTTATGATTGTTTTCCAATACGAGGGGACTTACACTGATCCCAGACAGGCATGTGCACACACCAGCCCCCACAGGGATTCTGGTGGTACAGATTTGGAGGTGCACGTATTACTTGTCCGGCCTACCTGAGAGGGCACATATGAGAAGTCAGATGAAAGGGGGAGGGACTCAAAGTGCTTTTAAAACTCCCAACCAATCAATCTTCACTCACAGGCCACACAGAACGCCCAGTCCAACTTTGCTACGTATGCACGAGGAAAGAGCTACTCTGGGTGACTACGCTGGGAGACTGTAACGTCAGTTACGCAGTGGGGCAGCTGCTGCGCTCAGTCTTAGTGGGGCTATGAGCAGGGCAGCTTACACCTCCATAAGCCCCAACAGGACGGAGAGACCCCTCAACCTGCCACCATGGGCCCCCTAGGGGTGCCCCCACTACTCCCCTGAGGGCCCGGGGCACTCGGGTCCCTCCGAGCAGTGTCACTTTGGGGGACTGCTGATCCGCTTCCTACATGGCCAAATTCCTCACAAGGTTCTCTCAATCTGGTCTTTAATCATGCCCCCAGGCCCCAGCTTAACTGGTGTAATAACTCGCCCCCCCAATGTAAAGAGCTCAGAGATCATGAAAAGTGCTCTTTAAATGTAATACATTATCATTGTTATTATTACTGTTCATGTTAATTCATACTCATATGATTATTATCTTGGGGAGAATGAACATGGCAACAGTAGACCAAGCAACCTCCGCATGGACAATCCTCTGATGTAGGGCCTCAGGGGCCACAGTCTGCTGTACAGGGCCATCGAAACCCAGGGGCCACAGTCCTGCCAGGTCCCAGGGGCCGGCAGAAAGTGTCCATGCGCTGGTAGTTGCAACACAGCCAGGGTCCATCTGCAAACGCTAAAAGCGTTTGTGACATGTGTGGTCATGTGTGCTGTCACGTGCGCTGTCACATGTGTGCTCCGGTCTGTTGATGGCACCCTGACCCGGATGCCTTAAACCTTGTCAGTCGCTCTGGATAAGAGCGTCTGCTAAATGCTTAAAATGTAAATGTAAATTGTAACCCTTGCGCTGTTACATGTGTGGTCCGGTCTGTTGATGGCACCCTGACCAGGATGCCTTAACCCTTGTGCTGTTACATGTGTGGTCCGGTCTGTTGATCGCACCTATAGCCGGAGACTTAACCCTTGTGGCTCCTAAACTAAGCCAAAGACCCACTTCATGAGTGAATACCCACCCCTCATTAAAATGTAGCCAGGTCACGGATGGTGTAGCGGTCTAACGCACCACACTTCAGAGTGGTGTGCGCTGCCCGTCAGGGACGCGGATCAAAACCTGCGTCTCTACCAGACCGGTCCTGGTCATCAGCCCGATCGGAGGCGGCATTTGGCTGTCCACCTCCGGGAGAGGGGGGAGGGAGAGCCGGCACGAGTCCGTCGAGGAGAAGGTTAAGGAGTCCGTGGAAGAATGTGCTCCCGGAGGACGGGCGACGGACTCGTGGGGGTGGGGAATTGAAGTAAATAGAGGGTTTAATTGGCAACCAAATTGGGAGAAAAACGGGAAAAAATCTGAAATAAAATGTAAGAAAATGCAGCCAGGTCATAGTTCAAAGATGGAAATGTAATAGTTTTTAACCTCTTCAAAATATCAGCTACTGTCTCTTTTCAGCATTGTGAGTCCAGACACCACCACTAACAGTATATAAATGCCTTCTCCTGTATGCTAAATCCTAAACCCAAATGGCCATAAACAGCATTCCTTTTCTCAATAGCATGCGATTAATACCCTGACACCTTCCATTGTGTTTTCACCTTAAATTACAAGGCTGCATCACGTGTAGCCTAATCGTGTAGGCTACATACACTGTCACATAAAGATGATGGGTTTAGTTGTTTAATAACAGCATGGTCTAAGTATGTATTACCTTTATTCTGCATTGATATTATACATAAATGTGCCGTATTGGTGTTATACTATTTAACGTTCGTTTATCACTGCATTGATTGATATTACGATGCAATACATTTACATTTCAATTAAACCACACTGTCAAACACAGAAAGCTTATGGATCTGAAATTAAAACCTGTCATTTAAGCACAACAGCGGACTGTCTTGCACGACTGCCTGGTAACAAATAGCAAAGGCTGTTAAGTGTAGCGTCAATAGGACACGTGGTTTCAAATATGTGCTGTGCGACAATTATAACTGTTCGGGGCCTGTGAGGGCTAAATAACGCGATGAAATAGGCTATAGCGTCATTACCTTAAATGACGTGAGTAAATATAGCGTTATTACCTTGAATACAAGAGATTAAATATAGCGTCATTACCTTGAATACGAGCCTAAACGTCTACGCCCATGAGAGCATGAATCTCAGTTTTACAATTTGATGACTACGGAACGGCCACTTTCCCTACCGCTTCCTATGTCTAGGTTTCACTATATTGATAAAGGGGGAACTCTGGGAGATGTAGGCTAGACACCAGAAAAAATAATGTAGTTTAATAATTAGCAATGTATAGACTATTCTACAAGTAACATAAAAGTGCAAACATACATTTTATTTTAACAAGGTTTACTGACACCCACAAGGGAATTAGAAAGCAGTGGGCTGGGGGTTTTTTTTTGGGGGGGTGGGGGTGGTGCGCTTGCGGTAGGAAAAAGTTTCTTGAAAGCCAAGTTTCGCTTGGCGTCCACATAATAATCGGGGTCCTAGCAGTTTCCATGTAGTTCAGTGCCTTAGTTTTTTTAAATACAGTAATGACATAATCAATTGTAGTTATTTGAACGCAGGTTGCTTATACCTGTAATTTCTTATTTGTAAGACTGAACAATACGACAAGTTTCCTGTCTCTTAGTGAACACAATTCAGAAACCCAATCCCCTGCACTAAAAAACTAAATCCAAATCTGAATCATAAATTGGTAGACACCTGACACGAATTTATATACAAAAGTAGGCTAACTTAATGTAGATGTGCATATTATGATGACTATTATTAATAATGCAATTAAAATAGTTGAATAACAAAATAACAATTCAAAAAAGTACTCAATTAATATAATTGCGTTTTACGCACCAGGTTTTCAAGATGAGCTTGACTCTTCATTATTCACCGAAAAGCGGTTTGGAAGTGACTACTTTTCAAGAGAAATTTCCAGTTAGCGCATTGCTCAACAATTAAAAATGAATTAGCCTAATTCACTTACGGCGGCATCGCAATATGTTAGAATATAACGTTCGTATTCTACTAGAGAAAAATATTTTGGTTGTTAACCTGATAAACATTTGGTTTAGTTTGAGGAACAGTATCTTGTTTCATATTATTCATTCCATTCAAGATTGACAACCCGTATTTAACAGTGAAACTAATCTGGCCGGGTAAAAACGCCTATAACCAAAGGGTAACCAAGTCATGCTGTGTAAACGCGCGAGGAGGTGAGAGCTGTGGACGTTCCCTTCCTATCATTTACTGGCCTGTTCGTACTAACCTGCGGCTCGAGATTCGCAAAGGGTCCGTATCCTAATCGCTTTCTCTTCTCCTTTCTGAACAGCGGTCTGGGGTTACGTCAGACACAAGCGAAAAGTGCAGGGCAAGCAAATAAGCCGCTAAGGCGCTATTCGCAGGCATTACTGCCAAACCCCGGTAAGAACGCTCACAGCTGAACGATCAATGCCATTACAAAGCGAAACCTATATAGCAACATGTGGTAAGTCATCTCTTTTTTGCAAAATTTCTGCGGAGATGTTGGCTCTCTAGCTCACATGACTGGTTTGAGTAGTTGGCATTAAATGCGCATGAATAACGGATGCATAAGGTACTAACTTTTCTTACAGGTGAAGTAACATGACATGATGAAGCATTTGCGCTTTTTGGCTTTTTGAGTTTTTTTGCTTCATTTTTTTATGTAATTTTGTTTTGTATTTTTTTATTTTATTTTGTATTTTATTTTTTCCATTTCAAAATAATATGCCTCACGCGCGAAATAGGAATCCGAGCCCCATCCCAGAAGTTACATGGGAGACGGGACTGAAAGAAATGAACGAAACTTGGAAGGGGGCGATCGCTTGCCTCGGCGTTGCCATCTTCTTCGTTATGACTATTGGGATCATCTATTGGCAAGTCGTGGATCAACCCAACAAGAACTGGATCCTGAGAGGGAGTTTTAGCGGACTGATATGGGAGAGACGGACCCACTCTCTGGTCATCCAGACACTGGCTGAAGATAAGACCTTTGTGGAGATTGACGTGGGGAACGTGGGAAACTCGGACATAGAGGTGCCCTTTGTCAGAAACCTTTGCTGGTTTAATAAAACCGAGTTCTGTTATACATGGGATTCAATGGCAGATGTAAAGATAGCTCTGGAATCGGATGACACATCGGAGACGGAGTGCTATAGCATAACCTGGACGCCGCTCCATTGTCTCGTGGACCTAAAGGTAAGTTCGTTTGTTTGTCTTTCGAATTTGCGGTTATCTGTAATATCTGCAATGAAAACATGAAAAATACCGTTGCTACTGCCTCTGTACTAAAGTAATACGTGATCAATGAGCAATGTTATACATTTTAAAGTTGGCTAGTGTATTTCCAATGAACTCGTGTTTTTGGAAAATGTAATATAAGACAACCTTTGATATTTAATCTTAGGGGAGATTTGCACAGTCCCATTAAATCTCTAAAACCTTATTTAGCAACTTTACGCATTCCGGATTATTTGAAACAAATCTTTCCGTTTTGTACATTCATGAATTAAATCGGTCAAGTGCTCTTTTAAACCGCGGTACAAAACAGTGTTTTTTGGATAAATCGACGAATCTCAAATCCTGTGACCGCTGTGCACCAACTTTGCCTCTGGCTGAGAGAATAAAAGCACAAAGGAAGCAGAATAAATGAATACATATTATAACCAAAAGCAGAGGATAAGATCTATCTTGCCTTTACTGGTCCCCCTTATATAAACGAATGCGAATTCACATTGGTGTGCATAATTCAAAATATTTTTTTAGAATTTAAGAATAAATAAAGTTAAATGCATTACTGTTCATCATTGGACATTATTGCCAGTTTGACTTCGCATTGAAGTCGCAGACATTCCAGTGAATTAAGACAATTCAGTGTGATTTGTATCTTATTTCCATTTTTCCACTTCCCTCAGCTAAATTAGCTCCATGCTGGCATGGCACAGAACCTTTCTGCCAAATGTCAGTTTTTATGGAGGATTTTTCCCCACAAATTACAATGTATGGGAACAATCAAGTGTATTTGAATATATAAAACTTTGTGACCCTAAATTCCTGTGAAGTCTGAGGTAACTGTACACTGGCTCTCACTGGCTCTTTGTTCCTGGGTATATACCTGCCAGCACAATACACAAGTGCACAATTTTTATAAATCCTGCTAATACTGTATATGCATTGGTGACTAGGTGTTTTATGGAAGTTTTTGTAGAAAACGCAGGTAGATGGTAAATATTTCTCCACACTTGCTCAGTATAGCGGTCCTCATCTCCGTGGTTAGAACTCTATCTAAACTAAACTTGTTACTAGCACTATACAAGTACAGGTAAATACCAAAATAAAGGAAACATTTGAGTAAGTGAAGGGTTCTGGGGCTCTGCTGGTGTGGGGTGCATTTTCCTGGCATGGTTTAGGTCCACTAAACCCCTTATATCATAAGGTAAACGCCAATGAATACAAAGTCATTCTGAGTCATCCTATGGTGAAGCATTTCTATCCTGATGGGAGTGGTCTCTTCCAGGATGACAATGGCCCCCTCCACACGGCACAAGTGGTCACTGAATGGTTTAATGAGCATGATAATTATGTAAACCATATGCCATGGCCACCTCAGTCACCAGATCTCAACCCACTTATGGGATATTCTGGAAAAGTACCCGAGACAACGTTTTCCACCACTATCAACAAAACACCAAATGATGGAATTATTTGTGTAAGAATGGTGTTCTACAAGTATAGAGTTCCAGACACTTGTAGAATGTATGCCAAGGTGCATTGAAGCTGTTCTGGTGGTTTATGATGGCCCAACGCCCTATTAAGACACTTAGCGTTGGTGTTTCCTTGATTTTTACCTGCACCATATGTCCATTGTACATAAGATAAAGCAATTATACTCCCTTGGAGAGGCAGTGTAGTATATTGATTTGGAAACTGGGCTTATAACTCAGAGCTTGCGGGTTTGAGTCCCAAGTAAGACACACTTTTGTATCCTTGGGCAAGGTTCTTAACCCGAATTGGATCAGTAAATATCTATCAGTGTAAGTTGCTCTGGATAAGTCTGTCTGTTGAGCACATACACAATGCAATGTAATAAATAAACACCCATTTTCTGTAAAAGCAGTTTGTGTCCACAGTGCCAGTGCCCCTTTCTCTCTGGTCCCCACAGGACTGCTTCTCCATGGTTAACGTGTCTTGGTACGGGGGCGGCAGCATGCGCACGCAGGGTTGGCCCATAAACAGCGCTAATGTCTCCATGCAGCCCTTCACCATCAGTGACCTGAGAGACAACCCCAATGGCTATGGATCTGTCTTAGAGCGCTACTTCCTGGGCTCATCAGGTAAGATGGGGGGGGGGGTGCGCTCTCCTACGAAACGTGATTTCAGCCACTGCTATTTTTTACTCTGCAGTCCACCAGCTAAGCTCAGAGACATTGAGTCAGTGGAGGACACTTCATCTGTAGCTTGTTTAGGTAGACTGTGGACAGACCAGAGTGGATCATTGGTGGGCAGTGAGATGGACGTCATGGACGTCCCCTGACTGAAATCCCTTCTTTCTCCAGGCGTCCCATACCCGTGGTGCTGCCAGCCACTGTCATCCACACACTAGAACAGTGCCTTAACAGGATGTAGACCGTGGGGCTCATCCACACACTAGAACAGTGCCTTAACAGGATGTAGACTGTGGGGCTCATCCACACACTAGAACAGTGCCTTAACAGGATGTAGACCGTGGGGCACATCCATACACTAGAACAGTGCCTTAACAGGATGCAGACCGTGGGGCTCATCCACACACTAGAACAGTGCCTTAACAGGATGTAGACTGTGGGGCTCATCCACACACTAGAACAGTGCCTTAACAGGATGCAGACCGTGGGGCACATCCATACACTAGAACAGTACCATAACAGGATGCAGACCGTGGGGCTCATCCACACACTAGAACAGTGCCATAAGAGGATGCAGACCGTGGGGCTCATCCACACACTAGAACAGTGCCATAAGAGGATGCAGACTGTGGGGCTCATCCACACACTAGAATGGAGCTTTAACAGGATGCAGACCGTGGGGCTCATCCACACACTAGAACAATGCCTTAAGAAGATGAGCCCCCCAGGCTCTGGCTTGTTTAGCGCACGACTACTCGCACATGTCTGTTTGTGTTCCGACGTGGCGCTTATCCCAGCCTCTATGGAGGGGGGTGGTGGCATCCAATACGCAAATAGCATTGTAGTGAAATCCCTTATGACAGTGATCTGAAACTCATCTGTAATAAACTGGAATCGTGCTGCAAGTGCTTTTGTGGGGCTATAAAAAGAAACGAGGTGATCTGAATGAGCCAGGGGCTCGGGGTGTTAATAACTCACCTATGGTATTTTTGGGGCTCCGGTTGTGGCCAGGGATAGGGGTGGGGGGCACAATCGGATGCCGGTGGTTTGAGTAATTCATTGAGCAGGAAGTGTAGCAGCCCCAGGGACTGAAGGCCTCCAGGGCAGCCATGACAGGCATGTGTGACTGGGAAGCTGGCCTGGCTGCTGCTCTGGTGCCAGGGCCTGACCCAAAACACCGGGATGGAAGCCATTTTCACAGTACAGCAGTACAATGTGGGGAAACCCTGAAAAGTGCCAAATCTGTATACGTATGGGATATGCTCCCTCAACCCGTAACTTGATGGATGGCATACCTACCACCCCAATTACAATTGTAAGTGTGACAAAAAGTGATAGCTTTAGCTATACTCTTAGAAATGTAGATTGCTAATAGACCGCAAAAAACTGAATCACAGAATTGTTTTAAAACTTTCAATGTGGATTGCAGTTTAATCCCAGATAAACTCATTTCATGAACAATCAGATGGAGCAGACAAGATACATTGTAATTTCTCTCACCTCAAGCCTACAGTGCTAAACAACTGAACACAGAAGCTTAACTATCTTAATTCTGATTGGCATGTGGCCTGTGCTCAGTACACACATGCACATGCACACACACATGCACCCTCGCTGGTGGGCTGGTACTCTGATTTATGCACTGTAGTAGTATTAGAGGAATACTGAAAAGTATATATTGTTGGCTGTGATTGTAATGCAGGGCAGAGAAAGTTGGATTCATGCATACCTGCATCACGTTAAAAGAGAGAGAGTTTTTAGATCCATGTGCGCACATAGTAGCAGTGAGCTGTGTTTCTTTGGTAGCCTGTGAAAGGTGAAAGTGCTAATCTCTGACCCCGGACAGCTGTGCTGAATGAGACTAAGGCCGGTGGCATGACAGCACCTGAAGGGTATAATTAGCATCATGTGACGAAGCACAGAGCGCCATTGTGATTTCCTGTATAATTAGCATCATGTGACGAAGCACAGAGCGCCATCGTGATTTACTGGACGCATGTTTGTGCAGGCATTAATGAATTATGTAATACCGCTAGAGGTTTAGCGGGAAGGACAGCCTCTTTCAATAGGAGTTTTAATAACTGCTCCCCCTCCCCCCACACACACACACACACACACACACACACACACACACACACACACACACACACACACTGCCTTCTTTTGAAAATATATAACACTGCATCGTTCAAAACAGGAAAATTGTTTTACGTTGCCAAGTAATCCTAAGTAGATATACATACCTCCCGAAATAACCCCCGTAACAATGCCTGGGCTGTTAGCATACAGTTAGTATTAGGTAACAGACATGCATGTGTGAGCATTCCTGCCTGCCTTTTGTTGGTTGAATATGATGATGGTGCTAATGGTTAGCTCACCGGGTCACCTCCGATTAAATTTTTTATTTTTTTATTTTATTGAGCACATTGGTCCCAACGGTGTAACATTTTCTTAAGCACAGGGTTTCACTGATGTTTGAGCGGGGACCAGAAGAGTTTAGGAGATTTTACATAGTCGGTCCCTGGTCAGTTTGGCTGAAGAAGTCCAGTTGGTTCTGGTGTTTGAAAGTTGAGGCTGCAGGAATAGGAGGTTCATAGGAGGATAGGAGGTTCATTATAGAGTTTCATATCTTGACACTTCAGTCTTTGGTTGAACCTTTGGTCACTTCTTGCATAATAATGTAATGTATAGCACATAGTGTTCCATATCTTGACACTTCAGTCTTTGGTTGAACCTTTGATAACGTTATGTACTTCTTGCAATAATGTAAAGTACATAGAGTTTCATATCTTGATACTGCAGAGTCTTTGGTTGAACCTTTGATAACTTTATGTACTTCTTGCAATAATGTAAGGCACGTAGAGTTTCATATCTTGATACTGCAGAGTCTTTGGTTGAACCTTTGATAACTTTATGTACTTCTTGCAATAATATACGGTACATAGAGTTCTATATCTTGATACTGCAGTCTTTTGTTGAAACTTTTGCTTCTTGTGTCTCAAACAGTAAGAGTTAAATTATTTGATATGGTAACTTGATAACTTGATATCTTGTGTCACATAAACATGGCTTATTTGTTCTTTATTTCCTATCAACTGAAGGAATGCCAAAGTGTACATGAATTTTATGATGTCCCAATTTAGCCTTGATTTAGCTTCTGGACATTAGAGTCACTATGACGTTCAACTATGACAAGTATAGTATGAATAGTTTCATATGAGAGTACAATTAAAGAGAATTATGAAGACAGTATGAAGGCTCCATTCCTCCCAGGGAGTGATTTGGCTTTTTCCATTCTCTTTTTTTTTCTAGGAACTTAAGACAAAAGCTTTCTTTGAAAACCCTGTCCTCTGACAGACCTAAATTAGACAGAGTGTCTGGCATGAGCATAATGTTCCCTGTAGCTCATCGTTACAAATATGGCCTGGAAAGATTTTGTCTTCTTTTGTTGTTTTTATAGTGATCGTTTGTAACGGATGGTGGGTTCAGTGCGCTAAAGAGATCACCTGTCTGTGGAAAAGTCTGGAACCAAAAACAGAAATATATGGGCTGCCTCCAGTTCATGGATTTTGTACTGATTTCTTTCTCTCTTTGTGTAACAAAGATCTGGGCAAATAATTCATTCTGAGAGACCAAGGACCTAAGAGAAAGCCCTCTCACCTGCTTTGTCTCCATTCCTCTCTCCATCTTACAGCTGATCCAATATTTTACTATCTTCTGAAAAGTAAAAACTAGAAAATACTATTAGCTATATGCTTTTCTAAAATTGCCTGCCAAGCACAGCAGATGTAGCACAGCCAGAAGGGAGGCTAGGGGACAGGCTGAATCTAATTTCCTCCCGTACACTTCTCACCCCTGTCTGTGTGAACCGGAGGCTTCCACAGTCCTGTATGCCCTTCCTGTCATCCTTGGATGCACTCAATATCTGTGACCACATACTGACTCAGGACTGTTCTCATTTTGAGGGTTTTTTTGTGTGCAAGGCTCAGCCTTGAAAACGAACACATTTTAGAATAACCAAAGTCACTGGGTACAGTGTACATACTTGGATACAGATAGTATGCTTTCATAGTTGGTCTTGGAGAACAGTTGTACTTCCCATTTAACTCCTTTTTTAATTATTTGTGGACAAGGATTTTTTATTTTTTTGGGGGGGGAAACAACAATGAAATAATATTTTTGGGAGCTGTGCAACATAAAGACAATATAAAAGACAGAATGAATGAGTAGAAAAAAATGTAGCAACATATGGCTAACCAGAAAAAAGAGATAGCACATATTGCTTATTAATACACATAACATTATAACGTTTCGCACAATGTGAATTGTCCTCGCCTATCCAGAGAGTAACCCTGAGAACAGCACCTTCCTAAATTCTTCTTGCTTGGAGACACACAGAACGTGCGTTTATGTGCAGTCGGTGTAATGGAAACACAGACATTGTGTGAGTCCTTAGAATAACTGTTCTCTCCTCTGTAACCCTGAATACACTGTGTAAAACCACTGGCAGAATTCTTTCCAGGTGGCTACTGGTATCGTTAATACATTTATAAATATGAAAAGTTAAAGACCTTAGAACAAGGCAGCAGACCTCAGAATGTTCCATACTACCCTCCCAAGACCATAGTCACAAAACCCGCAATGAATGCCCCTTATACAGCTGTACAACTAGTAATATGTATAAAAGTATGCTGTGTATGTCACCCTGAATATATTTGCCTACCAAGTAAACAAGAGTGATTATCAAATCAGAAGCAAACCTGTCCACAAACATAAACATTCATAAAAATAGCCACATACTGCACCCCACAAAATCTCTGAAAAGGGGCACCAGGCAGGTCACATGGCAGCTCATAGGGCAGCCCACATATATGTATGTATATACTTTATGTATATATGCTCACAGGGCAGCCCGCAGAGAAGCTCACAGGGCAGCTTATAGGGCAGGTCACAAACTTTTTTGTTGATGTAATCGTCACTCATTTTCCCTCCCGTTAATAGATATAATAATAAGATGATGACTATTATATTAACTGATGTGTGAGTCTTTGGCTTTATATTAATATTATTGCACATACTGGTGTTCATGTACTGTACTGTACTGTTTTTTCATGAATAGAAGTAATTTAGTCCCAAACAACATAGTTATTCAGACTCATTGAGCTTCATGTTTGATATACGATTCAATTCTGAGGTTATTTTTCCCTGTGGGCATTTTTCTTCTTTTTTTAACATTCATTTATCTTAATCTGATTATTTATTCCTTCCCTGTGTATGATTCCTGCTTTGTATGCTTTCCTTTGTAAACCTCTTGGTTTAACGTGTGGGGATCATGGGACCAACAAGGTAGCCTGATAAGAAGCAGGGAAGCAGCTGATTTGCCAGTAGATGAAACGGCTTCATGGGGGGCACAGCAGGGAAACCAGAGAAGCCAGAAAAATTCCTGGGAGGGCAGCTACATCTGCGGACACAATCATCTGGTTCACATAATCTCATCAGCACTTCACATGGGTGGAGGGGAAGGGACACTGTGAAGACAAACACAGAGAGAGAGGGAGAGAGAGAGAGGGGGAGAGAGAGAAAGGGGGAGAGAGTAAAGGAAAGAGAGCAGAGAGACAGAGAAAGAGAGAGAAAGGGAGAGAGAGCAGGAAGAGAGAGGGAAGAGAGAGATATGGAGAGAGAGACATGGAGAGAGACTGACTTTTAAAGCTCTTTACTCAACATTTGTTAATGAGCATAGCTTGGATTAGAAAATAAAGAAATAACTTCTCTTAAAAAAGGATACAAAAGAGGAAAATGCCACAGAAAAACATTAAACATTAAAATGAATCAATTTAGAGAATCTATGACCAGAATGCTACACCATGCTCATCGACTGTATAAAGGGCCCCGTTTACCACCCAGCTCCACTCAAACCTCACACACCCCTCAATACTGTTGGTGCCCCGAAAAACCCCTCCTCCCGCCAAGACCCTAACACTAACAATGGTCATAAAGACATTCAGCACATCAGCATCACGGTCTCCAAGTTTGGCCTTACGCGAATGATAAATGGCCAGTTTGGCCTGGCCACACAGAAAATTAGCTAGTGTACAGTGGTGCTCCTTAACATACACACAACCAAAAATAAACAGTTTATGTGAGAAGACAAATCACAAAACGACAATGTCATCTCCAGTAATGGAGGAGTAAAGTGGAAAGTGAGGAGGGGGGTTAGAAGGTAGAGAACAGTTAACATGAGCATAACTTAAATTACTTGAGGGAGAAAACTTCAGTATAAAGGGTGATGCTTTTAAAAGTAAATGTGTACTAGCAGAGAGAATACAGTACCGTGTGTCTTACCGTGGAGATTACAGTACCATGTGTTTTAGCATGGAGATTACAGTACCATGTATATGGTAAATAAGCCCAAATGGGCTGCCACCCTGCATTGTGAAACTGCAGATGAAGATAGGGTGGCCATGTAAGGACTTTCAGTACTGGGGTCAATTCCATTTCAATTCAGACAATTCAGGAAATTAATTGAAAAATCCTCATAGAACATTATGGCTATTCTTCAATGAATTTCTTGCATTGACTGAATTGAAATGGAACTGACCCCAGCCCTGATGGCTTGTTCAGGACAAATGGTCTGAATACCTCAAACACATATTGCCTCTTAGAACACTCCTCCAGCTTGTATTGGCTATTAGCAGGGAAGTGGGCTGTTTGAGTAACACCTTATGAACAGGTGGAGAACCTGTAGATTAATGGCAATTTTAAAAGAAAAATTATTCTTACCAAAATACAGAACAAATATTCTTCTTTAATATGTTTGTACGTTTTGGTTAGTAACACATTTCTGAGGGATCTGTAAGAGTGTTTAAAAATTTTACTGGCATCTAAAAAGTTGACAAGTCCTGTTAGCCTCTCAGGCCTGAAACGTCTGACTCTGGAGTGACTAATCAATGTTGCCAGACTGAAAGGTCTCACTCGTTAAATCAATGCCGCCAGACTGAAACGTCTCACTCGTTAAATCGATGTTGCCAGACTGAAAGGTCTCACTCGTTAAATCAATGTTGCCAGACTGAAACGTCTCCAGACTGAAACGTCTCACTCGTTAAATCGATGTAAATCGTTAAATCGTTGCCAGACTGAAAGGTCTCACTTGTTAAATCGATGTTGCCAGACTGAAAGGTCTCACTTGTTAAATCGATGTTGCCAGACTGAAAGGTCTCACTTGTTAAATCGATGTTGCCAGACTGAAACGTCTCACTCGTTAAATCGATGTTGCCAGACTGAAAGGTCTCACTTGTTAAATCGATGTTGCCAGACTGAAACGTCTCACTCGTTAAATCGATGTTGCCAGACTGAAAGGTCTCACTCGTTAAATCGATGTTGCCAGACTGAAAGGTCTCACTCGTTAAATCGATGTTGCCAGACTGAAAGGTCTCACTTGTTAAATCGATGTTGCCAGACTGAAACGTCTCACTCGTTAAATCGATGTTGCCAGACTAAAAGGTCTCACTCATTAAATCGATGTTGCCAGACTGAAACATCTCACTCGTTAGACCCAGTAGGGAACTGAGGCTCATGGAGTGTGTGACTATGGCAAAACAATGATGACCCTTCTGAGGGGGTAGCGAGAACTATTGGGCTATTCCTGGAAATGTGTGACTAAGTTGCCAGCTAAGACGGTAGGCCTGTCTATAAATACTCGACAGGGGCTTGTACATATACATATACCCACCAGGGCATTCTGTGGATGCTTTAAGAAATTCAGAATGTGCTTGGCCATGCTACCACAGCCAGACCCCCTCTGTCCCTTTCTCACTCTATCTCTCCTTCTCCCACCCTACCTCTCTCTGTCCCTTTCTCACTCTCTCTCCTTCTCCCACCCTACCTCTCTCTGTCCACTTCTCACTCTATCTCTCCTTCTCCCACCCTACCTCTCTCTGTCCACTCTCTGTCCTCCTTTCCCACCCTACCTCTCTCTGTCCCTTTCTCACTCTCTCTCCTTCTCCCACCCTACCTCTCTCTGTCCCTTTCTCACTCTCTCTCCTTCTCTGACCCTACCTCTCTCTGTCCCTTTCTCACTCTCTCTCCTTCTCCCACCCTACCTCTCTCTGTCCCCTTCTCACTCTATCTTTCCTTCTCCCACCTACCTCTCTCTGTCCCTTTCTCACTCTCTCTCCTTCTCCCACCCTACCTCTCTCTGTCCCTTTCTCACTCTTTCTCTCCTTCTCCCACCCTACCTCTCTCTGTCCCTTTCTCACTCTCTCTCCTTCTCCCACCCTACCTCTCTCTGTCCCTTTCTCACTCTCTCTTTCCTTCTCCCACTCTACCTCTCTCTCTGTCCCTTTCTCACTCTTACTCCCTCTCTGCCTTTCTCACTAGCATAGCCTAAAGGCTTTTTTCAATAGTGTTTAGTCAGTTTACCTTGTAATTATCCTCTAACATGTTTGTCTAATGATTATAGAATGTTAAGTTGTTCAATTCCAAACAGACCAGTGCTTAACTGGGACATGCCGGTCAGGTGGTGCAACACATTGGTACCTCTCTCCCGCTAGGTGTAGCTGTGCTGGTGGACCCTGAGGTTCCGCTCCAGGTCGGGTTTGACAGCAGGAGCCAGTTCTGCCTGCGGAGTGCACCCGGCATGGAGCGTCAGCCGCTGCGCTACACGGTCTGCGTGGGTCGCGACCTCAAGGCTATCCACCAGGAAATGGGGCGTCAGTTCCACTCAAACAAGCGGACACTGCCAAACCTCGATATTTTATGGTAACCAACCCCTCCTTGCTGATCGCTGCTTGTCAGTATTACATCACATTTGCCAAGAGACCAGGAAAATATTGTTTAAAAAATGTTTCTACTCATCTAGCATTATATATTCTGGGCTGTACAAATAAGTCTTCTGCAATAGAGCACATAGAATTTCAGGAAGCAAATTCCTTCTAGATTTTCTAGAACTAGAAAACTTACGTAATAATCTGCAGCAAATTCTGTGGAGACGATTTTTCTACGTTGTTCATGATGATGTCACCAGTACTGACATATTGTCTACATATACCTCTTCTCTCCGTGTGCTAAGGAACACTGATGAAGACTTGTTTTGTCAACATATTTCCAGTTGTTTTGGGAGCATTGTAATAGTGTACAGGTAATTGCCAAAATAAAGGAAACACTTGAATAAATGAAGGGTTCTGGTGCCTCTGTTTTGTTGTGGGGTGCATTGTCCTGGCCTGGTTTAGTCCCACTCAACCTTTTGGAGGGCAAAATAAACACCAATAAATACAAAACCATTCTGAGCGATTATTAGAGCAACACCCTATTAAGACATTTTATGTTGGTGTTTCCTTTATTTTGGCAGTTACCTCCTTTGTATCTCCTCTAGCACCTCTATAAAATTCTCAGTGTGTGTATACTACTTGTATTTATTATGTTAATAATCTTACATACACTAGCAATGTATCATATTTATTGCTGTCTGCAAATGCATCAATTCACCATGAAGCATAACCCATCTCAGGTTGCCTTTCTGGAGGTTTCTGGCAAAGGTGGACTCAGGTGTGAAGGTGGAGAGGGAGCTGAGGACCTTTTCCAATCGTCTGAGGAGGCACCAGCTGGGGGAAGGAGTCATCAGCCTCAACGAACATTCCACGTCCCTCCTCTCCGACATGGTCAGTTCCTTCTCTCCATGCGTTTGCCGTTCCTTAAAGCATAATTTTATCAAAATATATTTTTATATATGTTGTGCTTCGTTCTTCTTGTAGTACGAATGCAAAGGTATATACCTATTTTTTTCAGATATAAGAATTGTTCGAGCTAAAAGGAGTGAAAATCTTTTTTTTTCTCTGAAACTTCCTTTCTTTTTTTAACCGTGAAAGGGTTACATAAGGTACAGTTAGAGGGGCAATGAAAAAATAATCAAAAGATGAATAGAACGACGAAAAAAGAAAAATACAATTCGCCACCAAAACAAACAAAACAAAGACACGTGGGGGGAACAGATGACACCAGTGGCAGTCAGGGTGCCCTTCGAGCATGCCTCCAACCTGCTCCTTTATCTGACCTTCAATCTGGGCCTCATGCTGTTCCACTCAGAGCAGATTAATCTGGCTTCCGTCACCACGCCTGGCTGGGGGGGCTCGCACCTGTCACCCACGCCTCAAGACAGTCAGCTGCCCTGGAGCAGGGAGACAAAACGCTGCCACGGGCATGAGCACCACTGTGGGGCAGGACACAGAGCTACTGGTACCACACCACACTGAGCTAGTGGCCATGATACAGTGCTATGAGCACTGCCAGTCACTGGTACCACACCAGCCCATGGCACTACTATACTCCTTTGCAAGCATCTTCAGAAGCAGAAGCAAATTCTTGTATTGTCCAGCTGTGAAAATATTTAGTGTCTAAACAGCATTAATGTGTGTAGGTTGATGAAGATAAGGACGTCTGCTAAATATAGATTTCAGAGATGTGAGTTAGCATGTGAGTGTCCACTACAGAATGTGGCATCACCCCTGGAGAAGCAATACGAGTATGATTAGTTCCCTTGGCTGGGGACCTTTGTCTCTAGCTCAGCAAGCGAAACGTATCTCTTGTTGTGTTGGGTGGTCGGCTAAGGCCGTGGTTCGAAACTGGCAGCAGACCTGCCCCCATTACATAAGCAAACAAATAAAGCGGTGCATTATGGTATCAGGTTGCCCTATGCCACGAAAAGACACTGCGATTAATTCACTCTGTGAAGGCCTCCTTCAACGATACTCCTCATCAACATTTTATGGATCATATTTGTTATGTTCAAACTATTTTACATAAATGGTCTTTTTGCCATTTTACATACATATACTTTTTTTGGCTCTGTAATTAATGGCTTTGAATTAGTTTTTGTTAGAACATAAGAATGCATAATGACGAGAATGGGCCATTCAGCCCATCTAGACTCATCATGTCCTAATCTAAAGAGTATCTAGTACTGCATCTAGCCTAGACTTGGATAGCCCAAGTGTTTCTGCACCTACTACTCAATCTGGCAAGCTATTCCAGGATTGACAACTCTTTGTGTAAAGAAAAACCTCCTAATATCCATGCAGAATTTGCCTTTAACTAATTTACACCTGTGACCTCTTGTTCTGCTGACCCCACTTATCTTAAAAAATCATTGGTAGTTCAGTTTGTTCATCCCTTTTAGGAATTTAAAAACCTCAATCAAATCCCCCCTAAGTTTCCGTTTGCTAAACTTAAATAGATTGATTGCCTTAAGTCTATCCTCATAACTGTTACCTTTTATACCAGGTACCAATTTAGTTGCCCTTCTTGGAACTTTTTTCAAGAGCTTCTATATCTTTCTTGTAGTGCGGTGCCCAGAACTGCACACAGTACTCTAAGTGAGGTCTGACAAAGACATTATATAACATTAATATAACCTCCTTTGATTTATATTCAATACTTTTGCTATGTATCAAAGCATCCTGTTACCCTTTTTCACTGCTGTAGCACACTGCTTTGATGCATATATACTTTGATCAACTACAATTCCTAAGTCTTTTTCAAATTGAACACCTACTATTTTTTCTCCTCCCATAAAATCCTCCAGTCTTATGTTTTTATTTCCCACATACATAACTTTACATTTAGCAATATTGAATGTCATCTGCCACATTTCCGCCCATTCTTGGATTTTGTTTAAATCATCTTGGATTACTTTAGTCAATTCCAAACTGTTTGCCAAACCCCCAAGTTTAGTATCATCTGCAAATGTAACTATTTTGTTACTAACATCCCTATCAAGATCATTTTTGTAAATAAGGAAGAGCAGAGGTCCCAGCACCGATAAAACTTGTCATGAACTTTTGTAACTACAGTGAAATGGGTTGTATGTATAATGATAAAAAGTAAAGAACGAAAACAGAAAAAGTGCAATACAGCAAAGGATAATGTCTCAAGAAAACATTTGAGTGTATTCCTACTTTTTATCTTGAGTGTTCAAATATTAGGAATATGCTTTATCAAGAAGTAGCTATGGTTTTGCTTTAGTTAACACAGCTACAAAATTTAAGAATAATATGTACTGTGTTACATAACAGCATAGAGAAGAAATTGAATCAATGTCCATCAAGCAACCTGCTGGTGTGGAAAATGAATCACATCTGTATTATACCATCAAAAAAGACAAATAATCTGATCTCCTGCACACCAGAGAAAGCAGTGAAATGGACTCATACTGAGATGGAAAGGGAAATGTGCCAAAAGCAACTACTTCATGTAACTTTGATCTCAATGTAAAGCTGCAGTCCTCGCCTATTCCTGGGAAGCACTGTGCATTATTTTAAATGCCCTGTCTGTTACATTAGGGAAGATTAGTTTCCTTTCCATACACTGGCATTCCTAAAGCTACATCAGCATTAGATTAGAGGGAAGAAAGTGAGTGAGAGAGAGAGAGAAACAGAGAGGAAGCGAAAGGGAGAGACCTGTTTTACTTGGCTTGACCAAATACTTTTGTGGTAACTAATTTTCAGTTTTACTCAAATGTAAAATTGTAAACAAGACTAATGATTGAAAAAAGTGGGTCATTGGAAGGCCTTTCCATGCAATACCAAATCACTATGAAATCTGTGGTATTCAATCCATTACATTTTAAGAACTCTTCATAAAGTATCAGTCACGCAATGGGTTTTCTCATCATTTTTCCATATTAGCCCTATATAACACAGTCATGAGTTGGAACAACAGCTTGGCATGAAATAGGCTTGACTGTAAATAGGCTTGCCAGATTTCTAAATGTATGTCTTAAACACTACTTACCCTATAATAGGCTAGGCAAAAATAAAAATGTCTATAAATCAAATATTGCATTATCCCCTTGTGATACTGTAATTGATAAACACGTTTTTCTCAGAATCACTTGATTGGATACTTGAGTGTCCTCATACATCATTTAAATGTTAGGAATGTAATCACCCAGACCTCATTATTTAAATTATGGATTTTTCAGCATCTGCTAAATTTGCTGAATTAATTAGCTTTTCTTTGTTCTATATGTACAACAAAGTCAAAAATACTCTGAGCCAGAGTCTGAGCTCTGTCATTCCTAACTATGACCAGGATTCCACAGCAGCATACAGGGCACAATTACTTTCCTCTTGCCTTTAGGATGAGCTTAAAATGATAGTTGACCCAAATGTACGCAATATCCTGCATGCTACCTGCAGTACATGGACTTCCATTGTTTTCGGACATCAATGATAACCATGCTAGCTGTTGGTGGTTACGCTGTTCCTGTAGAGAACAAATTCCTCAGGTCACCACACGTCAGCGGCCCCTAGCTTCTCACCACTCTTCTCTGTAGGTTACCAGGTCATCAGTAAGATAAGTGACTCTCCTCCAATCAATGTTAGGTCTCCTGCATATTGCATTACAGTCATTTAGCAGACATTCTTATCCAGAGCGACTTACAAAACAAGAGAATATAAGTGCATCCACATGAGCACTCCCAGACCAGTGAGTGTATGAGCAACATCACTAAAATGATACTGTAACCATGCTTCATATTGTAAATACCTAGAACATCCGATACCATAATATCATATAATAAAGAAACATTATTACAATATTACACAACCTGTACAATATAATCTCAGAGATACGAATACATTGGGACTGGACATCATTCAGAACTCTGAAATATTTAAATGATGATATTTAAATAAAAGTGGCGTCAGGCTACTGTGCCATTTTTACATACAAGTCAACGAACTTAACTTAAAAATACCTGTATTCATTCACTAAGAAAGTGTGGCATTGAAGTATTTTCTCTCCTTGCACACACAGTAAAACATGCACTCGTTTTCTTGCTTGTTTGGTCTGGGTGGCAGGACCATGAATACATCTCTAGCAGGAGAAGACCATGGAAGAGACAGACCAAGGCCCTTCCGATGGTGAAGCTTCTAAACATTTCCATTACGCTGTCCCCTTACCTGAGTGTGGAGTCCAGCCAGTTTAAGGCCTCCCTGCAGGATGGGACAGAGTCCTACTGGCTCAGTGTTCCTACGGCCCCCCACGGACACCTGGTGAGCCCCACCTCCAAACATGCAGGTGCTGTTGCTTTGACTGAGCCTCCCCTGAGTGGGGTCATAAGGGGGGAGGGGGACAGGAGGGCAGGAGGGAGGAGGGAGGGGGGTAGGAGGATGGGAAGACTGACCAAGGGACTGATATCACATTTGTATCTCTTTTTGAATTGTTAAAATGCATCATGCTGTCATGCTAAAATAAAGCTGTCTGCTGAAGGGGGGTGGGGGGGGTGGAGAGAAGTGAACCTCTAGAACCCTCCATTGGTCAGAAGATAAAGGCCAGTTCAAATCTGATTCACACCAAGTTGGGTCCCAAGGCCGTAGTCTTCACATGCAGTCCCTCCCATGTATCAGGTCCCTGTGTTGACCCAGTGGAAGGGGCATTTCTGTGTGAAGCTGAACATCACTAACCTGGCGGCAGTTAACTGGTTCCTGGACAAGGTGGGCGGCCTGCAGGCTCGGCTGGGCATGGAGTACCTGACCCTGGAGGGCGGGGAGGGAAACCCCTTTGAGGAGCAGACCTTGCGCCTGCCCAAAGCCGTGGCTGGTGACCGGTACATCGGACTCCTGGCGGGCATGGCGGCCAGGATAGGAGACTCCGCTGTTGTTACTGCAGGAACCAGGTATGTGTACCATGCTTTTATTTCTCTCTTTTTATCACTCTTTATTCCTCTTTTTAACTCCCTCCTTTTTGGGTTTTGGTGTCTCGTGTTTTCACCTCACTGGGCCAAATATCACCACGGCAACCAATCACAATCACAACCCCACCAGCTGCCTTTGAGCTCACAGGGTGGATGCTGGCCAACACCTTGTCAGCATTCACATCACCCCACCCCTCCGCTGAAATGCTTTAATGTGACAATCCCTTTAATACAATTCTGAAACAATTTATGGTCCAATTTAATCTTCCATCTTTGGCCTCTATTTTCCAGAGCCTGACTTTAACTTAAATAAAAAATCTGCGAACTTCTTTAACAAAGAAACTGAATTTGCCTCTCCAGTTGGGCATGTTAAGCAGGCAAAATGACATCTGTTAACCCTGTGTGGCCTGTAACCTGCAGTGCAGCTTGAAAATCCATGCTGCAGTGTTTAAGTGTAAACATCATCATATTTATGCTCATTTTACAACCTAAGTACCTAAAATTCAAGAGAGCCTAAAACCTACAAAAAACATTGTGAGCAAGGTAAACTACAGGCTATTTATTTAAAGACTGTATATATGGAAAGTTAAAAATGAGGCAAGAAAATATATCAGGGAAGTAATAAAATATAAGCCTAAGCATTTGAAAGGCCTCAAACGTTGTTGTCAAAACAAATGTGTTGTCAAATGTGTGTACACACACACACACATACACACACACCTACACACGTACACACACACACATACACATACAGACACATACACACACATACACACATAACTGTGAAGGCCACTCCTCTAGTTCCTGACTTCAACCCTGGTTTTAAAAACGGCTCTCTTTTGCATTTGAACTTGACGTATACAGGTGCACAGGTGTGTCCATTTTGCCGGAGCATTAAAGGGGTGGCATTGGCTGCTGAGATTGGTGTCATTAAAACAAGGAGGTGGGTTCCTATTTTTCTGTGTTTCAGGTCCAGCGATGTTCCGCTGTTCATTCGGATGGCAGCTCTGCGAGGTGACTGGACTTACTCTGGACTGAAAGGGATAATTCCATCTATCCTACACCACAGTCTCCTGGGGTACAGCTTCTTCATTCCTGATGCAGCCGGTAATACTCATACACCCTGCACCCCCCCACCACATCACACCTTATCCCATCCCAGCCAAATCTGCATTGTATGTAGTAACACTTTACAGTCAATTAACCATATACCAGTGTAACAACATTGTAATTACTTTAGTAACAAGTATGTAACAATACATACATTGTTACATTACATTAAATAATTTTATTTTCTGATTTTACCCCGTTTTCTTCCAATTTGGTAGCCAATTACCCGTGTGCTTAGTTCAATCCCCCTTCCCCTATAGTTAGGATGTAGTCCTGTGACCAGGGCGTAGCGCTGCCTCCTCTGAGACAACACTCGTCGTGCCATCGACTGTAATTCCGGTACCCCAGAACCACTCCTGTGCACAGCGAACTGTGTGTGTCGACTTCCCTCCCCCCTCCCTGGGGCGGACAGCCAATTGCCGCCCCGATGGCACTCCCGACCAGTGCCGACTCTGGCGGGACAGGGAATCAAACCCCGGTCTCCGTGGCCAGTGTCGAACGTTGTAACCACTGGACCACGCAGGAGGCCCATACATTGTTACATAACAGCAATATATGGATGTGGTTTGGGATAACACAAAGCTGTATTAACAACAATATGCTCAAGTCTATACTTCATTAGTTACCATGTGGTTATTATATGACAATGTTTTTTACACTGGTATAAAGTAAACTTACAGTATGTATTCATAAAGTGTTATCCTGTGTTTCTATAGATATCCACTGTTTTTCAGGTTGCTGGCTCTTTCATATTTATCTCAATTTGACACTTACCCGTGCATCTAAAATCTAAGCAGGTTCTATCTCAAACCTTCTTCAAAGTATGCAGCTAAAATAATAAGGATTAAGATTCAGCTAATGGCTCCCACTGTGTTTAAACTTTTGGAGAAGTTCTGTGTTGAGATCAAAAATGAAGGTACAAATTTGATCAGTGTTAATATGTTTCTTTTATCATAGTAGCAACTGACCCACAATTTCAGGCTTTGACTGTCTTCTGACTGTTTTCAATAGTTTGGATGACTGCTTTTCCCAAAGGTGGAAATATCCTTGGGCATTTGGCAAAATGAGCATTTTCTTAAATATTCTGAATTCCAGCAATGGAACACAAAAGACAAGCCTGAAATATTTCTCAAAGTCCAGACAGGAATTTACTTTGATGTGGAGAGAACAGAAAATTGTCAGAGCCCAGCAAATAAATTGCTTGAATCAGTTGCATTTCATTACAGGAAAGAGCTTCATCAAGCCTGCCGTCTCAAGTGTTTAATTTTTTGTCTTTCAAGTGTTTTCTAGTCAGATTTGTATCATAATAAAATAATAATAATAATAATTATTATTATTATTATTAGTTTATTTTTGGGGCAGTACAATTATACATTTATACAATACAAAAACAATATCTGATGCATTGTACATGTGTTTATATCCAGAGATAATTTCCAATGCCAGTTGCTTATTGGCCGTTGACAGTGAATTGAAAAGCTGAATGAATATGAATTGTCGATTGCAGTGATCAGGACACACTGCCCTTTGTGATTTTATTACATTTGTTATAAAGAACCACAAACATACAGCCACAAATTCTTTAGACCTATCAGGTACTCAGCTCTGTATTCTTCTGAAAATTCATTAAGGGGTGTGACTACTGTGACAATGGAGGTCCAGCACTGGAACCTCCTGTAATTTAGAAGCAGAGAGGAGGGAAGGAATGCAGGAGCAGAGTATCTGGAGAGTAGAAAGAACACAGCTTATTTTTTGCTCTGTAGGAGGTTCTCTGTCCAGTGAGTTTGTGACTGATGAGGAGCTCTTCATCCGATGGCTGGAAATCATCTCCTTTCTTCCTGTCATCACCTTCCAAACCCCCCCCTGGGTGTGCGGAGAGGACCGGGTACGTACCCAACGCTGCTGCCGTCAAACGCTCACGTGAGTCTGCTCGTGCCAACAGCCATACCACCCTGTACCCTTCTCATGTCAAATTGCTGAGGCTAAGCAGGTGTGGGCTTGGTTAGTACTGAGGTTAAGCAGGATTGGGCTTGGTTAGTACTGAAGCTAAGCAGAGCTGAGCTTGGGTAGTACTGAAGCTATGCAGGTATGGGCTTGGTTAGCACTGAAGCTGAGCAGGGTTGGGTTTGGTTAGCACTGAAGCTAAGCAGAGTTGGGCTTGGTTAGTACTTGGATGGGAGACCTCCTGGGAAAACTAAGTTGCTGCTGAAGAGGTGTCGATTGACCATTGGGGACACTCTTCCCTCTAGACCAAATAGAATCCAATGCCCTAGTACATTGCATTCCCTAACCACATTGATTCCCTATGTTGTCACAGTAAACTAAAAAATGTACTCTCAATTGACCTACCTGGTTAAATAAAGGAAACATTCAAAGAAATAAAGTCACTAATCACACCACACAAAAACAAAGCCCTGCCTCTCACGTTTACCACTCTAACCGATGAGTCATTTTTGAAAGCCATGAGCTAAGTCAGGGTCATCCATATGGAAATACAGAGAGCAGCAGCACTGCCTTTATGCATGATGCAGGGTCAGCCCTGGGATAGAGTTTGAGGAGGTAACACTTTTACTGCAGATCAGAGCTGAACTCTTCTTTTTGTTTGTGTATTCTATATCCTGCTCAGTATGGTTAACTTGTTTGAGCCAGAGCTCTACAGCTGTTCAGCCATTTTGTGCATTTCCTTCAAATTGAAGGAAATGCTGAATTTTCACCACTTACACACAGAATTCACAATGAAACTGCTCTTTCGACTTTGTTTTGGCGAAAAATAACTAAAAAAGAAAAAGAAACCAAAGAGAATAACCTGGAGTAAATTCATTAGTCAACTTTAAAGGCCAACTGCCAGCTAGGGACTTTTTGAATGTCTGACGTTTCTTTTTTTTCTGCGTTTTTAAAGTGTTGAAGACACAGGTTGGGTTTGGAAAAGGAGAAAGGGATCCCACACTATCTCACCGATCCAGTGGGGTATGAGAAATACACAGTGGAAAAAAAATTAAGAAAATAGATGCTCGTGAGAATTAGAAGAACAGCGTATCTATTTGCGGTTATTGATACGTTTGACTTTATGGAAGCCGGCTCAAGTTCCTAAGTAAAGTATCTTGTGTGGGGTGAAGTGGGGGGGCACAGTCTACCCAGCCCATATGGGAGTAGTAACTTGGCCCCACCCAGCCCCACCTGTGGTTACACTCCCATATGTTCTGTATTAGATTTTGTTTCAAATTTAGGATCGTCAATATTACTTCGTAAATGGGGAGAAAGCTTGTGATCTGGTGAATAAAGTAAAATGTAAAAAAATATTACAGTGGCTGTTTTGGACTGCACAGGGCAAAAAGGGTAAAAGAGATCACCCTTTTTATTAGTTTTTTTTTTATTTCAAGTTATGGGACCCAGACTGCCTTATGATGAGACTGAGAGACGTACTAGACAACACTTTCCTTTGGAATTGGCCCGAAAAGGTCTGGTCCATTCATGTGTGCAACACCCTTCCTTAAGAGACTTTTAAATCATAGGTCCAAATAAGAATCTAAACCAGAGCTGTAACCATTTCAATTAAACATTAAACATTATGTACAACTCGCTTTTTCTTCCAAAGTTCATTCCATAATTTTTTTTTCCATCAAAGCACATTTCGACAAATGTGGTTCAACGCTGTTTCCGTTACTGGAGCTGGGAGAAGATGTGAACTCGGGTAACCGGCCAACAGATTCCATGACGACCACAAAGGTGGATGTGAATATTCTAAAAACCACAATTTGGAATACATGCATTGCTTTTTTTTGTCTTCAGAAATGCTTCATTTCTGTAAAAAAAACAACTATATATATATACGTATATATATATATATATATATATATATATATGTATATATAATTTTTCCCAAGTTCCCAGGACAGCTAAGATGGACACTAAAATATTTGGCTACATGAAGGAATATGATAGATGTACCAACCTAATGATACACGTTTGCCAGTTTAATTGTAACTGTTGCCAGCTGTGTGTTGTAGTTGTTACGGGAAACTAAGCTTATAACCAGAAGGCTTCATTCCCAGGTGGGCCACTCTTGTTCTATTCTCAAGCACACTTGACCTGACTTGCTCCACTAACCAGTTCAGCTGCATAAAACCATGATACATAAGTTATACAAATTTGCCTAGCCAATAAACAATAACTCGTTCATAACTCGTATTTTGGCAGTTACCTTTTTGCATTTCTGTGTGGGACACATAGCATCGAGCCCTGTGTAGAGCACACACACACACACACACACACACACACACACACACACACACACACACACAGGACTGGAGTCAGGCCCTGTGTGGAGCACACACACACACACACACACACACACACACACACACACACACACACACACACAGGACTGGAGTCAGGCCCTGTGTACACACACACACACACACACACACACACACACACACACACAGGACTGGAGTCAGGCCCTGTGTGGAGCACACACACACACACACACACACACACACACACACACACACACACACACAGGACTGGAGTCAGGCCCTGTGTGGAGCACACACACACACACACACACACACACACACACACACACACACACACACACACACACACACACACACACACACAGGACTGGAGTCAGGCCCTGTGTGGAGCACACACACACACACACACACACACACACACACACAGGACTGGAGTCAGGCCCTGTGTAGAGCACACACACACACACACACTGCAGCGCTGGAGTCGGGCCCTGTGCAGAGGGCCTCGGGGCCCCACTGGACTAACCCAACCACACCAGGCCTCTGTTTCTATTTCCAGGACACCGGTTTGCCTGGAACCTGGGGGGCTATTTTTGCACTGCCAGCTCATGTGACAGAGGTGTCTCCACCTCCGTAGTCTTTGGGAAACAAAGCTGATGACCCCCTTCAGCCCCCTACAACCCCCCAACAACAAAAAACCCTTCCCAAAAAGACCCCCAAACACCGAGCAGGCATTCCCCAGAGAGAGGGGTTCAAACCAAGCCGTTCAGTGGCAGTCTACATATGCAGCATCTCTGTCAACAGTTTCTGTGCTTACGTTGATAAGAGTGTGTAGGCTGAGGCCTCTGGAGCTTTGCTGACAAACATTGTTGTGGCTTCGTTCTAAGCTCAAAGCCTACAACAATAAAAAACACATTAGTGATAGTCCCTGTGGACATTTTCTTTCTACATGGACACAACTTTCTAAAATGGTGTGGGGGGTGGGGTATTAACGTATGAGTGAGGGCCGCGCACTGGGTGGCACTTTATAAGAGGATTGATGATGCCCTCTGTATGCCCTGACCCAAAGCTCCTTTACACACACACACACACATACCTCACACACACACACACACACACACACACACCTCACACACATACACACACCTCACGCACACACATACACACATACACCTCATGCACACACACATACACATACAGACACATACATCACATACACACGCACACACACAGACACACACATCACGCACACACACACACACACCACATACACATGTATGCACACACACACCACATACACACACACACGCACACCTCACGCACACACACTCACATGCACATACAAATACAAACACCACACATGCACACATACACACACACACACACACACACCACACGCACGCACACACAAACACACACACCACACGCATGTACACACAAACACACACAACCACAAGCACACACACACAACACACCAACACGCACGCACGCCTCGGTCTGTCTGCGCATTAAGTGTGCTTGTTTGACTCAGTGACTGCAGTGAGAAGAAGCGGCAGCTGGCAGGATGCTCTCCTGCAGGTCAATGAAGTCATGAGAGTGGCTCTGACTTCATCTCTGTTAACATTAGCAAACACGACTCTACCGATTCAGTTTTTCTTCTTCAGTCATTTTAATTGAGAAATTCTTCTTTTGATTCTGCAGGTCCTGAACCTGACCCGTTTCTACATATCCAAGCACCAGGACTTTGTGGTCCCCCTCATAGTGAAGTACGCGAGCGAGTGGCAGGCAGACCGGAGCCCCATTTACCGGCCTCTGTGGTGGATCAGCCCCAACGACCCTGTGACCTACACCATTGACGACGAGTTTCTGATTGGAGACGAGGTATGCTTGCACCCTTCGCCGACTCCACCCTCTGCGTCATGAAAGTTAACCTCGCCAAACCTCCTCCCCCACTACCCCTGTCCTTCCGAGAGGATGGTTTCTCCCAGCCAGGGGGAAGTGGTTTCTCCTAAGCAGAGGGAGGTGGCTTCCCCTGGCCAGAAGGGACTGGTTTCTCCCAGCCAGAGGGAGCTGGTTTCTCCTGGCCAGAGGGTGAGTGGTTTCCCCTGACCGGATGGGGGGTGGTTTCTCCTGACCGGTCGGTGCTCGCCGCATGCTGCCGTCTGTGCCAGAGCCTGCGGCTTCCCTTCATCCTGCCCCCGCTGCTCGTCTCACGCAGTAAAACCACGGCTTGGGTTTCAGCCGCAGCTTCTGGCACAGCGGGTTCTCCTGGGGCCCAGAGAAAGGTGGGGGGGGCTTGTCCTGGGCCCCCCCTGCCCCTGCGGGGCCCTGACCCGACTCACACCCCCAGCCCCTGACAGATCTCATCACTATCACAACAGCAGTCCTGGAAACAGACTGCCTGCCAGTGAACTGCAGGAGAAACGTAAGAAGCTTAAAGAATCACAAGAAATAATAAATCGAATGTGGAGAGAAGCCCCTGACTGCTGCACCAGTTCAACACATTCTTATGTGGGCTTATTAACATCGATTTTTTATGCGCTGCTGGTGATATTTATTAATGTAGTACCCTGTATGTTTCTATAGGAAATATTTACCACTGCCTTTGCATTGTTTAATGTGAAGAAATGCAAGTCTCTTTCCAACTGGTATTGGTTTCAGTGGCTCCTGCTGTGAAAGAATGTTGATGTCGGGTTTGTCATTTGCCTTCAGTTTTGGTGAACACGTAATTTTTTGTGATCAATTATACGATCAAAGACATGGAAGCTCCTAGAAAGGTGCAGAGAAGAGCAACAAGACTAGTTACTCTTCCAGTCTTCAAGTTGTGGAATTATAAGGAGAGACTGAAGGCTCATCATGTCTCTAGTCTCACAGCCAGGGCTTACAAACGGTTCAAGAAATGGAACCGAAAACTGGAAACAAATTAAATTTGACTATGAATGGAAACAAAAATGGAAACGGAATCTGGAACATAAATACATTCTATGATGTCAGTAACATAAACATAATTTGAAGTCTCTATTACATGATAGTACCATTTTATTTTCATTCCCTGTAATATTCCACGAGAAGTAAATAATTTGTTTTAAGCTGCCAACTCGACAAAATGTGTATGTGGATCTACATTGCATCTTGCCTATACCATGGGAAAGTCAAGATGGCACTTATCAACAGCTCTATTGGGTATATCCAGGATGAAACTCAGTACCAGAAGCAAACTTGACTTCATCAAATTGAAGAAAATAACAATTATAACATAAAAAAATGCTTGAGGGTTCTTCTTTGCATTTTTTGATGATAAGCGAACCCTTTAATTAAGGAATTGTATGATCAATGTATAAAGTACAAAATTGAACTTCAACTGCAGGTCCCACCAGTTGCAGTGATACGTAATGTTAGCACCTCATGGGAGATTGATACTAATTTAGGTATTTTACAACGGTCTCCAACACGTTGCTCACTGTCCGCCAATAAGTATCTCGTCAAACAATTCTGAAAGTACATTAAAACATTTTTTTTTACATTTGGTTTCACCTCAAACTGTCATAAACATATGGAACACTGTCTTATGCTACCTAATCAAAGTGGCATTGACATTATCCCACCTCTGTTTATTCACAACTGGCTAAAAATATCCAACTGCAACAGAACTAAACTGCACCAATTCCTTTCCAGCATGGCCAAAGTTAAAGTTGAATGGAAACAGCGGTATTGTTTTTAAATGCAAGTTAGCTAGCCATTGCTAAACTGTCACCAGGTCATTTCAAAGATATCCTTTTATCCTTACCTGTTCAAAATTGAATCATGAGTGCTAAGGTAGCTGGTCCATCCCAAAAGAAAAATAACTAATAATAATAATAATACAATAAAAATACATCATTTTCATTAAGAGTGGGAGAATATTTCAATGTTTTTTTGTTTACAAGTGTCAAAGGCAGGTGTGTGCTTAATATGCGATGTTAGCATTGCAGTCTGGAGAAAAGCAGCATGGCTTTCACCGTGAGCTAAAGCAGGGCTGCAAAGGCAGCAGTTGTTGTTCACCAGCCCAGTGAAGAAATCAAGACAACCGAGGTGTCATTCAAAGTGGCTCATCATTTAGTAAACGAGGGTCATAGAAACAGGTCTGAATGACAGATACACACCGGATTACAAAGCACTGGATTGTCAAGGTTCTCATTAAATGTAAAAATGCAAATTAAATATGTATCCTTGCCAAAAAAACATTTGGTTTAATTAATAGCTTGCAATATTTTTTATCTTTTTATATGTAGCTCTAATCCTAGAAAAGGTTTTTTTAATAAAAGAGTTTGCTTATCAACAAATTATTCATTGTTATAGGGGTGATATCAGCTAAATTGGGCCACTTTTTGGTTAATCGCTTGGGAAACTAAGAAAAAAGCAATGTATGACATTGAATTGTGTTTTTATGGTTAATAAGGACTGTTTTTAATATTTTTGTGTTGAATTGATGTAATAAAATATAATTGTTCAGGCCCTACAGCTTTTGAAAACATCAACTGTCACATTTTTTTAGATGAGCAGTGTTCAGGTCAAATGGGCCGGCTGATCAGCTAAAATGAGCCACTCAAACTGTAAAGCGAAACAGAGTCATTTCTCATAAAATAATCGAATCATCTTTAATCTCATTGCATTTAAATAACATTAAATGAACTCATGAAGAATAACATTAAAGCATTAAGAATTCAAAAGAATAACATTAAAATTAATTCATGACCAATTACTTTAGGAACTCATTTTGGAACATGAATGTGTCTGTGCATGTGTGTGTGTGTGTGTGCGTGTGTGTGTCTGGTGTGTGTGCCTAACTATGCAGGCTTACACATGCATATCTGGAATTAAAAATACTCTTGGAACAACTGTAAAGAAAGTCATATTAAAACGGGAGACAAGGCTACTCTACTTCAGTAAATGCTTCAGTAAATCACTCATTCATCACAGTGTGTGTGTGTGTGTGTGTGTGTGTGTGTGTGTGTGTGTGTGTTGTGTGACAGAGCGCTAGATAGTGAGAGCTAGCTCACGATGCGCTCTGGACCAGAGCTAACATACACATACATAATTAGAAGGGAAAATGTGAAAAGAGGCATGTAATATATACAATAATATAATATAATAATCTATTAATAGCCTACTTTTAATAAGAGGAACCATCAAAATATCCGCTAAAACTCAATTCAGAAGGTGGCTCATTTTGGCTGAAATGAATGGCTCAATTTACCTTAACACATTAAGGTAAATTGAGCCACTAACAAAAAATGCTTTTTTATAAATAAATAAGTTTATTAACAAACTATCAGCATTATATCTGATGGAGGCCATCAGAGCATGTAGTATACATAATCATTTATAGATGTACATTTGTTTTTTATTGATTTATCAACCTTATTATTGACAAGTAAATTTTCATATGTCAGGCCACTCACCTTGAAGTTCTCTCAGCAGTCTCGATGTGAGGCATTGCCCCGACCACCATAGCAACCATAGACCAATCAAGTCAATTGTTACATGTCAAGTACAGTTGTGGCAACAGTTTAATATAATTTGCAGTCATTGTCTGTTAAAATTTTAAGAGCTGAGAAGCTCAAACCTTAAATGGCTCATTTTACCTGATGGCCCAATTTAGCTGATATCACCCTATATATTATTATATGAACAACCCCCGAAAGTTTTCTCAACATTTTAATTGCTAATTTATTCAATTTGTCGCCTTTTCTAGACTATGTTCAAACTGATATGTTTCATATACATTTGACCTTATTGCTGTTTTATATTCTACGTTTGGATTGTCGCGTGGCCTTTTCTAGACTTTCTTTTTTTTTGCCTATTCTTAAACTGATATGTTTCATATACATTTGACCTTATTGGCTATGTTAAGTTATAACAATGAATTTGAAGAAAGTAAAACATGTTTTCAAAAGTAATTGATTTTATGTGATATCATTTTCACAGTTTTAAGCATGTTTGGTTTTAAAAATAACTGTACTAACCGTTTTTTTATTATTTCATTCTACTCGGTTTGGGTGGAACACAGGAACAGAAATGTTAAAATACTGATTCTGTTCAGAACAAACCGCTTGAGAAAAGAATCTGTAACAGCAAACTGTGTATATGCATGCACCTAGGGAATTTCATTGAGGTAATTAAGGGATTAATACGACTGAATATGGAGGCTACTTCACTTCTTGGAGCAGAACCAGATGGCAGTAGTGGAAGTGGAAAGTACATTTTACACTATGAACATCTTCCTCACACAGAGAACTACTGTCTATGTATGGAATAACTTGCCAGAATTTGTGATTGAAACTAGTATCCTTCATGACCAAACTCAAAACGGTGATCGATTATTCTTTTATAGGCAAATGATGCACTTGAATGGCCTGTTGCTATGATACATCCTTATGTTCTTTTGTGTGATCATTTTAAGTGGTTTTTTTGTTTGGTTTTCAGGTCCTTGTTGCACCAGTGACAGAAAAAGGTGCCCTACAACGAGACATTTATTTGCCAGGGAGTGACTTAAAGTGGCAGAACACGAACAACGCTCAAGTCTTTGATGGAGGAACGCTCCTCGAAAATTACCCAGTTGGTCTTGAAGAAGTGGCCGTTTTCACACGAAGGAATTCTTGAAGCCTGGTGGGAAAATTCTTCTGTTAATACGTAACTGTTGTGAACTGTTTTTCCATTCACGCTCTTCTGAGTTGCACTTTCCTCAAAGACCATTGACAGTGTCTCGAGATGCAATCTTGAGATTAGTTTTGAGAACATTTTTATACTTGCACTTTACGATTCAAAATGATTTCTATAATTCTAGTTTTTTCTTATTTTTTAATCTTTTCATCCATTTCACCACTCTGCTGTTTGTTTAATCATTCTGTTCTGCCTCCTTTTTTGCATTTATAGTAACAACAAAATACCTGTGTGTTTACATTAGATAGATTTTTACAATCTTTAAAAGTTTCAATATCAATAGTGCTCATCAGAAGCAGTAAGAAGTTATAGCCTTTATTCACTTAAAAAAGTCAATGAATAAAAAAAAAGACCAAATGCAGAGGAAAACAAAAACAGAGATTCTATCTCTTCGGTAAACGAAGACCCTGAAGGAAAATTCACATAAACATCTGCTTTGTAGGAAATGCGACCTACTCTGTTAACACAAGCTGCTCTGTTAGTGCAAGCTGCTTTGTTAGCGCAAGCTGCTCTGTTAATGTGAGCTGCTCTACTAACGAGCTGCTTTGTAGGAAATTGGCGCTTTCTATTACCCTAAGCTGCGCTATTAGCATGAGCTGCTCAGCTAGTGCAAGCTGCTCTATTAGCACATGCTGCTCTGTTTGCGCGAGCTGCTCTTTTAGCACATGCTGCTCTGTTAGCACAAGCTGCTCACTTAGCATGAGCTGCTCTATTAGCATGAGCAGCTCAGTTAATGTGAGCTACTCTATTAGCATGAGCTACTTTGTAGGAAATGCGAGCTACTCTGTTAGCATGAGCTGGTCTGTTAATGTGAGCTGTTTTGTAGCGTGAGCTGCTCCATTAGCGCGAGCTGCTATGTTGGTGCAACCTGCTCTGTTAGCGCAAACTGTTTTGTTAGGCATGATTTAAGGTACTTGAATTGTACAGACCACTGCACCTGTATTTGGGAAGAAAATGTACCTCAAATATCTACTGTCATTACTGCATGATCTTATATGGAAAACTCATCAAACCCTATCTCACTACATCTTGAAAGCACTTATGTCTGAGCCCTATTGGCTAAAGGCTATTGAACAACACGAGAAGCCCTTCTGTAGCAACCGAACCACCATCTCTTTGATTCGTGTTCTCTGGCATTGGACTACATCTTTGCTAGAGAGCATATATGGAAACAAAGAGTTGAGAACAACATGCACAACTCTGCTCCAAATCTGGGTAAACTCTGGATAACCTATGGGAAGAGCTGTCCCTATGTAGATGTACTGTATATATATGTGGGTGTGTGTGTGTGTATGCATACATTTAGTTTGCTTTTACAGTTGGAAACTATGATAGAATGGGGATGCTCAACAGTTAAATGGCAGTTAAATGCAGTTAAAATCTTGTAAATCCTGACAATGGATGCCGATGAAACCCGCAACAAAACACCATCATCTCTGGAACTGCAGAGGAAGGGCTCAATATTTCTAATATGCATGCATTGATCATGTATGTGATCATGTTCAGTAGTGTTATGTTGTTCTGTGTACTCTGCTGCTGAAGAGGTGTTGATGAGGTGTTGATACTGGTGCTGCTGATGATGTGTTGATTTTTGCATGCATGGCATATTTTTCACAATACAGGCAAAAACAACTTCAGGACTTTAATATATAAACTGGCTATTCCATAACTGGGTATTTCATAACTAGCTATTTCATAACTTGCTCTTTCTTATACCATAAAGTGCCTTTATCAGCTGGGAATTCTGCCAGAATGTGGGTAAAAAATATCAAACAGATTTCATAGTTGTACAAATGTTATAAATTTGATTCGTGAGGCTCCTTTGGAAAAATATGTAATTTCCTGCTACTGGTCAATTCGTGGTACCATACAAACTGCATAAGATAACACAGAGCGGCACCCACCCAGTCCCAGGCAATTCTTTGCAACAATATTAGGCTATATTCAGTATTTGATTAATAATAACTTAGGGGTTATATTTTAATTTTTGTTCAATTTTACAAGCCAGCTAAATAACAGTTCTCCAGAATAATAATGTCTTCCTTTGTTTACCTAAAATTTGCAAGTATTCTCACCATAGTGTGTAGGAAACCTTAATGAGGGCCTTTTGGATAGCATGTCCAGCTAATGCATTACTCCTGGGTGTAGTGATATGGTCCAGAACTGAAATCTGATTTGACCATTTCTGACTGGCTGGATGCTTGGCAGGGCTATACACATAATGTCACCCAGGGATGGAGGGCCTCCTCTGCCTCATCGCACCACAGTTGCTCCTCTGGTCAATAGGGCACCCGCAGTCTGTCTGCAGCAGCTGCACATGTATTTTTCAGACGTAGTAACTGCGCAGCTCGGATGGTGGACTGCGGACTGAAAAGAAACGATAGCTCACAGAGCGCACTCTGGAGGACACGCATGCTCTCTGTGCTCTTTAGAACTGACACTGGTCATCAGGCCCACAAATATGATTGGGAATTGTAAATTGAGAAAAGAAAATAGGGAACAAATACTGGTTAAAAAGGAAGAATTCGGTAAGCTACAGGAGTCGTATGGGCCCTAGGTGTTGTAACGCGGTGTAACACTAGCCTGGCTTCAGCAGCTCCCCCAGGTGGCTGTGATTTTTCTTGAACTGAAAAGAAAGAGATTGGGTTATAGTCACACACTGCTGATGCAGGTAATAAATAACAGTAAACCTGGGGTACATATATTCATTTCAGACCTTGCTGAAATTATATGTAAAATGACTGCCAACTTCACTAGAATATACTAGAATGTGTCAGGATGCCGGCAGTAATCAACAAAGAAAGAGAAAATGAAAAGCTTACTCATCTTGTCTCCTTCAGTTTCCATTTTCATCGTTTTTAAAGCTAGCTTTGTCACAGACAAGTACAACAATAAATATGTGCATGCACAAAGAAGCAGGTGTGTTGGGCCAGAGTGGTCCACAGGTGACCATACCGCCATTCAGAACAGCTCCCCCCTGAGCCCTGAGGTGTTTATGCTTGAATATGACACATAGTTTAACATATATATGACACTTAGTTACAGCATTAAAACACCCACTGCATCTGCAAGTCAAAACTATAAATAGCATATTAAAAAAATCCAAAAACCCATGACAAATAAATAGAAGACATTGCCTAAATTGATTACATTTCATCCCTGTGCATTCAGATCTAAATATATATTTTTATATTAAGAAAATGTTAATTTTGTTATGACACAAACAGCTTGATGAATACACCTGTGTGTCCAACCCCTGGGACCTGAACTACCTAACTTAATGTTTGATTTTATTTTGATGTGTTTACTGTGTTACATAATTCTCAGGTCTTCACACACACACGTCTTAGTTGTGTACACGTCAATGTCTTAATCTCTGCAGGAAATGCAATGTTAAGCTGAACTGAATTCTGTCTGTCAAATGCAATGAATCATTTTCTTCTGAAAAGGAGGGGTAGTGTTTCCTGCTTTAGTGTTCTTAAATGCCAGGAAGGGATCATGTTTCAGATATGCCTGCTATGATGTGAGCAGCCCTGATTATAAAGATAAGTCAGTAATGGAGATTGCCCCTCTGTACACCAGCCGCTTACACGCCTTATTAACTGTGCCATTCAATGTTTATTTTCTTTTTTTTCTGATAATTTGTAGAGAAATTAAATTGACAAACTGCAATAAAAGTTTACATTTTCTTAGTACATAAATGTTCAGGTTTGTGTGTCTGTTGTGGGGGCTGTGTATTTTTAGTGTGTGAAACTGCACATCTAGCATGACCAGTCCGCTGTGGAAAATGCACCAGTATCCGCCTGGTGATTGACAAAGGGTGACCAGCCAATCAGAGCTTGTTTAATATGAACATCTAGCATAATGCTGTACAAACAAGGAATTGGAGCTCCTTAAAATTTCATGAGGTGTGTTGGCCCAAGGTCGCTAAGCTGCTGTCAGCAGGGGGAGAACTGTGACAGGTGAACTGTGAGAATGTTCCCGCCTCTTTTCAGATGGAACACTGAAAGGTTAGCATCGTAACTGCCCAGGTTAACACAGGGTGCACCTGCAGCAGAATGGCTTCCCCGTTATTATCTTGTGTTATCTCAACTTTTCACCCTGAACTGCTAATCATAACTCTCCCCTGCAGAATAAGAGTGAGCTGGCTCTTTCTGTCCTTGCAACCATATATCTGAGCTGGTGCTGATGACCAATATCTCCACTAATTCCAGTTAGACCTAATAAAAGTTATTAATAGCAGTAGTAAGCAGGGAAGGGAAATGTAGGGAACCTTGTGTAGGGTACCTTATTCTGCCATGTAGGGCTCCTCATTCTGCCATGTAGGTCACCTCATGTGGGGCTCCTCATTCTACTATGTAGGGAACCTTATTCTGCCAGGTAGGGTACCTCATTCATGTTTTACAGAAATTATTAACCAAACGGTTGTTCAGTTACTGGTGAAATGTAACTCCAGTTTTTTGTGTAACCGTATCTTTCCTTAATATTGTTTCTACTTAATTGTGTGACAAACTTAAGAACAGATTGTTGAAAAGTTGTGTTTGTTGCTTAAAGTAAGCAAGGATGTTTTTAATTCATGTCCAAGAACATGGGACATAGATGTCTCCACGATGGCGATACAATCATCCGTTCTTTCTATAAACAGTTTTCTGTTCCAAGGAGGGGATGAGCTGAACTGATGACAAGCTGCAGGCGAACCCTACTTTTAGAAAGTGCAAGTCAAGGTTTAAGGTTTCAGTGTCTGCTGGTGTGAATGGCATTTTCCAGCCTGGCAATTAGAAGTTGCATTGTGGAGTGTCCCCAAGCAATAGCAAACAACTTGACCAGTGGTGGCGACACGATTCACGTGCATGTGTGTGCATGTATCTGTGTGCGTATGTGTCTATGTGTATGTGTGTGTGCATGTGTGACTGTGAGTGCATTTGTGTGTATGTCTGTGTATGCATCTTTGTGCGTCCACAGGTGCCTGTACATATGTGTGTGTGCATGTCTGTGTTCTTCACTTCCTGTCACCCCGCGAAAGCTTTAAACATCTTGTTTAATTCAGGTGCTTGCACAGCAGTATCTGAACGCAAGAATTATTTTTAAGCCTCACGACGGAACTGTCTCCATGCCAACGACCATGTAAGCTGCGGGGCACCTGTTGCCAAAGACGGCGGCTAGCCGAGGAGGAAGGGATTCCGCAGGCGGAAGGAAATCACGAGACACACTGAGGACATGTCACATTAAGGAGGCAATTCTCAACACTGCCTTCCCTTTCTAACTGACACACAGTGCCCCTGGCCCCAGGCTTGACATAATCAATTTATGGTTTTCATATTTAGCGCTTTTATTATAAGCAACACTTTAAAATGACTTCCTCTCAAATATAGACATCAATCATATCCTTTCCTTAGAGAAAAGGTTAAGGTTAGGCTAAATGTAGTACTGGGTAAAAATGACAGTGTTAGCCTAGATTCATTTTTTTAAATACAATTTTGAATATTTAGAATCAATTTTTTTCCTTTCAGATATTTAATTTACCAAAAATAAAGCAGTGGTTTATACTCAAAAATGCATTTAATGGCTATTTCATTGTATTGAGCACAATTAGACAATGTCGTGAGAGGAACACATTTTTTTAATTGTTTTATTCGATTTTTTGCTATTTTCTCCCAATTTGGTTGGCAATTGTACCTTACTTCTAATTTAACTATCCCTTTCCTCGTACTACGAGCTCACCGCTGCAACTGTGGGACCAGCAGTGAGAAAGGTGGCAAACCGCCTCCTCCGAGATGGAACTCACCAAGCCGCCAACCGCAACTCCGATACACAGTCACTTTTGAATGTGGCGAGCTCCTGCCAGCCCCCCCAACCCCTGAGGTGGACAGCTCACCCCCCTGAACGGGGGGCTCCCGGATCGAGCCCCGGCACTCCGAACAAGTGCCTTTACCAGTTGCGAAAGTTACTGAGAGCTGATAGCTACTGAGGCTCTGTACTACTATTTCTGGCTCTGGCCAAAACATTTGTGCTTATTTCCCTTGTGTTTCATAAAATTAAATAGACACTGAATTCATTTTTGAGTGCAAAGCAATTTCTTGATTTAATATCTAGATAAATGCACCAATAAAACCATTTCAACAATTTAAAGTCGGGTGAGCGCACTGGATATAGAATTGATAGAATTGACACCTTACCATTTTTGTCCTGGTAATTATGATGCAAATGCACAGCTCTCATGCTTCAGGTGACCATGCATCAGGTGACAGTGTGTTAGGTGACCATGGCACCAGGTGAATTGCCACATTACCATCTCAGCCTTTTGGCAATCACTTTAGAATTTTCATTCAAAATCTCATTCTTTATTTTATTTTCAGGTAATTTCCCTATTACATCAGATTATTTAATTAACCTTCACATTCCAATTGAGAAAGGATGGTTTCAAATAAAACCATTGTATTGGATCATTACTCATTTCCTTACACTTTACAATGGAAAGAGGGAAAATGTCAAATAAAGCTCATACCTACATACAACACATTGAAAAGATTGGGTGTATTAGGTTTCACAGCTTCTATTTAACCCTTTGATCTTAACATATTGCAATAAAACAAAAATGTACATCCTGTGACATTGTATTCAGCCAATTTCCTGTCTCAACAGACAAGATATACATAAGGGACACAAAGCCAGCCTATTCAGTAGTCTCCAAAGCACCTGGTTGGCAGCGCCCTCTAGTGTACGTTTGTTGTCAGTGCAATAGTGAAACATAAGGGGCCAAGTCTGTCAGATAACTTGCTAGACAGAACCAGTCAGATTTTTTCTATTTTGCAGTCACAAATTGCTGTAGTTTTTCTAAACTTAGCTTATAATTTAAAGATATCATCTAGCTGTGAGAGAACAGACCAACACTTTCAGAAAATCTAAGCCAGCTATAAGCCACATTTAAATTTGACATGTTTAATCACAATAAAAGCAAAATACACATGCCTTAAATTCAATGAGTAGAATAAGAGTATTGATCTTTGACATTCACTTTTATTGTGTTAAAATGCTTGTTTTGGTATTTCAGCGGTTTCTTTTTCATACATACTTAAACTATAAGCCCCCTTGTATAGCCTGAGAGTCAACATCATGCAACAACGAAAACATGAAATCTACAGTGGAAAAATGTCATACAAATATATTATAGTTTAAAAAAAAGTCTGGAATACCTTCTCCTTCAAAGTTCAAATATGGTCTTTCTTTTTAATGGTAAATCAAATATGGTCTTAACTTTTTAATGGCAAAATACATAAAACGTTATGACAGCTTCACTTTTAATTAATCAGAGCTGAACTCAAGTTGTTCGGCCTCAGGTAAAAGCAGAATGTCACACAACCAGCTTTCTGCACAGTTCATTATGGAACAAAACAAAATTGTGCTAAATGCATGTTAAATAACTGGATAAAAATATCACAGGCAGAAATAGTTTGCCACGATGGCATGGAGCAATGAAATATGAAAGGAAATGTTCCTCTCTTCCTATGCAGCTCTCAGGAAGATCTGCTACTGAATAAGCCAGTTGTAAAGTTCAGCTCTTCTAAGAACGAGCTCCGGAGTAGTCCTATATTTATTTATACTGTGCATTTTACAACACGCAAGCTTTATACAGGAGCCGTCCCAACATCCAGCAAGCAAATCATTTCCCCCTACAGTGGGTCAGTCTCCCATATTACCAGACAGAGTAAACCTCTTGTCTTCCCGCAGTCCCACCCATCTGACTCGCGCGCCCACACTGATCTAGGGGAACACAGAAAGTGTCCTCCCTGGAAACCGACTGCCCATGTGCCAAGCGCTACAGCACAGATGGAAAGACTCTGCAATGCGTGGTGGCAGTCTGAGCCTTTCCGGGTCTTACTGGAAGCCAGTGAGCTCAGCAGCCTGTTGGTGGATTCCACTCAGTGTGCTCGTCTGCTTCTAGTAAAAACCTGAAACGGCTTAAACTGCCACACACTGCCAGCGTCATTAGTGCCCGCTGCCCGAGCTTTTCACACAGGCCTGGTGCCCCCAAGGCGGGCCAGCACAATGCCCACCCGCCACGCCCCCATGCCCCCCCCACCCTTTGCACCTCAAAGTGCGGTTTCAGTGGCGGTTTCATTTCTTTACTAAATCTTAAAAACCTGAGCATGGAAACAAACAAACAACCAAAAATAATAATCAAACGCATTACTTAATTTAAAAAACGAAAAAAAAACGGAGAAAAAAATCATCACTGTACACACATCACAGTGAAAGAGCAGGACTGTACCTGCCACCTGTTTCCCCTCCAATGCCCACACCTGCCCCCTCCTCATCACTAAGGTCAATAAGGCACGAGCGCACACAATCTAACACAATACGTCACTTTTTCTCTGTGACAAAAAACTGCTCTCACACCCCACACTCTCCCATCACAAACATAATAAAAAGTCCAACAAAAACCTTGAACATGACAATTTTTCCTCTTTTCCTCTTGAACCATTTGTTTCTGATACCATATTTCTTTTTTTTTTAAACATTAATTTTAAGATTTAAACCCACAATGACATCTGCACAGGCCTACGGAAGATTATATTCATGGACTTTCGTGGGCCTTTTTTGTGTTAAAACGTGCTCCTTTACAGAAATCACTTGTTGACCGTGTTGTTGAGCTGAAAGAGACCCAGGATCTCCAACATGGCCCGTTTGATGTTGCTTCCAAAGCGATGCGAGTCCTAATTAACAGGGTAGAAAAACAAGAATAAGTCGGTCAACCAGGTTTGATCCTGGCAGCATTCTTCTGTCTGCTCTGGGGGGTTTGGGGGCCAAGGAATGGGACATGGTGAATTGCTTCAGTGAAATATGTGACTGTTTTACTATTACATACTTACACATAAGCTACACATATGGCCCTGAATAAGGCAAGTCTGCTTAGCACACAGCTAATGTCGCACAGCTAATGTTGCTGTACTTTAGGAACACGCAGGAAAGTGCAGTGCAGCAGTGTTGTGTAATGCTTAAGGGCTTGAAACTGGGCTTGTAACTTAAGAGGTTGCAGGTTGAGATCCCAGGTGGGACCACAGTCATTGTTCCCTTGAGCACGGCACAGTACTTAACCTGAACTGCTTCAGTGAATATCCAGCTTTAAACATGGCCACTATAAAAGGTGCCTTGGTAATCTGTGAAAAGGTATTGCGCTTGTGCACTTTCTGCTCCTAAAATAAACTTTCACGTGTCACGTTTTGAACCCGAGTGGATCTTTGTCAGGTGCGTAACCTCATGAATATCCACCTGGATCAAAATGTCATCACACCATAAAGAGCTAGGCTGTCTGCCTGCAACCAACTACAGTCATCTGCTTTGCGTTATATACTGGTCATGTTCCCAGACGGGACTGCTGTGTCTTTGTGGGAGAGGTAGGGCTGTTTCCGGCGGCAACTCACGGTCTCAGGGCTGGACAGCTTGCTGGAGATGTGGAAGTTGATGAGGTTTTCTCCGACAATGATGTAAGACACTCCATAACCATCGTCAGCCACCTGACAGAACAAAATTCCCAGCATGAAACCAATGCTTTGAGTGCCTTCATCAAAGACATTGTCAGCTACAGCAGTACCATATGGACTTTGATATTTGTGTGTGCAGCAACATTTCATGTTATCATTTGATTGTAAATGGCTGTACTTTTGGAGAAAAACTGTGTTTTATCTGCCTTAGTCCTAAACGCACTTAGAGCATGGAGGAGGTTCTGGTACTCACCGGGCCAAAGCCACCCCCACTGGACACATACTCAGGGTGCTTCACCAAATCAAACAGCTCCAACTGTTGGAGGGGGGTCTGACTGGTAGATAGTCTCCAAGGCTCAGACAGCACCTGCAGGGACACAGTGTCACAGCAATACCACCTTAAATCCCCATGAAACCATCCATACATCCACACCGCCTTAACCCATCCCCCTGTGTGTCTCTGAAAAACAGCATGACATGTGAGAGAATAAAAAGCAGGTAGTGAAAATGAGTCCGATGGAAAGAGAGTTTCTCCACATCAGTAGGAGATGGGCGATGCTTTCTGCAGTCAGTGCTTGCATTGTCCACACCCAGGTTCAACTGGCTCACCTCTTTGAGGAAGGGCGAGTCCACGCCCAGGTATTTGGACACCACGTACAGGCAGAAGAGGTGGCGGTCGATGCCTTTCCCGGTCATGGCCTTACGGTACATCTGCTGATGCTTCTCTGCTGCAGCCTTCAGCAGCTTCATCCTGAGTTCTCTCTGCACCACAGAGGGAGGGGGGAGAAGAGAGCAAGAGAGAGTTAAAGAGAGAAAGTGAAAGGGGGGAGAAGAGAATGAGAGTGGCAGGAAGAGTGAATGAGAGAGAGAGAGAGAGAGAGAGAGAGAGAGAAAGAAAGAAAGATGGTGGTACCTCGTCGTCCTTGTTGCAGAAACACTGGTAAACAAGAATGAAGACTGAAAAAAAAGTCACTGGAAGACCTTTCTATTCAATATGTAATAAAAAACAGATGAAAGTCTGTGTTCAAAACATGATAAAGATCAGCCCCGTCTTCCTTATCTCCTTGTAATAAATACTCTGATGATCTGATGGCTTGCTCTCTACACCCAGAGCAGAGCGACGCGGCGATCATACGTGTGCTTACTCATACAATGTGCATACTCATACGTGTGCTGCGTACTCATATGTGTGCTTACTCATACGTATGCTGCGTACTCATACGTGTGTATACTCATATGTGTGCTTACTCATACATGTGCTTACCGTGTTGTCGCTCATCATGGAGCGGACGAAGGCGCAGGTCTCCATGGTGCAGGACCGCACCGTCTCCGTGCGGCCCTCCCTGAACAGGCGTGTCATGGACGCCTCGTACGTCAGGCAGAACTTCCCCTTGTCCTGGGCGAGAAATGCAGTCAGCAGCAGTCTGAGAGAGGAGGCCCATCCTCCCATTCTCAGCAGATTATACGTGTACTGAATTTACATTTAAAGCCTGTTAGACTGGATCAAGCCCAGCCTTATTCAATCTACACCTCAGGCATGCCTATCACAGGTGCAGAAATCTCAGGATTTCGCTTCTTCAGTTCACAAATGTATATAAACATGGAATGCGGTTTTGCCGGAAGCTGGTGTATACATGTGGAACAGCTTTTGCTGTGTCAGGGGAAGCTGGTGTATAGATGTGTAAAGCGAAGAAGGGAAGCCTCACTCTGAAGTGCGCCAGCTGCAGGGCAATCTGGATGAAGGCGTCCGGGCTGGTCCTGCACTTCTTGATCAGGCCCTTCCCGAAGCTGTCGAAGGGGAAGATGTGGGAGTCCACGTCGTCCGCCAGGGCCTTAGCCACCTTCAGCGAGCTGGCGATGGTGTTCTGACACTACAGATGAGAGGTAAATGGGAAATGGGCAGACAGGTGTGAGCGGCAGGTTCAATTAAGCCGGGCAGTGTCAATATCCTCCACCGGCTTAATGCCTGAAAGAACATCGCTCACCAAGGTCAGCCCTAATCAGGATCAGTCAAGCGTAAACAGATGGCACTGGCGCTAACCTACCAACAGGGGGCAAACATGTCAAACAGCAGTTTACGCCAATATCTCATCTGATGGTGTTTACATGTCAAACAGCAGTTTACGCCATATATCTTATCTAATGGTGTTTTCCACTGAACCACAAGTGATAATGGTTACTTGGATAATAGCAGACAACAAACAAGAATACCAGGAAACAAGAAGGTTTCCTTGATAATCACAAGGAAAGACCTAACATCTCTGGCCAAGTTATTCACCTGTTATCTCAGACCTGATAAAACCACTGCACGAAACAGGTACAGTGCACCTGTTGTGACCTGCTAAGACTTGTCTGTAAAGCACTGTGTGAATCCCTCAATGCTTCAGTTGAGAACTCATGTTAAATGAAATAAAAATGGATTCGGCCTGTCTCCCTTAAGGCAGAGTATCAGATAGGGCAGCATCCAGTAAAGAGCTGAGAGAAAGCACTGGCTATTCCTGCTGCTGCAGATCTGTTTACAACACAGCTGGAGCTTCAGGCTGATAATATGCATGTATAGATTTTTTATTTAACCAGGTAGGTCAACTGAGATCACACTTCTCATTTGCGGTGATGACATGGGGAATCAAAGTGTATAGGGAATGCTGGGACATACCATGTTCAAAACTCACTGCAGTCTATATGAATTAATATAGAGCATTCAAAAACGATGTATTTTAGATCATGGGCCTGAATTGCTGGTTAACCCGTGCCAAATGAAGACGCCAGCAGCGTGGAGCGGTGGTTATTGCTGTCCCTGCCACCAACAACAGACTACAACAGATGATTAGGTGTCTACATGTAGAAAGACAGATTTGACCAGGACACCGAGGTTAACACCTGTAACCCGGGGGGGGAGTCCCAGAGTGGCAGAGCACCCAAACGCTGTAGCTCCCCACCTCGACTGCGATGTCCCACTGCAGCCTCTGTGGACCAGGGAGAGAGGGGTGCAACTCGCCCCTGCAGTGTCCGGTCTCTGTGTATCCAAGCTTCATGGGGTCCATGGACAGCACGTGCTACAACAGACAGGAGAAACAGGGCTTTAACAAACCTCTGTGTGTGTTTGTGTTACACCGTATACCAGCGTAACTCAATTGCAATTACTTTAGGAACAAGTGTGTAAGAACACATTGTTACATAATATTCATGTTGTGCAAGGTGTGTGGAACCAGTACCAGTATGGTCATGATTGGGTTTGTGCTGTATGGTCAAAATAAGTTTTAATGGTGCAGCTGGTTCTGGTTTGACCACAGTCTCACCTCCCAAAGATGGCCAATGATAGGGGCATCAGCCCAGGAATGCTCTGCGTTCAGGCCCATGGTTCCATTCTTGAAGACGATGAGGTTGAAAGACTTATCAAACCATCTGGTTGAGACCGAAGACAGGAATTATTAAGGCCGCAAAGGCAGGGTTGGGAGAAGGAGAAGTCCATGGGTGTAAATGCCTGACCTCAGATCAGTGCTCACAGGCACAATATAACTGCACCCCTTGTCCTATTAGTCTAGAGCAGTGGTTCCCAACCTTGGTCCTGGGGGCCCACTGTGCATGCTGGTTTTAGTTCCAACCATAATTGCAACCCTCCATTGTAATTAGCTGTTAATTGTTCTTAATTAGACACTTTTAATGATTTACTCTGTTAAAGCCATGTGTCAGAAATAGCTATGCATGCTCTGAACAATAAACTTCCCATGTTCACATCCCGAGAATTTTAATCAGTCGGATCAACTAATGCTCTCATTTTTTGTAATGTGTTATATGACACATGATTCCTTTAAAAATAAGGTTACATATTTTAATTAGTTCAATTGTGGACTGACAGGTGAAATCAGTGGGTGCCTAATTTCTGAAAGTGGACAGCCGGTCATGGAAACCATCTGTGGAAAATTAAGAATTCAATGACAGAGCAATTGGCAATGAGCCAAACCTGCATTGTGTTAAAATAAGTTTAAAGGGAAAATGGTGGTAGAACTTATACACGTTTTCAACAACCTTAATTGATCAAGAGACTGGCAGTAACAAAAACCAGCATACACCGTGGGCCCCCAGGACCGAGGTTGGGAACCACTGGTCTAGAGTATCATAGCTAGCATTAGATAAGCCTAGATAAGTTGTGAGAGCTTAGGTGGTTCTCTGTGGCTCAGTTGGTAGAGCACAGTGTTGGCAACGCTTAGGTTGTGGGTTCAATCCCCACTGGGGTCACATACCCTGAAAATGTATACATTCACTACTGTAAGTCGCTTTGGATAAAAGCGTCTGCTAAATGGCGTATATTAGGTAGAGCACCATGCTATACCTACTGAGATGGTTCTGTGTGGGTCAGTGGGTAGAGCATGGCACTGACAATGCTTAGGTTGTGGGTCTGAATCCCAATGGCACCACATATATTGAAAAATGTATGCATTCACTACTGTGGGGAGGGTTCGTCAAGATAAATAGAGGGTATAATTGGCTTCCAAATTGGGCCAGAAAGACCTGAAACAAAAAAAATTGATTCCTGATGTTTTCGTTTTGGTGGTTCAGTTTGTACCAAAGTGAAGGACTCTTCACACACACACACACACACACACACACACTCAAAGTGTGAGGCAGCAGTCACAGAATGAATTTTGTAACACATTGCTAATTAAATGGATAGAGATACACATGAATTGAATGTCAATAAAATTTGATGAATGTGTAATTAATCGGGCAAATGTGTAATCGGGCAAGTGCAAGTATTCGTCAGATTGTGCTTTATACAACACTTCCTGCAGTGACTAGTGTCACACGGGGACAGCTTCCTGTCCCGTTCCGCTCACCTGTCGTAGCACTTCCCATGAAGCAGGGATTTGGCGTAGGAGTCCAGGGACTGAACGGGCTTTTCTGCATCGAACCGCTGCTCCGTTTCATCCAGGGTGACAAAGAAGGCGGCTTTCTCGATGGTATCCAGGGCCTGCTTGTTCTTCCCTTTGCTGAAGTGGGCCTTGCGAGCATTAGCCCAAGGCACTCTGGGACACAGCATGCAGGAAAAGGGAGGGGATAGGGCCATTATTCAAAAAGACCCTCCCTATACATTTGGAGAGTGTACATTTTCTGTCATTTATATAGACTAACACTGTACGTGTATGCTGCGCACTGTGTACAGAAAGCATATCCCTCCCCCGTAGCTCATCTCTTTATTGCACAGCTTCAATGAGCTTCAATGAGCTCCAGTGAACTAATGACTGTGAAGGAAGGGCTTATGGGCCTCTGATGCCAGTGTGCCGTAAAGAATCAGGACTTCACTGAAAGCCATAAACACGCTGGTATTTTTACACACCTGCGGCCCATAGATTATACCTCATTGCTTTGTTGAGCCACAAGTAATAACCAGGAATTACTCATGAGTTTTATGACTAACAAGTAGTTTTTGGCAGATAGACACAAACCAGGTTAGACTACATACTGTAAGCAAATGACAATAAACATTCAGGGATGCAGTAAATACCAAGGTCCAAAATCCATTTAGGGCTCTATTCAGAGTTGACCAATATATGCATCTGCTTAAGTTCCTCCAGTTAATACAACAGTTCCATGGAAAAAGCTGTTTATACTCATAAACAAACAATAATTCTACAAATAAGTTCAAAGTCTGAATACGAACACAGGTGAGGTGCGTAATTTTAGACTCATCTCCACGCATCGCATACTTAACTCAACTCAAAGGTCCTTAATGATGCCAAGGACCTTTCCAGGTAACTAAGATATCTGCAGTGAATACTCCCTTTTAATGTTCCACCGTATCTAACACTGTTTCGCCGCATATGTAAAACTTGACATATTTCCATATGCATATTAATCTAAAGCAGTGATTCTAAAACCTTTTCCCTACCGACTACTGAAACTATTATGAACAATAACTGACACTCCAGAAAACCAGATAGCTACATATTACTAACCCAAATAAAACTACACCTTTGTCTACAGAATAGCAGGGGGGGCCTCACATGCTCCGCTAGTGTTCCACAGACCAGTCTGAGAACCACTGATCCAAAAGATGCTGTACATTTTCTGTGTCCCATTCAGAACGGAAGAAGTTCAGCCAGTCCAATGACTAGAGCTCATGTTACAGAACACAAAGGCAAAAATGTGCTCAGCTCACATTGAAAATTCTCTCCAAACTCTGTGTGCTTACCCCTAGAGCAGGGGTATCAAACTCATTCCATCGAGGGCCGAGTGTACACAGGTTTTTGTTGCAACCAATGCACTACACCAGGTGATTTCTATTAGTTCCCTTCCTTGGTTGAAGAAGTGCTCTAATTAGTGAAATCACCTGGTGTAGTGCACGAGTTTGACACCTGTGCCCTAGGAGATCAGGCCAGCATTCACCTTGACATACTTTAGTTTCCACTCTTAGACGTGTATTTGCAATCCATGTGTGCTACTACGCCTCTAACAAAAAGCTACAAAAGTTAAAAAGTGGAAATGACATTAAGTTACAGCTGAACCTCATCCATTTGGACCCCATTTCTCAGTTGATAGATGTCAACAGAACAGGCAGGAGCTGTTGTCTTCTCACATCAGACCTCCGTTTCTGGATTTCAAGCGAACTTCTGTGCTTAAATCTTCTTGCTCTTCTGCCGTTTAATTAGCTCAATCATTTATGTGACATTTTGACCACCATTATTGATAAGCTTGTGAATGACAGCAGGCAGTTATTGTGTCCCTGTATGGAACATTTTACTCTTCTCCAAGTTAACCAGCATTGTTGTATACAGCTAATTAGCTCATCGAGCCAGGGTAATTGGTGGAAATATAATCTTGCATACCCACCCCTACACTCTGTGCCCCTCGTTCCCCACCTGTCTCCAGCAGTGAGGGCAGCCAGCATCTCCTCTCCCGGCAACGGCTCGGACTTGTCCGCCAGGATTCTCTCCATCTGCTGCTCAATCTCCCGGGGCAGGAGCAACCGCCCGTCATAGAACATCCACACCTTGTAATAGCGCCCCCTGTGGTACACCACAATGTGCTTGCTCTCGTTCACGTGCTGGATGGTGTCTACGCTCACAGGAGGGGATGGGGTGGGGCGAAAGATCACCGTTATCTCGTACTTACCAACATCCTCACGTTAGCATGGTGCTACTAACAGTGGTGTCGGACAGTATTCAAAACTGTACTGTTTAATCTGAGATACTAGACTGGAGGAATGAGGAATTACACCTTCTCTGAGAACAGGGAGTTGAACTGAACGTCATATAAATATCATTTAAACTTGAACATTCAAATGAGTCAAAACTACATCTAGCAAACGGCAAACACTCACAGTTCTAAATGACAGTTCTAAATGACATATATGATATGAAATATATGGGAGATAGGTATGATATACATAAGTATGTTATTAAAGTACAGATTGAGGATGGATGCACCATCTCTAAACTAAACAGAGGGTTTTGCATTTGCTATATCAATCATAACTGCTCCTTGGGTAATGACAAAAAATATATAGAAATATATATTATGAAAATGAAGTCTTGGTCCTGGGGCACACTGCGTATGCTAGTTCCACCTGCTTCCAATGAATTAGGTCTGAGCTATAAATGACCTGAAAATTATCTGCTTTAAGTCCTTGGGTGGAAGAATGTGTTGCTGGAGTGTGTGTATACATCAGCATAAATGTTTATAAAACATATTTTCATTACAAAAAGTATGTTTAAATTACAAAACGTTTATTGCGTTTAATTGGTTGTTCAACTAGCAGCTCTTCACCATAAAGTGGTTAATTGAACTAGTTATCTTAAAGTAAATACTAAATCAGTAGTAGTATTTTGTTGTACAAGGAAATTAAATGAGTTGAGTTAAGTGTATCATTCACAAAGCATTTTCCCCCAAAGGACTAACAGCACATACCTGTCTGTCAGACATGCAGAAATGATATCCAACCCAGATCAGTGCTCATTTAGCAGCTCAAACCCTAACAAACATGAAACCCAGCACAGACTGTGCCCCAGGGACCATGGTAAGAAGCGAATTATGATTGATGTGTTTGATTTGTCACTAGCTATGAAAAAGTAACTAATGATGTGAAATGTTTGGGAACTACAGAGAGGAGAGATTCCAGTGGGCTACACACTAGGGGTTGGGTTTGATAAATAAAACAGGGTTAAAGGTCGGCAGTGATGCGGGTAGAATGATTGGAGGAAGGTCAAAGCCGTTGTTTCATGGGCATCGCAGAAACAGATGTCAGTTTGTTCTTCAGAGACATGAAACAAGGGCTTACCCTTGGAGGAATGAAAAAAACCCAAAACAAAGGGGATACTATGTTAAGACACTTTTCCCTTGAGCTTTGGGCCAATGAAGAAATAACCTGTCTTTGTTCTTTAAGCTATGTGTAGTGTGGCTCAGTTGGTAGAGCACAGCGTTGGCAACGCTTAGGTTGTGGGTTCAATTCCCACTGGGACCACATATTCCTAAAAATGTATGCAATCACTACTGTAAGTCGCTTTGGATAAAAGCGTCTGCTAAATGGCATATACAGTATATTATATTACATTATAGTGGCTAGTGCTCTGTTAATTATGTTCTCTGTTGGGAAGCATCACATATGCCTCCATTCTAATTAAAGTAAATCAATAAATAAAAAATAGGGCGTTACCATTTAAAATAGGAGGAATTATCTAAAATGACCGTCACCGTCAAAGTCTTAGCCATGGCTTTGACTATATTAAAAACTGCCACGTAATTACATGTTTTTGCTGTTTTCATGCTTTTGCAATTTGTAAACAGTCCCTATAAAGTGTAGGTCACAAGGCCATTGTGCTATACAGTAACAAAATACACATTGGCGATGTGCATTGATTGTGGGGCTTGATTTGTTTCCATGCAAAGAACAAACCAAAGCGAACGAGACAGTGTTAAATATTCCCAAATGTTTGAATGAACACAGCTTTGGGATATCGGTTAGTGCCACAGGCGCATGTAGATTTTTTAAAAGATTTTGCTGCTATGTTAGTTCCTGATATTGTTCAGTATCAAACATTAAACTATTTCCATCGCTTTGTTTTTTTTGGCCAAGAAAAAAGCAGGGTTCAAAAGTAGCAAATGCTCATTGGAACATGCCGGGATTAACAGCCTTAATTACCCCCCCCCCAAGCCAGCATATGCACCGGTACTGCTGCGTCCATCGATGTGCTGATATTTCACACAGAAAGGGAGGACCAATGGAGGAGACTCCATTTCCCATGAGCACGAAGGAGCGGACGCCCTTGTGTCTGAAACCGCATGCAGCATTCACAAGGTGGCAGGTGAGATTGATTAAGGCGCTCAAGGAAAAGAAGGTGGTTGGGGAGGCGGCACTATAACTCTACCTGTGTCTACCCCTGGGACTCGAGTGCTGTTGAACATGCCCTCATATTGGGCTGAGCACATTGGAATAGTGTTTTGAAGCATAAGCTGAAAAGTAAAGGGGAGAGTCAAACAAACAAAAAAAGGCCAACAGAACCATGGAGATATCTAGAGGAAGGAACAGCAGGGGGGTTGTGGAGGAGTCCTTTGGGAATAGAGGTAGTTAGCAGGTATGGTTGAAAGCTCCTGGAATTGAAACACAGAGAGTAGGAAAGCTACAGGGTAAAAACAAATGATGAAAATGAAAATTAATTTTGAAAAAAGGATCAAAAATAAAAAGATGGATGAGGATTTGGTGAGCAGGGCATTCAGAAACCAGCATGCTGGACTCCGGTATCACCAGCACAAGCCACATGACCCACTTCTGAAAAAAGTCTGAACAAAGACACGGGCGGGAATCTGGGACAATTTCGGGGGAAGTGTTCCACACTAACTTTGTAGGCAATTGTGAGCTCATAACAAGCATATTAATCAAAGAACTCCTGAGAAAATAAATTTTCAGCAGGAAAAAATAAAACCTCTCGCAAAAAATCTCTCATTGAATATAAATTATGCGGTCTAGACACATTTAGCTCCATGACTACCTCTACAGCCAATGGTGGCGGTGTGGGGGAGTGGTTTGTGCCTGTGACACCGAGTGGGCGGGGCTGGGTTTCCTCTGCCCAGGGTGCTGGGAGGCCCTCCTCTTACCTGTCTCCTCGCCGGGCACACGGGACGTATTAAACATCCGCTCCCACTGCGCTGAGCACAGAGGGACTCTGTTCTCCAGAATGTAAATCTGGACCACAAACGCAAAACGCCATGTCCGAGAGCAAGAGACAAAACAGAACAAAAGCCATTTATGTGGGGGCACTTCAGCATAATGCAAGGTGATGGAAGTGCGATAGAGAGAATAAGAAATAAGGAAAAAGTTAAGGAGGAACAAATGACCCCGCCCCTCGCAAATTTGTTTTAAAACTTGGCATATCCTCGTCAGCTATCATCTGTCATCAATGCAGTGGTCACTGCTGTTCAGGGAAAGATAATCAAACTCAAAGCACAGAAACTGCAGGAGCAAGTGTTATCAACATTTACACACAAACACATATGCAGGCACACGGACACACACACACACAAACATATGCATGCACACACACACACACACACACACACACACACAGACACATGAGCACACAGACACATGCAAACACAAACACACACACAAACACACACACACACACACACACACACACACACAATCCCAGATAGTACACAAGATTAATGTGTGCAGGCATAAACATGCTTTTTACAATGTATACAAAAATGACTGTTTTGCCTGTTATAGAAGGCATTGGCATATATGCCAAAACACAAGAGCCAGGTTTGACTTAATTTCTTTCAGTTCAATGCTATTATACTTCAAAAACAGTTCAATAGTCTAAATCCATGGAATTGTATCTCTCATGTGACAAACACAGGCATTTTTGGAAGGTGTCAAAGGTCAGGGGATCAGCGTGAAAGGTCATAGTTGGGACATAAATAACAAGCACCCTTAAGCATAGGAAACCTGGGGATCACCAGAGTGTCATTCAGAGGAAAAAACGGTTTGTTCTTCTCAGGGACCCGCATTTCACCTGGAGCCTCACCAATACCTCAGCAAATTAACACAATGAAAATAATTCAAGAATGTCCATCCATCCATCCATTATCTAAGCCGCTTATTCCTGGTCAGGGTCGCGGGGGGGGGGCTGGAGCCTATCCCAGCATGCGTTCCGGGCGAGAGGCAGGAATACACCCTGGACAGGTCGCCAATCCATCGCAGGGCACACACACACCATTCACTCACACACTCATACCTACGGGCAATTTAGACTCTCCAATTAACGTGCATGTCTTTGGACTGTGGGAGGAAACCGGAGTACCCGGAGGAAACCCACGCGGACACGGAGAGAACATGCAAACTCCGCACAGAAAGGCCCCCGGCCTGGATTCGAACCCGAGACCTTCTTGCTGTGAGGCGACAGTGCTATCCACTGCACCACCGTGCCGCTCTAATTCAAGAATGTCTAATGTAAAATGTTGCTCATCTGGAAAATTCTCGTATGATTACACAGTTCTGGTCTCTCCGATAAACTATTTCAAATTATTTATGAAAAGCTCCAATCAGCTTCAAAACCAAAACACCTGTAGGTGCATTGGCACCACAGTCATAACACAATTTGCTTGGGTGAATTAGGCAGTAAGAAAGCTGGAATTATTTTGCCACTCCAGGTGAAATGCTGTTGAAATAGTGGCGATGTTGACGAATGGGCGATATTTCTCAGGGGAAACTCACAGGTTTGATCTGCGCTCTGTCCAAATTCCTCCTGTACAGCATAATTGCGTGGATGGCATTGCCAGCTCGAGCCGCCTGCAGGTTCGTCGGGAAAACATAGAGGAAGTCCTGCAAGAGGGGGAGGGGGAGGGAGAGAGAGAGAGAGAGAGAGAGAGAGAGGGAATCAATACATGACAACCAAACTAAACCAAATAGAGGAGGCAATTGACCAAAATTCTCCCTGGGAATTATATAAAACAAATTGATGACCAAAAACAACAAAAAAAGAATTGCCAATTCAGAATGGTACCATATGGAAAAGATATGTTGACTGCCTTTACAAAAACAGAAATTACTGATCTAAACCCAGGTCAGAAGAATATAAAAAGACATTTGGATATATTTGAGAAAAACATCAAAAATAATCAAAACCCTCTTGACTTCCCAATCACAATTCGGGAAATTAAAAAGCATACCCAGGCCCTTAAAAATTATAAAGCATGTGGGCCGGACAACATCAGCAATGAGATGCTAAAATGTAGTAGCCCTAAGCTACAAGAGGCACTACTGAAGCTCTTCAACATGATATTAAAAGCCGGGTGTTTCCCTGAGATCTGGAATCAAGCACTAATAACCCCCATTTACAAAAATGGAGACAAATTTGATCCAAATAATTACAGAGGTATATGTATGAGCAGTTACCTGGGGAAGGTATTTTGCAGTATTATCAATGCCTGAATACTGGCCTTCCTTACCGAACAGTGTCTTGAGTAAAAGTCAGATTGGTTTTCTTCCAAAACATAGAACTTCAGACCACATTTACACCGTACACACCCTAATACAGCAAAACATCAAAATGAATAAAGGAAAAATATCTGCCTGCTTTGTGGACTTTAAAAAGGCATTTGAAGGGGGCCTCGAATAGTGTAGTGGTCTAACGCACCTGCATTGACTGGCGCTTTGTGACTGTGAGCTACTTATTGCGGTCGTGGTTAAAAACCAGACTGCGTCAGTCTGACTCTGGCTGGGAGCCCCATTCAGGGGTGGCATTTGGCTGTCCACTCCAGGGGGTGGGGGGAGGGAAAGTCCGCACAAGCTTGTTGAGGAGCAGTAAGGGTGTTCCTGAAGAGCAGGTGGGCGCAGTTCCGTCTTGGAGGAGGCGGATCATTGCCGGCCTCAGGGATAATAGCTCGAGGACAGGTGGCGAGCTTGTGAGAGGAGGGTGAATCTAAATAAATAGAGGGTTGAAATAGCTAAATGGCTAAATAGGGAAATAAATAAATAAATAAAAAATAAATAATATATATTTTAAATGCACTTGGCATGAAGGATTATTATTTAAACTTCTTCAAAGTGGTGTAGGGCGTAAAACATGATGAAAACAAATGTGGTGTAAAAATTAGTAATAAAAGGACAGAATTCATTAAAGGGCATGGAGTGAGACAGGGATGCAATTTGAGTCCAAAATTGTTCAATATTTATATCAGCAACAATGTTGGAACAATCTGCAGCCCCTGGCCTCACTCTACACGATACTGAAATTAAGTTCCTGCTCTATGCAGATGACTTGGTCCCGTTGCCTCCCACAGAACAGGGGTTACAGCAGAGCCTGTCACTCAGAGTTGTACTGTCACTCAGAGTTGATGGGCACTGACAGACAAGAGCAGGGTTATGGTATTCCAGAAAAAAGCCTGCTTCACCCTGGGTGACTCTGTGTTGGATCATTCTACTAGTTATACATTCCTTGGACTAGTAATCAGTGCAACAGGGAGCTTCAGCCTGACAATAAATGTGCCAAAAAAGCTCTGGCTTTCTATACAATAAAAACTAGATTAGACAAACTAAAATACCTGTAAGAATGTGGCTCAAAATGTATAACTCAATTATAACTCGCATATTATTATATGGCAGCGAAGTATGGTGCCCCATTTCCAACGTGGACTCAAAAAAGAGCGACTTAGTTCTGGTGTCACTTAAACCAGGCAGACCAGTGCTCATACAAAGCCCTACTGAGTAACCAGATCTCCCAAGATAAGGACCCCCTGGGCCTACCCCAAAATCAATGACCCTCAGAACAAAAATACGGATAAAATAATTCGCAAAACAACAATGAAAAAATAGATCTACATTTGAAAAACAAATACACTGAAAATTCAAAACAAACTTCAGTGCTATCAGGCCCTAAACAGAAGTATTACATTAGCAGCATGCCTGAAAAGTCAAAAGAAAGAGAAATTCCAACAAAGTACAGACTCAGCGACCACAGTCTTGAAATAGAGACGGCAGATAAAAAAATCTTGGATGCCTACAGACAAAAGACAGTGCAGTCATTGTGAGCTGCAGGAGACCGAGACAGAGATACACTTCCTGTTGTCCTGCTCAAAATGCAATATATGCCACATATTTCCCACAATTTGAAACTATTTCAGAGTTCATCCTCCTTCCCAACATACAAAACAATTCCATCGTTTTGGGAGAGAACAAAAAAGTATTAATCTGGCAGCTAAATATGTGTCATCCTGCCATATCATGAGAGGCAGTGGATAGAAGAATAAATAATAAAATGATAATTAAATAAATTGTGTGTGTAATCATATGTGTATGTTTGTGCATGTATGTATATGTATATGTTTATGCAAGGTACATGTGTATGCATGTGTGTGTGTGGACACATGTACGCATATACATGCTTATGTTTATTAGCATACAGTATATGATTGTTTGTTATTGTTATACTATTATTTGTATTGTTATTGTTTGTACAATATGTGCACTAATACAATTGTATTTGTCTTGCCAATAAAGCTCAATTTTAATTGAATTAGAGAGAGAGGGAGAGAGAGAGAGAGAGAGAGAGAGAGAGGGAAGGGTAGATGAACAGTGAGAGGCAGAAGAGAGGGCATGCTTGAAAGGGGGTAGAGAGAGGAAGGCTTAAGGGAGGGAGAAAGAATTAAAGAAGATTAAAGAAAGAAAAAGACAGGGAGGAAGAGGAATGAGTGCTAAATAGGGAATAATTACAGGTGGCTGGCACCACAATAAACAACATTAAGATATACCATGTATAAAACCATGTTCAATCAAACCATGTTCAAGACTCCATATAAATACCAGCACAGGACAGCCACTGTTCCTGTTAACTGAGATGGCACCCCACCCAGCCCATTCCAGCACCCAAACTCCCAGCAGCCACCTGGCCCAGCCCAGCACCCAAACTCCCATCAACCACCTGGCCCAGCCAAGCACCCAAACTCCCAGCAGCCACTTGGTCTTGCCCAGCACCCAAAGTCCAAGCAGCCACCACAGGGTAAAAGCACCAGCTGTGCCAGACGCTGCCCTTGTGAGAGCCCATCCATGTGATTCAGATCTGGCAGTGACACATTCCCTGACCCCACATTCTTCAGGCTGGGCCAAAGACAGACACGCCTCTTTTTTGTGCACCAATGCAGGCACTGCCAGTGCTGGGGGCTTTCATCATTAACCAGCCACAACAACCCAGTACTGTGTGCTACACTCAAACATCACCAATCACAGTTATTCTGAATCCAGGTTATATTAGCACTCATGTAAAGTAGTTAGGATTCCTAGGAGATTTTAGGATGTAATCCATTGAATTTAGACCGAACCACAGACAGACCCAGAGACATATCTAAAAACTCTTCCTTGTACCAATCACCATACTATAGAAGTGAAATGTACCACAATACAATGTCATCCAAATTAGGTTTATCAGAAACCCACCAAAAAAGGTAAGCAATTGAAACCCTCCTGCATGATGATGTCATCAGCCCATATATGGCGCTAAATTGTGTGTCGGGCGTGGGAATTTTGCTGGGCCCAAAGTGCATCTGCTGAGCTGGCAGATTTCCAAGGCGTCTGATCCTAGGCTACCACTGACAGAGCTGCACTGTTTGTCTTGGAACGTGGGGCAGATGGCATGTCCAGCAGGAAGTGACTTCAGTGCCAGGCACATTTAATGCCAGGTATTCAACGCCAGGTACTCAGATTTGATGGCACGTACATTATAACAACAGGTACAGTTTAATTGTAAAAGATTCATTACAGAACAAACTTCACCTAATTACCTTTGTAACAGTGCCTCATATGTGGAAAGATAACACTGATCTCACCTTAGAGAGACAGCAGAGCACGCTGTGAGGGCCCTTCTACATGCAGCAATCAGGGGATTGTCAACACAATTATATTCCACTCCGAGCCTCGCCCAGAGTAACACCGCAGTTTACATGACGTTATAGCCGGTCCAGGGAGAGCAAATGATGCTTTCACACCCAACACACACATCTCTCCAATTAGGACACTTCGCTACATTTACCTAACCCTAACCCTAACCCAACACACACATCTCTTCAATCAGTATGCTTCGCTACATTTACCTAACCCTAACCCTAACCCAACACACACATCTCTTCAATCAGTATGCTTCGCTACATTTACCTAACCCTAACCATAACCCAACACACACATCTCTCCAATCAGGATGCTTCGCTACATTTACCTAACCCTAACCTTAATCCAACACACACATCTCCCCAATCAGGATGCTTCGCTACATTTACCTAACCCTAACCCAACACACACATCTCTCCAATCAGGATGCTTCGCTACAGTTCTGCTGCATGCAGCTCCTCTTACGCCTGCAGGCGCCAAAAACAGAACAAAGCACTGGAGAATTTCCCCCCCCATCTCTCTGGGATTATTATTATTATTACTGGCTTCCCAGGCGGCCTCATCCTCAGAATCTTTCACAGCTTACATTTTTACACCTCCAATCACGGCTGGATATTCAGAGAAGCAGTTGGGGTTCAGCCACAGAAAGCCAGCCGGGTTTCGCAAGCACCGCCTCCTGGTCACAATGCAAACGGACAGTGTGGTTGACTGAAACGCGGTGCTCTTACCATTGCATAGTAGTTGCTGTTGACCATGATGGGACCGCGCCCCCTGAGGTAGATGTACTCTTCCCACCAATCGCTGACCTGAGCATAACAAAGGCACGGTGAGGACAAGAGGAGAGTTTCCACACACGAAGCTAAAAAAGGCCAATGAATGGGTAGCTATGGCAACCGCCGACTCACGTAGTTGGAGGCCCACCAGGACTTGAGCTTCAGGTACCACTGGAGCTTTGGGCCCAGAGTCTTCTCAAAGTCCTTCGCCAGACCCTCCATCCGTTTAAACTCTTCGTCATCCATGAGCGGGCGGGCCGACTCGAGATACTGCGAGCAAAAAGGGCGAGAGCATGTGTGTGAGAGAGAGAGAGAGAGAGAGAGAGAGAGAAGAGTAGATGGAGAGAGAGAGAACCTCAATATCAGCCAGTCTATATTTCCATTAGGCAATCACATTTGTGCCCAAACACAGCCAAACACAGCCTGCAATGTTGCAAATAAGCAACATTCAATCTGGACATTCTGCATAATTACCGTAAATATAAATACCTATAACCTGCATCGAGTACTATCTTCTTTATTATTAAATTACAAAGAACAGACTTTAAATGGCTAGTATGCTTTTCAACACCCTAACTGAAACTGACACTGTTGAGTGTATTGTGTTACAATACCTGCATTCATGAACAGGGATTTCAAGACCTTGGCTGTGTCATCGCACTCCACCTCCACTTGTCATGGACAAGAGGAGAGATCAACCTTTACCTTGAGGACTTGGTGGTAATAATCAGTTGTTATTATGATTAATAATAATAATAATAATTCATATTTTTATCGTATTATCATGTATAATATTAAAATATAATATTATGTTAATAATTATTAATATTATTAATCATTCATATTATATTACTTACACCATGGAGATTACATGGTGCAATCTACAGCTCTCAAACCTCAAGCACTGAACAACACAAAAAAGCTCATATTTGTGCTAAGCGGCAGGGAGAGAAAGAGTACTATGACATTAGTGTCCAACAGGCAGCGTTGATGTATAACTCAATTGCAGAACTGCACAATTTCTCTATGGACAGGTGTGATATTATATTAACGTGGTCTTCCACGTCCTTGGCTATCTGTCTGTCTAGGTCTGTGGGCTTAGTTAACCTGCTGCTCAGGGTTTTCTGTCAGGTGTCCAAGTCTTTTCTTGTCAGCGGTCAAATGCTATTTATGGCTATAATTAAACCAACTTGACCTTGTTCATTTTGACTTAATATATGCCGTTCAGCAGACGCTTTTATCCAAAGCGACTTACAGTAGTGAATGCATACATTTTTCAGCATGTGTGGTCCCAGTGGGAATTGAACCCACAACCTAAGCGTTGCCAACGCCGTGCTCTACCAACTGAGCCACACGGAACCACTTATTCATTGTCCCTTTCATAGGCTGTTGTCTTTTACTGATGGCTCATGTAATGATATGGCAATTGTGATTTATATATTTAATTGAAAAGTATATATTTTTTAAAACATTCCTGTGATAAACGTTCTGGAATTCAACACACACAGTCTTCATTTCTGTGTGCACGGTGTTACTCGGGCAACCTACAGGTAGGACTGCCAACATCACCTCTCCCTCTGTGGCTCTGCCAACTTTAAGGGCATGACTGTATGGTTGACAGACCTCAGGCATTAACCAATGAGAGAAGAGAACTTTCACTCACTCTCCTCGTAGTGTCCTTCACTGCGGGAACGGGCAGTCTAGGCAGAGAGTTCTGGAAGCTGTACAGCATTGGTTTCCGTCCAGAGAACAGCTTCACAAATACCTGCAAGGACGGGGGAGAGGGGTGTGTGTGGGGGGTGAATTAAAGTAGCATTGGCCATTTCCCAAACACTCCTGACTTACAAGTACAAACTCACACTTACAAACTCATTTACAGTGCAAAGTACAAATTCATATTTATAAGACTGGCCTGGACCACAGCTCTTTGTGCTTGAAATCGTTCAGCCTTGTTGACCGTTTTATTTTTAACGCACCGAGTTGAAGTGGGGGAGTGCGTGCGCGTGTGTGCATGATTGAGGAAATATGATCATCATTGCTGCTTACTGCAACACATACAGCTACACATACAGCCAGAACTAGGTCACTGCGAAGTAGCCAATCTAGGTCTGTGACATCACTTAATACAGTACAATGATTGTACTAATACATGAAATGAATAATGTCACCGTCATCATCATCATCGTCACTGTCACCCTCGTCACCACCATGGCGCCTGGCCTCGGACTCACCATCCAGAAGCGTGTTTTCCAAGACACCTGGCCGTGGCGGGCGTGCATCCAGCCGTGCCAGGACAGGAGGCATTTGAGCGCGTTCCTCATGATGAAGATGATGGATACCCACAGCCCTGTGCCCACCAGGACTCCGCCCACCACACGCTGACTCTCCTCTGACATGTACCTGCTGTGGGGGGGGGAACAGGTGATGAGCAGACACAGGGAGCCCCACACCCTCGCAATTAGGCATAATAAAACGAATGGTAGATGATGTAAAGAAAGGATGTTAGGCGTGGTCTAAAAGAAAAGCTAAAATAAAAAGCCACAGGCGGTGGTCCAACCAAGGAGAGACACGGCTGAACTTCTGAAGGGAGAAGGCCACAGAGCGCGTGAAGGTATAACTGTACTCATGATTCATTCGATACCCTACGGGCTGCATACGCACAATAAGATAATTTTTCAAATTCAGAACTTTTTTCTATTGGTTAGATTGGTCAATAGAAATCCTGTGTCCTTTCAATAAAACATAATTTTCATATTATATCTGAAAATAAATGAGAGGTTCTAGTAAACAATACATATGCTCTATAGGATATATATTTAAGATTCTGAAACGATACTTTCAATGTTTCTTAGCTGTCTGTAGATACAGCTACATCTGTAGTTTTTTGTTTTTCAACACTGGGACAAAGTAAGTAGCACCTTGGAGAGCGCAATAATAAACGTGGATTGTAAAATGCCGGTAACCCAAGCAAGACCTGGATGCAAGAAATGTAAAGTTGAGAGCAACTTTTCCATATCCATTTCCATATTCCTCTTCAGTTAATCGAAAGAGAGTTATTCTTGGATGAAAGACCCTCTCCTGTCTTATTCTGTTTTGCCTTTTCCTGTCTTTGATGACTGTTGGTGATGTTTGTGAGCGATAATTCCTTATTGACATACCTTTTTATAGAACGTGAGCTAGGCTATATCAGCGCTCAGCAAAATACCAAATGCTTTCAGATATTCTTAAAATTCCCATGCAAAAATTTGAGTCATAATTAAGGCATGCTTTAGTAAATCAGATGGAATACTTAATCGGTCTAATTTACTAAATCTCCACCCTGTTTTAGCGCGTTCACCCCAGGTATACATATGCATGAACAGATTTAACTATGTATCTAAAGGAAAGGCGCAGAGTGACCTAACCAGTCAGTCAGAAAGTTAGGCAGTGAGTGAGGACACTCAATTCTAGGGGTTTAGTCACAGCCAGTACAGTTCATTGGAATGAATGTAATGTGCTGTTTACAGTATGGCCGCCCCACACTGCCTCACTGTTCAAGTTTCCCACAAGATCTCCCCAAACTAGTACACCCAGGGCAATTTCAGTAAATATTCCATGCAAGCCCTGACCTAGTTTTTGGTGTGCATTTCAACAGGCTTTGGATCTCATCTTTGAGCAGCCCCTATGCAGCCCCTCCGAGCAGCCCCTATGGAAAAGGTTGTGCAACGTTCGGCCTATCGGATTAGCCCCTGACTTTAATGACCTTTCATGAATAGCATGGCTGCACGTACCATACAACTCCACTCTATCGCGGTTGAGTCACTTAAATTGCACAACATTAATCAGCAGTAGCGGTGTTCCACAAGGCCAGCTGGAGGTGACCCCAGTAGCTGACCTGGCTGCAGATGTGTCATTACCTGATGGGGATGTGAGCACCCAGTTTAGCTGTCAGTCCTAGTGTGGGGTCCGCCAGGGCATATTTGGTTGAAGACATGTACCCCACCACCACTACTAACAAACCAGAGGGGCTCCCTGGGTACACCCCAGTCATGATCCCATTCTAAGGAAAAAAGCAGGAAATACATTACATCATATTTGCAAGAAATACAGACAAACACATCGTCATCATCACAAATAATGTTCCTATCACTTAGAATCAAAAGATATAACAGACTCCTTACTATGATAATCACAAAATTTACAATAAACCTAATGACACCATTTTATGTTCAAATTGACCAAATTTTTAGTAATTTAAGTCTTGGTAGTCTGGACTTCAGATACGTAATCTCTGATAGTGTCTGAATATCTTACTTAAATTCTGTGGTCTAGGTTTCCTGCAATCTGATTGGTGGATTTGACTGCCTGGGGCGGTTTATCATTTCAAGTAGTAACTGGCTATTGGTCTATTGGCAAAGCACATCCCCAGAAGTTAGGCAGAGTACAACATTGGAGTGAGAAAGTATTCAGTACTGGCCTTGCACTGAGCATGTGTTAATATCACTATAGGGTTCCTCAATTCCAGACCTTGGGGTGTGTGTGTGTGGGGGGGGGGGGGTCAAGTGTCAAGGGTCAGGGGGCACCTTGAAGCGGATGAACCTCTTCTTCCAGGAGTGGAGGCCGGAAAGGTAGATCTGCCGAAGGGCCTCGTGGCAGAGCTGCAGGTCGATGCCGTCTGGAGTGACGGTGAACTGGAAGGCCACAGCCTGATGAGCTTCTGCCATGCTGGCTGTGTGGGGTCACTGTGGAGAGCCACTGAGTGTCAGCACAGTCCTGATCCCTGAGCACACCATTCACCATCACCCAGCCGCTTAAAAATATATATGCATTATTCTCTAAATCTATTTCAGGTAAACCTGTTTATTTATACTGCAGCATTCAATGGCATTCAATGGCTAGGCTAAACTCAAACTTTTTTATGGCTGGTTAATTGGTGCCATTTGTATTATTCCAACAGCCAACTGATATAAAAATTTGCTAAAAGGCAAATCCCCCCAAGACAGTAACTGAATTGTAGGCCATTCATAGGGCTCCCCAAGCTGCAAACAAGTTATTGATTGGCTTGCAGTGAGAGACTCTATGCAAAGCTGACTCAGTGGTTCGTATACCATCAATACGGCACTTCACCATTACAGTTCTTATGGGGACAGGCAGCCAATTCTAAATACCAACACTTATGATCATATACTGTACGATATATCCTCAAACAGGCTGAGGACATTAAGTACACACTCCTCAGAACAGGTACAGTAGTGTTCTTCAATAGTAAACCACACGGCCAACATCATTACACCTGGGATCTTTCTTGCACATGAATACATCATAGGATCAGTCTGAAAAAAAACCTAATGGTTACAAATCAGATGATTCTGGGAATAAGGGGGGATCAATACATTTGGACAGAATGACCCTTCACATCCTGGTTCAATGCTGCAACTACCCTTTAATTATTAACTTTTAAACCTTCCCTGTGTATTTGTAAAACCATTCCAAATAAGCATCGTCATAAATATAATCTTTCAATCAATATGGACACCCATGTACATCATTGGCAAGGGCCATAAAAGGCTAAGGTACACCGACACTGTTTTTTAGCCAGGTTTTGTTATTTTGAGCAATTCCAGCATTATGGATGTGACATTTGCATTCAAAATGAGAAACTAAGCTTCACTCTGAAAAAGCAGTGAAAATATTTCAGACAATGTTACTGAATATTTGTCTTAAACACATTTGGAGAATCATTGTTCTTCAAGAGCCAAGAGTCCTGTTGAGTCTTGTAGTAAAAAAACAAAAACCAAAAAAACATCCTTGGCTTATGGATGTTACGGAAATGGACAAGCATTTTTGGGTGACTGAACATTCCATGAAAAGTCTGAATTGTGGTGTCTGCAACTAAAATGTTAAATGTCATTTTGTAGGGAAGAGTTTTGAGTATACAAGAACCACACTTAAATAAACAGTGCATTTTCACCACTTAAAAAGTAAAGAAAATAGTACCATTCCGTGACACATGTGACACATTCCATTATGGACGTGGTGGTGTCTGAAACGTCCATTCATTAATGAAAGAATAATTGCCCAAAAATCATCCAAACCATTTTTTAAGTCTGAGAGCAGCCCATATTAATATATTGTAAGTATAATGTTGGACATAAAGGGAGAGACTGCTAGTGCAAACAGGCATTGCAATGTGTGAATAGCAGTATCCATATCTTAATCGTGAGTGCAGTAGTGATTCGTGAGCTTTAAAAAGAGGAGGCATAAATCTTACATTATTCACATTTGTCTGTGTGTATACATCCAATTACCATATATTGCCCTTTTGTGTTATTTTCGGTTTCCAATTTAAGGTTAAGCAATCACTAATATGCCTATTATGCCGGTAACAACATGGCTCACATTGCTGGACGAAGTAGGAGGATGGGAATGTAGCAAAATGGAAAACCTTTAAATGTGTGGAATATGTAGCCTACGGATGGTGCGAAGTAAAGTAACTTGGTACAGTGGAAGTTAGAGAAGCTATATAGCTATACTACCAAATATACGCCAGCATGAGAGAGGTGCAGTTTAAAACATTTAAATTATTATGCTGCGTTACACAGTTTCATTCATTGCATAGTGGTTAGTAATTATTAGGCAAATCTCACGGTTATTATATATAGGCGATTATTATCGAAAAACGGTGTGAGCAGGAAGTAAATGGATGCGTTGTTTTGGTAAGGGTACACAGAACATAGTTGCGATAGAAAGGGTTAAGCAATTTAAGAGTTTTGGGAATCCTTGCAGTAGGAAACCAACCTCGCACGGACTTTCTGCTTTTTTTTCAATCTTATTTTTTGGTTGGTTGATAGCGCCTTCCTAAACACAGACGTTTGTGAACTAGTCGTAATGCTTACATTTACATTTTACATTTTAAGCATTTAGCAGACGCTCTTATCCAGAGCGACTTACAAGATGTGCATCAATACATGGTAGGAACAATCACAGTTAGCGCACGAGATCAGTGCAGGAATACAGCAATAGACTGTATGCTTGATTACCATAATTTACATGGCCCCGACTCATTCAAGCAAACCTAGTAACAGTTAGCAAGCTATGAGTGTTTCAGACTCATAACTTTGACTCTTTTGTCTCTCCATGGGAGCAGTTACGCATCAACATTTAAGTGGGTAAGAGCAAGAGCGTTTTCTGAGCGGTATTAGATTCCTAGCTAGTTCATGTCCAGAGCAACACGCAGGCACCTTTATTTCATATGGATTTGAACTTACAATAGTTCGAATCAACACGTTTTAATTGTGTAGAAGGTATAGTTTATGGATTTGTTTATTATGATTGTGTTATATTAGCTAGCAAGTAGGGGAGAGCGGGGTATGTTGTCACACTTTTCACTCTGTCTTACCTGTACTGGGCGCAATACATCGCAATGGTATAAATGTCATACCAAATGAAAGGTGGAAGTCTTGGGCACATATTCTGTATTCATTACATATTCATATCTTATTTCAGTATGGAGTTGTAGACAGTTAAATAGAGGTTGTGCACTTGTGACAACTTACCCCATCAGTGGGTAAGTTGTCACACTATGTCATAGTATGTGGGGTAAATTGTCACATTGGATTATCAACAAAAAAGAATACAACTAAATAATTGAGAATATCATTTTTTTATTTCAAATTCAAAACCCATCCATCCATCCATCCATCCATTGTCTAAATAATTGGTCAGAATATGCTGGATTTTTTGGATTTCCAAATTCAAAACCAAATAAATTTAATGAAAGAACTAATTCATTAAAGAACAAAAAATGAAAACAATCATCCTTAGTCTTAACAAAACAGATGTGGTGTAATGCACAATGAAACTCTTCTAATCAGACTCATCTTCAGAGTCACAGTTCTGGCACAAATAAATTGCCTGGCCTGGGGTGCAAGCATCATGGGCCCACTTCTAGCATCTCACACACTGAACCCAAGTCTCTTTTGGGTGGCTGTTAGAAGAAAATGGCTCCATGCAGACTAGGCAGAAGCACTCCTCTTCATCTGATGATGACTCGTCTATTTCTCTTTTTTTTGTTGCCTTTTTGTTCTCGGCAGATCCAGATTTTGCACTTTGCTTCCCTTCCTCCAGAAACAGCCTGTTTTTAGATTGTGATTTTTCCATTTGTAGTGCTTGCCTCACTGGTGTGTCTGTTAGAATTGCGGTTTTGCGCCACTTTCTTCCATTATTAGTTTGTTTTCGGGGACCAGCTTTTGGAAATGGCCGGAGGTCCTCTGGAGTTGGTAGTCTGCTGCCCGCACTGGCATTGCTGGGTAAGGGTGAGCTGGCATGGGAACTGAACAGGTCTGCGTCTGTGCTTGTGCCTGGCAGGGCAGGGTTGGTACTGGGGCCTGGCTGGGCAGGGCGATCCGTAACATAGGATGGCGCAAACTCAGTTTCCAAAAATACATCCCTGTTGTAAGGCTGTACCCCAGCTACCCTAAAGCCAGCATGAATGTTCAAGGGGGTTGCAGCCACAGGATAAGCGATTGCCACAATCCCAGGAATGTCATAAATTGACATTGTTTTCCCAGGATTGTTCCTCATCCAGGCATCACACGCTGTGTTGATGTGCCTCTTTAGCGGCCCGTAGACAGACCTGTCTAAGGGTTGAAGCCGATGAGAGCAGTGGGGTGGGAATGACACCATAATTATGCCGCTTTCTTTGGCATAATTGAGTCCATCAATGGACATATGAGATTCGTGGTTGTCCAAAAGGAGTAAACATGGTTTCTCTTTGAACATTTTGTATGCTCAATGAAATGTTTCAGGAAGTCAACAAAGTTCACATCCTTCATCCACCCCGAGGGATTTGCCCCTCCTTTGCTGCCAGGTGGTCCGTTGATTAAAAAATGGTCGCGGAAGTTGACACGGGGAAATATGAAATATGGAGGTATACTATTTCCTGCGGCTGAGACAGCACAGGCCAGTGTGACAAGCGTGCCCCTTTCAGCAGAGGTCAGTGACCCTACTTGTTCACTTGTTCAGACCCCAGTTTCGTCGACATTCCAAAGTGACCGTTAACACCTGTGCAAAAGAAGTTGACCATAGAACATGTTGTCACACAAAGTAGCTATTTGATTTTTGAAATAGCGCCCCTGTGGTTGGAGGTATGAACAGTGTGACAACTTACCCGTGTGACAATTTACCCCGCTCTCCGCTACATGGCCCTGTTTTGAAGCCTCCGTAACGGTAACATCCGTAACGGCAAATAAGGAAACAGACAGTGAAGAGAAAGGCTAATTTTAGACCATATTTGACCTTGAAAAAACTTAGTTTTATATAGAAGCTTTTAGTCAGATTTCATGTAAAATGCATCTTTTACAGAAACCTTTCCTTAAAAACGTTATAGAAGTGACATGGTCTATCCCAGCCAGGACCCTGTCTTTACACGGTTGATCAATGATATCCTGGAGCTAGATTCTCAGAGATTCCACGTTGTATTATTAACATCTCAAATATAACAAAAACTTACAAGAATAAGTATATACAAATTCCCATTTACAAAAATTATGAAAACACATATTATATCAAAATATACACCTTAACATTAAATGTGAAAATTTTATTGGGAAATAAGTTACTTTATATTTTCATGCAAAGGTTGACATTGGTACGGAATTGCCCTTTTGCACGATTTCTAGACTTAACGAGGCCCAGAACTGATAGGCTACACGAAAACAAGCCAGTTAATCTTTTATTAATGGTGAAGTGTGGACTTTTAAGCAAAGCCTTTGTACTGCAGTCTTGTGCAGATTAGAGAGAAGAAAACGATAGAAGGCACGGACCTCGTCACTGGCTGTGTGATCGTCAGAAGCCGTTCTCTGAAAAACAATCAACTCTTTGCCGCACAATAACCCTTTAACCTGTAGGCCAGTACGGTACCTATTTATGTTGATTGACAGGCACAATGGACTTCTATAGCATCATGTCCCTGAAAGCTGTAGCTCAGCCTTAAAGAAGCACACGTTTGGCTGGTGTGGCATTCAGCTCCAAGGTGAAAAGGAAACAAAGCTGACCATTTCTAAACTGGTCAGACCAGTGCAATGGAAATTAGATCCACTTGCTGGGCAAACAGATAAGAACAATAGTCCAAAGCATTCCCAACTTTCAAGAATGACACATCTTTCAAGATGATAATGTAGTCCACTCACAATACCCACAGTGATCCACCATAAGCAACGTGAAACAAAACCGTGCCTTTGGCTACACCATAAATACCAACACCAACAATGCAGCAAATGCACCTTAAATTCGTGTGACCTACAAAGGTCTGTCAATGCATGGGTGTTTTGTTTTCATTTGTATCCGCTGACCACCAAGCTGGTCTGACCAGACAGCCAAATGCAGTGTACTCCAACTTGCATTGGGTGTAGTCGGGGCGTTTCACACCATTTATTTGATCGTTGTTTATGAATACACAGACCAGGCTGTAGTCAAAGAGATAGTTATGTGAATTTCCTCAACGTGAAACTGCAACCATCTGTGCAGAATCGCGTGACGCGAGTACATTAAAATAAACAATTATTGTTTGTCAAAACTGGACCGTTCTGAACATAATATCAAATCCGTTTCCACACTAAATCCAGGATGTAAAGACATAATGACAATTTAAAAATCTACACACTTTTTAAAATAATAAATAATGGGTTTGGCGGTTGCGGAAATGGGGCAGTGCATCTATGATCGTTCGTTCGGTCAAAGTAATCGTGTCATGTTCCAAGACTGTATTGTTGGATAGATCATAATTGTGGTAAATGTGCGGAGTTATGTCATCTGAAGGACAGATAGCTACGCGCTACCTGCGTTCGGGTTTCTATTCAATCGCATTTCAGAACTTATTCCCATCCCCCAGCACTCCACCTGATCACATGACTCGTCAGCGCTACTGGAAACTAGGGGAAAGGTCGCAGCTAGAAAAGCATGCTACGCGGCAAGAGAGCCGACTCAAGCCAAGGCTGCTTTGAATTACGATGCAATGAAAAACATAATTGTATATATGCTCACAATTACAGTTGCATCGGTGTTTGAAACCGGAGCTTCACTTAGTTTAAAAAATGCATCTATATGCCAGCAATTCACCAGCAAGAAACTAAACACCAAATATGAAATATGTGTCATGTCACAAAATAATTAATATAGCTATCTAGTTATTACTTTTTAAGATTAAGTAACTGATATATTCACGTAGCAGACGATACTTTGCCTAATGAGTGCAAAGAATTCAAACGTGGTATGTAATTTTCTAATGCAGTTATAGGTGTCAACGTGTTCCGAAAACCAATTGGAGTCAATGGCGTCTGCCTTATGTCCGCCGGGTGAGCTGGCTCCTGGACATTCTAATGTTCTAAACAACCTCAGATAATAGCCTACTACTGGTATGAAACATACATTTGTGATAACTCCATTATATGATGTGTGATGACTCCCACACCCGTAGGTTGATAATGTCAACACTGGCACCTGTTGAGTGTTTATAGGTAGTATTGACCTTCAATAAATAAAACCACCACATCGGGTTGGCAGGTTACTTATTTAACCAGTGGAGGTATTTCAGCAAATGCATATGAATCTATAATACAAGATAGCTAACGTAATCATTAATAACCGATTTCACAAAAGTGAGGATGAGCTCCTAGGTGACCTTCGCTGTCACACGAATGTGTTTACATTAAGAACTGTAATGTAATGTGAGTGAGAACCATAAGCCAGTCATACCTCTTACAGACCCCAATGTAACGGTACGACAGTTAACGTCATATATTTAGCTATGTGTGAAAGGTGAACGGTGTCTGATCCTGCCAGAAAAACGTCATAAACATCTGTAACACTTTTATAACTTTACACTTACAATTTGTAATAAAAAAACAATTTCCTTCCTAAATCACTAATTATTTAATCATACTGGTATTTTACGAATGACTAACAAGTTAGCTTACTTTTTTGACAACTCCTTAGTAAAGGTTAATTTAGGTCACCGCTCTCATAATGCCGCTACTAGACGACAACCGAATTACGTTAAATTCGCTGCGCGTATGCCGGGTTCTCATCTCTGCGGTACCTGCAGCAGCCATGTTTATTTACTTCACAGTCCGTACCACTCCGCTTCAGCAAATCCAAATGATAAGGTGCAATGGCGTCTTACTTACCAGGTCTCTTCCTGTATACGTTTACCCACCAAGGCCAGTGGATATTTTATGTATTTCAGTATTAAATCTGTACTCGGCTGGTAAGAGACAGTACAACACCCCGATAACTAGCTATGCCTTAACTACCGCTCTATGAATGGGAGCGCGAGGACAGCTCGAAATACCGCCCATTTTTCGTGACGGCACGTGAATATATTTTCATAATATATGCAGAATGAACTCATTCCCCTATCAGTACCTTCTTTGACTTTGGGGGATGGGAGGAATATTCAACCTCCTGGGCAACGAGAGAAGCAATTACAAGAAGTCCAGATCTAGCACCCAAGACCATACCATCTCCTAGACAATTCGGTGTGCCCGGTTTTGCATTTCAAAATTGTGTGCTCTATTGAGTAGTATTCGTTAAGAAACAGATGTCTACACACATGCTTTCAAAGAAGTGATAGGTAACCCCGCTCCAAATGCATCGGTCTATTTAACGTATATATTCACCATAAAACAAAGATGATAATGCTGTCAATATTCTTATCATAGTATATAATTCTGTAAAGCAACTTACAGTAGTGAATGCATACATTTTTCAGTATATGTGGCCCCAATGGGAATTTAACCCACAACCTAAGCGTTGTCAGCGCCATGCTGTACCTACCGAGCCACGCATTTTATTCGAGACCATTCGCATGTCTGTAAACACGTGAATAAACATGTAATTACATAGGGGAAATAAAGTAGCGATATGTACCTTACTAATATGGCGACAAAGCTGTGACGCCTGCCAAGAGAAGGATGTGGGTAAGCACACCTCTTCCGCACACGTTCAGTTGCATCAGACTTTGACTTCAGTGATGGCAGGCTCGGGAGAATTAGGTAAGCTGAGAATTCTGTCAACGCTGTACCGTAGCCTATATCATTTTTGTAGAGCTGAAACAAACCAGTGGGTCTCGTATATAGTCTCATGTATATCAGAAGGATTGGTTTCATAATTGCATATTTCCTATAGTATTGTTTCAGCAAGCAAACCGTCTAGCGTTAGCTAGCTACGTAGCTGGCTACAAGGTTACTTCTATCCTGTGCCGTAATGGTCTTATTTGTTTTCTGACAGATGTAACATTGGCTAGTTCGCTACTGACAGCTGGTGACATTACAATAGACAGCTACCTAACACTAGCTATGTAAATCGCTTCTTCAGTATTCTTTTAATTGAAGTATCCATTCATTCTCATTCATTCTGGTGTTTAACGGATATGTCATATCGCTCTCTCATAAATTCTCCGCTTCCTGTAAATAGTGAGCTGGGACTTTACAGCTCACGAATTGACTTTCACTTTCAGATTTTTAAGCTAGATTGCCATTTAGCCATCATGCTAAGCCTGCAGTTTTGACAGGTTTTACCCCTCTGTTCAAGGGATAGGAAAGCGGAAAACGCATTAAGAATATTTAGCTGGTTGCTTGTATTTGGCGTCCATAACCGTGTTAGGTCAAACGACCCCACTCGTCGATACTTTGCAATGTAGGCTGCTTCTCACTGACATAAACCTCGTATACACCCACCTATGTTGTACATATGTTACCTGTACTGTACACGTGTGCGGACCTTGAGGATCACACCCCTCCCCCAAAGGGCAGGTGTGCAGAGTCACAGGTCTCCCATAGCGCCTCTCTCCTGGACCTGAATAAAATAGTCTCTGGTAGGGAAGCCGATCACATGCCCTAAATAACTATGTTGTGTTGTATCCCATTGTAATAGTTTGTTTGGATGGAAGGTCATGTGCTACTGAATCTCCCCCCCCGCTCCTCCCCTGTTGTTCAGCAAAGGGAAAGAGGGTCCAGCCCCCTTGGTCGCCCCCAGCTGGGACTGACACCCCACAACTGCGGCTCTACAACAGCCTCACGCGAACCAAGGTGAGTCTGTGGAAATGCTAATCATATAAATAATATTAATAATGATGGATTGCATTTATATAGTGCCTTTCATCTCATGACCTCAAAGCACTTTACAGTGAAGGGGGCAAACTCACCTCCCACACCTGGGTGATGCATGGCAGCACATTTGTGCTAGAACACTCACCACACATAAGGTGGAGAAGGAGGGGAAATTAAACTGGGGCATGATCAGGTGGCCAGGTTGAGAGAGCTGGGTGCTAATTCTCCTCTGCGTTGTTGATTTGCGGGATAAGGGCTGGTGGTTCTGTGTGGCTCATTAAGGAAGAGCATGGCGTTGGCAACGCTTAGGTTGTGGGTTCAATTCCCACTGGGACCACATATACTGAAAAAATGTATGCATTCACTACTGTAAGTTGCTTTGGATAAAAGCGTCTGCTAAATGGCATATATTATATATTATATTATTTTTAAATGCATTGGAGATGGTGGGTGGAGCTCTGTTTGATTGGCACCTTGTTGCAGGAGCTGTTCATCCCGCAGAACGGGAGGAAGGTGCTGTGGTACTGCTGCGGACCCACAGTTTACGACGCCTCCCACATGGGCCACGCCAGGTAATGGAGACGCACAGCGCAGACACACACTGCGTGAGTCTGTATTGCATGATGGCCTTATGGTGTCTGGAGAACAGAAGTCCACAGTGTTTGAAATCAGACATTGAGGCCCTTGCTGTAGGCAGCTGTCAACTTGTTTACTGCTGGTGCAACACACGTGGTGTGAATCTTGTGCCTTAGGTCACACCAGGGGTTGTTCATTGAGAAACCTTAACTGAGGGAAGGTGTGCATGTGCCATTCTTTTCTAAGTCAATAGTGTAAGGGCCAGTGATTTTGTGTGCGCCTGGATTTATCATACCAAGTCAAACTGGGTACTAGAAACCTGGCCGATTTTTAATGCTGGGTTTCAATAAAAAATACGTTCGGAATTCATACAGAAAAGTTACAATTTATTTGACTGTTAGCTGGTAGTGAAATTATAATCTAGATATTTTCTATCAGAGATCAGCTCTAGGCATGTTTTAAAGACCTGAGCCTGTATGCATAAAGCATCTCAGAGTAGGGGTGCTTATTTAGGATTAGCCTTTTATCTCATAATGGATAAGGCCAGGATATGGCCATAGGAAAACTGATCCTAGATCAGCCCAGCTACTCTGAGATGCTTTATACATACAGGCCCTGAGCTTGCCTTGCACTCAATTTCTCTTCTTTTTCAGATCCTACATCTCCTTTGACATCCTTCGAAGGACATTGATGAACTATTTCAAATACGATGTCTTCTACTGCATGAACATCACAGACATCGATGACAAAGTGAGGGGGCGGGGCCGTTGGGCTTTGCTGAATCATGTCCATTTCAGTTTCAGTCTGAAATGTTGTCAGTTTCAGTCTGCTGTATATGTAAAGTGTGCTCTACTCACCACTTCCTGAACCCCCTTATGCAGATCATCAGAAGGGCTAGACAGAACTACCTACTGGACCAGTACAAAGAGAGGAAGCCGGACCCAACCCAGCTTCTGCAGGACGTGCTGACTGCCAGAACGGTGAGAACACATTGAGGTGCACAGCATGATCCCACATGCATTCATTACATTGAAATGAGATGTGCTCAGAGGAGGACTACTATGAGTATTAACCCGGAATGACCCCCTCCGCACACACATGCACACACACACACACACACACACACACACACACACACACATGCATACACACACAAATGCACATGCACACATACACATACACACGCAGTATTTGTTTCCATAATTAACAATATTCCAGCTGCCCCCCTCGTCACCCTTCCCCTGGTACAAAAGGCATTATTTTTTTACCCAGGCAGACTGTGGAGTTTGGTCCCTTCAGTATCTTGCTGAAATGGTGTAAACAGTAGAACAGAAGTGTGTGCAGCTTGCTCTGATTCCCATTCATGGCACCCCCAGCTGAACTTTGGTCAATCTGCAGCCTTTCCAGGCCAAGCTAGCTGAGACCACGGACCCGGACAAAAAGGAGATGCTGGAGCGGTTGGACAGCGCAGTGAGCACTGCTCTGGCTCCCCTGCAGGGGGCAGTGGAGAGTGGAGCCACAGACACTGTCTTACAGACACAGGCCCAGGTAGGAAGAGGGTGTGTGCCTCCATGTGTATGATGTCATCACTGTCTCTCCACTCAGTTCTGCTTTTTAACATTTTGATGGATAATCTGGTTAAATGGGTCCCCAAACAGGCGTTGCAGCCTGTAGTGGGTAGTGGATAAAGGCATCAAGCTCATTTAGAGAGGTGGGTCCCCAGCCACAGGGGCTGGTTAAGGGGGCCCTGAGAGGAAACTGTTTGGGAACTTGTTCCTTTGGCTGTGACACTGAGCACACACTAAGAATATGGGTGCAGATCGTCTCACTGTTTTGCGTTCCTCCTTGAAGGTGTTGCTAGAGGAAGCCAAAGACCTGTTGTCTGATTGGCTGGATTCCCAGTTTGGCAGTCAGGTGACAGAGAACTCCATCTTCTCTCTGCTGCCAAAGTACTGGGAAGGAGAGTACCACAAGGACATGGAGGCGCTGAACGTAAGGCACAGACTCACAAACTTACATGATTTTATTGTCTGTACTTTCCTTTGATGTTATCTTGTGTTTTGGTAAATGTGCTGCTGTCTCTCTTGTGAAGTACATTATAATGGGACAACCTGGTTAAATGAAGGTTGGATAAAAATGTACATATGTTGTGTTTTTTCCTCTTGATTCTTTTTGGGAGGGATCTGCTGTAATCTCAGACACTGTCCCTGTGCGTCTCCGCAGGTCCTTCCCGCTGACGTTCTCACCCGAGTCAGTGAGTACGTTCCTGAGATTGTAGACTTTGTGAAGAAGATTGTTGAAAACAGTTACGGGTGAGTAAGGGAGGTCTGTCCTTCCATCCGTTCCCCTGTCCGTTCACATCTGTGTCGTGATTGGAAGCCTCTTGAAATTGTCCGCTCTCCCCGGCAGATACGTGTCCAACGGTTCGGTGTATTTCGACACGGCCAAGTTTGACACCAGTGACAAGCACTCATACGCCAAGCTGGTGCCAGAGGCTGTGGGCGACCAGAAGGCCCTGCAGGAAGGAGAGGGTAGGAATAAGGAGGGACATTCTTTGGGTGTGTGGGACAGAGGCACTGCAGATAAAGAGCAAGTTCTCTGGATTCTGGATGCTGAGTCTTTCTTGGCTTGGTTTTGCAGGAGACCTCAGCATCTCGGCCGACAGGCTGAGTGAGAAGAGGTCCCAGAACGACTTCGCCCTGTGGAAGTCCTCTAAGCCTGGGGAACCATCCTGGGACTCCCCCTGGGGAAAGGTGACATCACAGCCTTACCCAGCTGCTAGACGTTTGCATTATTATACCATATATGATGTGAGTAGTTGTTGTTGAGAACAACATTGTTGTTTTAAAACTGCCTGCTTTCTATTGCCAAAGGGACGGCCAGGTTGGCACATTGAATGCTCTGCGATGGCCGGCTCCATTTTGGGAGAGTCCATGGACATCCACGGGGGAGGCTTTGACCTGCGCTTCCCCCATCATGACAACGAGTTGGCACAGTCTGAGGTAAGAGAAAGCTGATGTCATCCATCAGCATATTGATTGAGCATCAGGGCCCAGTTGTTAAAAAGTAATCTGATCAGATTCAAACTTGAATATTTGTTGTTCAAAATTTTTAAGTAGGATTGGGATAGTTTTGATCCAAAAAATCTGGATTTTCTTGATCTCAGCAGAAGGGTGGATTCCTGGTGGATTTCAGGAACAACATATAATACAACTTTAAAATTGGTAAATTAATACAACATTTGTAGCATGCAGTGGTTTGTAAATATATTTCTTTTTTTGTTTAACATTTACTGTGATAAAGTAGACATTACTCTATTAAGCCTCTCAGGCCAGCGCAGTCCACCAAATAATGAATTTGTCCTTAAAATAATTTAAAATAAATAAATAAATAATGAAACAGAAATCAGATATTTCATTCATTTATCACTGTATACAAATTACAACGACACAGACTCTAGGGCATCACTAGGCAGTAGGCATTGGTAGGCAATCACCAGTGATCAACCTGTCCAAAGTAGTTGTTGACAATGGCGTCCCTTATTGCACGACCAGTCAGTCTCTCATTCAGAGAGAACGCCGCAGGTTGGCCTGGGTCATCAACAGGCTCTGGAAGATCATCAACGTCACCACAGAGAGGGACATTTTGCCTGGCAGTGATGTTGTGGAGGGTAATACAAGCCAGTATTATGTTGCTCCACATGCAGGTAGTTAAGGCATGCAAAGCGCCTCTTCAGAACCCCATTTAGACGCTCAATAGTACACCTTGTTCTGCAATGTGAAGTGTTGAAGTGTGCCTGCTCGGGTGTGTTTATATTTTGCCTATTGGACATTTAGGCTATTTATGATTTCAAATGCTGTACTTAAAAAGATTCATTATTCAGTTATGCATAAATAAAAGCACCTACAGTGATCCCATGCTGCCTGTTCTACTTGTGCTGTTCTTTACATAGCCAGTAAATGGTGATATGTAGTTCCATTTAAAGCACTGGTAATCCAGATTTGGTCATCTCAAAAAGTTTGTATCTGGATCAGGGTGACCCAATCCAATGTTGTGTTGAAAAATCAGCACAAAAGTAAGCCGAATGATCTGATCCTGTATAGCAAAACATGGGATTTCCAAAACTGGATCATTCTGATCCAGATTAAACATTTTGAACAACTGGGCCCAGGTAAACCTATTTAAAGGTTGTTTCAGATTGGTGAACCACTTCAGATGTGCCTCGTGCTTCATGTCTCTTCATAAGACTAATTTGCTTCATTGTAGGCCTTCTTTGAGAATGACCACTGGGTTCGCTACTTCCTGCATACGGGTCACCTGACCATTGCAGGATGCAAGATGTCCAAGTCCCTGAAGAACTTCATCACCATTAAGGATGCCCTGGCCAAGCACTCAGGTGATCTCTATGGAAACCCTGTACCAAAGATGTTGCACAGCAACTGTGATAATATAACAGACACTCTTTGCTGTACTTTCAAATCTCTGTCTATGGCATTGTTTGGCCAAATGTTCCATCACAATTGACTTTGGTGTGTGTGTCGCATAGGCAACAACATGTTATAGTGTGATTCTCAGTGTCACAGAAGATAATTGTGCCACTTGGAGTCATTAGGAGACACTTTTAGCCATCACATTAGTATCTGTTTTATGAGCAAAATAACAATCCATAAAGGTTTGGGTGAAACAGGTTTTATAGTCATTAAAACATTTTAGTATGCTTTCCAATGTCACAGAAGTGAATAGAAATCATTGGGGCAATTTGGCCACCTTGGATAGGTTTTGGGACACTTGGATACCACCGGTGACACCACTCACTTAAAGGCCTCTAGTTCATGAGTTCTTGGGTCTAGAAGTCTGTTTTTTTGCACAGACTTGGTTCACTTATTGTAGAAGGCATGCACAAATCCACAGGTACATCATAAAATGTGACTCATTTATTGCTTTTTCATGATTCTACACAAGAAAACTATTAAAGCTAGTTGAGTACACCCCTGTAAACTACAATGTGTTTTCTTTCAAATGGTAGCGGATGTAGGCATGCGGCCATCACAGTTCTTGAGCTATGAGCTGTTATATATACTGTGCTGTGCTGCATGAGATACCACAGCATAACCACAAAAACGTTGTTTCCAACGCTGGAGTGTTTCCTGTGTACGCGTGACAATGTGCGTGCCAGTGTTTGCAGGCGCTTTTGTGTTTGTGCTAATCTCTGTCTCTGTGGCCCTCAGCTCGGCAGCTGCGTCTGGCCTTCCTCATGCACTCCTGGAAGGACACCCTCGACTATTCCAAGAACACCATGGAGTCAGCCATACAGTATGAGAAGTTCCTGAATGTAAGAAAGTAGACCATTCCTGCTATAGCTCTCCAATGTGTTAGTTTGCCTTCGTTGCCGCGTGTGTGCGAGTGCATGTGTTGTTTTGCTTGATATATAAGTTGCTCCTAAGTACTGATACCAGCTACCTCTACCCAAAACCTAATCTTAACCAGTTGCAAGAAAAATGCAACTCCAGACCACTGTTCACGGGTAACTTCCACCTGCACCATGTTTTTATACATGTAGGAGTTCTTCCTCAATGTCAAAGATGTCCTGCGGACACCCACTGACATCACGGGCCAGTTTGAGAAGTGGGAAGTGGCAGAGATTGAGCTGAACCAGAGGTGAGCAGTGTGCCAGCGCTGTGCTGAACCAACCTGGTTATGTGCTGCCCCCTAGTGCCAATCATGAGCTTTACAGTCCATTGTGTCGACTTATGACAACAACGTGCCCATCCTTGTTTAAAACAAATTTTGTCTGACATCCACCTAAAGCCAAAGTTCATAGTTAGGGTTCTGAATAATGCACTTTGTCTGGGGTGTCTTTGGGAAGTATGAAGAATAATAGACCATCGCCATTATCTATAAATGTAATAACAACTTGTCAACTTGTCAGAGACCCAATGAACATCCCAGTGGGTGTATGAGAAATTCCTTCTGGGGGAGCTTGGCCATTATCATTATCTCTCTCTCTCTCTCTCTCTCTCTCTCTCTCTCTCTCTCTCTCTCTCTCTCTCTCTCTCTCTCTCTCTCTCTCTCTCTCTCTCTCTCTCTCTCTCTCTCTCTCTCTCTCTCTCTCTCTCTCTCTCTCTCTCTCTCTCTCTCTCTCTCTCTCTCTCTCTCTCTCTCTCTCTCTCTCTCTCTCTCTCTCTCTCTCTCTCTCTCTCTCTCTCTCTCTCTCTCTGTACCCCCAATTCAATATATATCTCTCTGTCTGCACCCCCAGTTTCTACGAGCGGAAAGCCGCGGTGCATGAGGCCCTGTGTGATAACATAGACACAAGGACAGTGCTGGATGAGTTCAGGGTGCTGGTCAGCCAGAGTAACACCTACATCGCCAGCAAGAAGGCCTCCAAGCTGGCGCCCAATCGCATGCTGCTGAAGAGCATCGCCTCCTACCTGACCGACATGCTGAAGGTAAGGGAGGCACCAGGGTTCGTTCTTGTGGCAAAAACATGATGATAATATATGATATATATGAATGGAGTAATAACGATGTTAATGATAATAATACAGAGAGATGCATGATAACAACTTAGTAATAAGATACTTATTAAATAGAAATACCCCAGAGGCATTTTCTCAAATTAAAATTGAAATATATTTTATTTGCATGAAAAATGACCTGGCGTTGCTAAAGCATTAAAATACATGTATGACAACAACCCCACAAAAACTGCTCTCTCTCTCTCTCTCTCTCACTCTCTCACTCACTCACTCTCTCACTCTCTCTCTTTCTCTCTTTCTACCTCCCAGACATTCGGAGCAATTGAGGGAGCAGAGCTCATTGGATTCCCTGTGGGAGGAAACGGACAGAATGTGGATGTAAGTGCAGAGAAATGTGGCGGGGAGGGTGATGGGGACCGCCCTTGTGTGATGTCATGCCTTCTCAGAAGGTCATGTGCCCATCTCCACTGACCTCATTGGCTCCATTCACAGCTGGAGAGCACAGTGATGCCCTACCTGAAAGTGCTGTCAGACTTCAGGGAAGGTGTCCGAAAGATTGCCCGAGAACAGAAAGGTGAATGTTCTACACTTTCATATATTAACATTTGTTATTTATTTTTTATTTCCTTTACATGTCACTTCTCAATATCACAAGTATTACGTTCCACCACACACATGTATATATATATTTATTTGTGTGCGCGTACGTGTGCGCCCCTTAAAGGTCTACATCCCCTCCCAAACATTTCACCTTTTGTTGGCTTACAGCCTGAAATTAAAACGTATATTAAATCAGACTTTTCCCACCTTTATTTACACATTTTAACCTACAACTTCCAAGTGAAAATTAATTTAGGAAAACGATTTAATATGTTTTAATTTCAGGCTGTAAGGCAACAGAAATATGAAATCTTTGAGACTGGGTGTAGACTCTAAAGGGGCACTGTATATGTAGATAAACAGTATGTATATATGTGTAGATATAAAGGTGACTCACTAGGTTTACCCCTAAGATGGTAATGGTGCATAGCTGTTCTAGCCAGGTTCCTATATTAAGTGGAGGCCACATGCAGGCGGTGAGATGAATTACTCAATCTGTCTGGTCAGCACTGTTCTCACAGATCAGCATTGCATGTATCAGATGTGTGTCAGTGAATATGTTTCTCTGGTTTACCACAAGGTGGCTCTAGGTCCTTATTTTCATCCATTTGTGCAGGCAGCCGTAGAGATGGTGGATGGGAAGATATTTGGCGATCTCTACTGCTTCAAGCTGATTTATAAATGTTCTTAGGGCGCTGAGGCAAGAATAGAACCTTGAAAAGTAATGAAACGCCAACAATCACAAAACTACAATTCTTTGTCATTATTTTCACACTTTGTTATCCAGAAGCACCAGTCACCATATTACATGGATTTGTTTGGGTTAAATGCTATCCCCTCAGTAGTAGAAGTGAATGCAAAGCATGTGAAAGCATCTCCCTAACCCTAGCCCCTCTCCCGCCACAGTGACAGAGGTCTTGCAACTGTGTGACACGGTGCGTGACGACATTCTGCCCGAGCTTGGCGTGCGTCTAGAGGACCATGAAGGTGAGTGCACTATGAATTATGCCGTCTCTTTATAAGAATACCGAATGCTAATGCTAATGTTCTATTCCCCCTCTGCCACTCTGAAAATGCACCAAGGGAGGTCCTTCAACAATTTTTTATTTGATTTGAGTGTGTGCATGGAAAAAAAAGAATTAGCCAAATAACATGAACTTTCCAAACATAGACTTCATTCTAATTTTACTCTGGATAAGAGCATCTGCTAAATGCCTAAAAATGTTCAATGTCATTTTTGCTTTCATACTGGAGTCTTCCAGTAAAAGGTGCAGTTGTTTCAAGCCTATTTTAATGTTGGGTAATGTTAGTTGAACATTGAATGATAGTTGTAAAGAACATCACTGAAAGTTGTTGGAGAACAGCCTTTGCATGGAAGATGGCTGTGAGCTGTGGGTGCCCATTTGTCCGTTCTGCATTGTCCCACCCCCAGTCCCTCTCACAGCCAGCAGATTGTACACCGTTTCCCCTTTAATCCAGAGGAAAGGCCTTGTGGTCCTGATTCGTTTGTATCCACATTGACAGTTATGTATTGACGTGCAGCTCTGAGTCATGCCTGTTTCCTGGTGCCACGCCCTCTGCGGGCTTGCCCAATCGTGCCACAGGGTTGCCACGGCGCTGCACTTTTTTTAACCTGGTGGACATAGAGAGGCTGAGTCTTGGAGATGGGCTGCAGCTGTGTAGTAAAGCCAATACAAGGTCTGCTTGGGAATGCTAGCGAGGAGCCCCTGCCTTTGGTCCAATGCCAGACTGCGGGCTTGGTTCAGTCCCCATAAGGTTTGAAAGAGGAAAATAAGCTGGCCCTCTCTTGTTTCTGTGATATGCCTGACGCTGGGTCTCTTCCCTGTGTCTGCTCAGACCATCCCACTGTGGTCAAGCTGGTGGACAGAGAGACCCTGCTGAGGGAGAAGGAGGAGAAGAAAAAGGTAAGAGCTGCAGTTACCGTGCGTTGGCACTCAAAAGATGGAAACGCCGTGCTATTGCTCTGCGCCAGTAAGTGGATCCTTCGGCTCGCTTCGATGGAAAATGCACCTCAGCTTCAGCAAGGACACCACTGTGAAAAGAAAAGGGCATTAAAAATGCAACCGTGCCTTTTCATCGCAGCAGCATGAATGGCACTTTTCAGGCCATAAAGGGGGAGAATCCTGTTGCATCCCTCGATTGTCCAGTCTGTTTTGAGTTACCTTCCAGAAGCTTCCGTTGGTGCTTCATCACGCCTCCCCTAACTCCAGGAGGGTTAGGGGAGGTTAGGTTAATACACCTCAGTTCCACAGTTGCCTAGCCCTTTGAAACCGCATCCTAACCACACCCAAGAAGACACCACTATGATACTGCTCTCCTGAGAGGGTTAGAGGAGCTACTTGTGTGAAAAGGGTGAATCCCCCGTGCCCTCCTGCCATTAACAGAGTGGAAGGTTTCCGCTTGTCCTGAACCCAGACTCTGGCAGTACACTTTGTGATTGCTCTTAATTTGGGCTTGTTCTAGTTTCTCTTTCACTATGTCATGTGTACATATACACTACAGTAGATTTGTCTAGCCTTATTATATACACAACTTTGTGAGGTGCTTTGGATGAGAGCATCTGCCAAATGTATCCATGTAAATGTAAGTGCCTTGAATGAGGACAGCTGGGTTTCTGGCCATGCGACCCCCTCCTGCACATCCACGTGAGGTGGGGGGTTGAATGTCTTGTAACATTGTGACATTTTTGGCGGGGTGGGGGGGTGTAACATTGTGACTTTTGAATTTTACATTTAAAATCTTCACAGCTTTACATTATTTTGTTCTGTGCTTTTCCTCAGATGGAAGAGGAAAAGCAAAAGAAGAAGGAAGAGGCAGCAAGAAAAAGAAAAGAACAAGAAGTGAGTACATATGTGTTTGTGTATGTCTCCTCTGTCTGCCTGTCTCCTGTGTCTCCTTCTGTCTGTCTGTCTCCCTGATTCGACTTAATCAGTCACTTTCACTTCCGCCTGCTGCCATAACGATTATGGAATAATACGTTGCCATCACATTTAGGGGAGTTTGTGCATTTGTTTAATTTAGCAAGAGATTAAGTAGTTGTAATTAAGTTGGCTTGATTACCACAAGCTTTTACATAGAAAATGTCTGCAACCTGTGCTGTTTGTGATTGTAGCAACAGCTCAGATTGTGAAATTGTATTTTCTATAGCACAAACAGTTTTCTGTAGCCCCAATTAGAAAAAGGAGAAGAATCAATATAGCCCTTTTTTGGGAAATGCTGTGCTATTATGCCCACATGCTAAACATGAACCCACAGTTGGTTTGGACCATATAGGTCACACAGATACTTGCATATGTCCTTCTAGATACTAAATTCATTAGATTGAATCCTGACACTAGTTATAGTTTCTTTCTGTGTTAACTAGTGGTCCACTCAACCGATTCAGGACCAGTCACGGCCCATGTCTGGCTTACCTTAATCAGATGGGGCATCAATGCCAGCCCCCTATCCCCATGTGGGATGGACCAAACCATGCACCAATTTCATAGAGGAGTGCCCAATTTACAGATTCAGTGGAGGCCTGGCTACCCTCCACACAGCAGGACCAGCTGCTTGGTTTAGGGACTTTGCATTCACTAAATAAATAATCTGTGTTAACTAAAAGGTTGCACTTAATGCAGTTACTCACTTGTCATATATATATATATATATTTTTTTTTTACATCCGTTGAACTTTAAGTTCTCTGACAACAGGAACTCTCACTAAAATCATAATTACTGTACCATCTTTCATTAATGTATTTTGTACATAAATGTTAGGAGAATGACTAAGGCCACAGTTTTGTGTTCTCTAATTTATTATTTCCAAGAAACAAATATCAAGTGTATCAGAATTCTCAACCATAAGGAAAAGCCAACCTTTACAATGACACTCAGGAATAAAGCACAGGGTTTAGCACCCTCCCATCTCAAACTGTATTGTTTGGTCTGGTCTGGTACTGGTCTGTTTGTCTGCCTTAATACTACATAAATAATCCAATACTAATACTATCAAAACAACAATAACTGCTACAACTACTACTATTAGCTTACCTCTTAGACAGCAATTACTAAAGAAACTGATAATACTACTACACAACAACAACCACTACTACCACTAACACTGATACTGCTGCTACTACTACCAATAAGATTATTATAACTAAGACAATTACAATTTTTCTATTGAAACTACTACTACTACTATTACTACAACTACTACATTGGCCGGCTGAAGTTTGTCCTCAAACTTTTATTTTCTAGTTCTTACTGCGTTCTCTGCATGAGCTAAATGTCCTGGTCCTCATTTAAACTCTGTCTGTCCTGAATCAGTGGGGAATAACTGATGTCAGAATGCCGTGAATGTTGGATATTGATCTGGTGTTTTCCCCTGCACCCTTCCTGCAGGCAGCTAAACTGGCCAAGATGAAGATCCCCCCTTGCGAGATGTTCCGCTCAGAAACTGACAAGTATTCCAAATTTGATGAAATGGTAAGGAACAGAACTGCACACATACTGTATTATCACAATGATGTAATTCCCCACTGATATTATTTTTGATTGTGCGTGGCAATGCAAAGAGCACCCTGACTAGCTTGAATTGATCAAACCTGCGTTGATTTATTTTCCGTGGTTGTGAAGGGTTTCCCCACACACGACTTGGAGGGAAAGGAGATCAGCAAGGGGCAGACCAAGAAGCTGCGCAAGCTGTACGAGGCTCAGGAGAAGCTGCACAAGGAGTACCTGGACACAACGGCTCAAAATGGGAGCTGAGACTTCGAGGAAATTACACAGGCCCCTCCACACTGACCCTGCCCAGCCCTGAGCTCCACCCACAGTGCCTGTCCGTCCAAAACAGGGCCGGAGGGACCCCAAAACTGTGGACCTCGGGCTGAGTTCATTCCCCATAGGGTCTGATTTAAAAAGAAAAAAGACTCCTGACTCCGCCATTATTTTGCTGTAACATTTGTGATGATTTCAGTAGATGAGAAGTTTAATGTACGTGTCCCATATTTTAGGGGAGATGTTTTCCAGTATTAAAATATGAAATACAGACCTCAAAACATTTCCTGATAAGGATTTTTTTCTCATTTATTTTTCTAAATGAAAGGCAGGCTCTGACCTTACTGAGGTCAGGGGTTTCTGAGCAATCCACTCGCATCAGCAAGTGAGAGAGGGAGAGATGGGGGGAGAGAGGTTGGAAGAACCATTTACTGGTTTGTGGGAGTGATATTGTGGAGACATCTGAACAGGCAGAAAGGAAATGCAGGGTTGTGTTCGCTCACCTGATGCATTAATTTGTTTAAATAAGATTTGAATAAAATGTTAGGGATATGATATTGATATTTAAGTGCATTACAAAATACAAGGTGCTCTCCCAGAGCAATGCTGTTCAAGAGAATAACCATCACATTTCTTCAGGTTACCTTTTGTACTCATGGAGGCAGTACTGGGTTAAGTAAATAGTTTTCCCCAAAACAGACTCAACACAGACATGAAATATCTCATTATAAAGCACTAAATGGCACCATTTCACATGAAAGGGTGTCAATTAATTATGCTGTAATGTTTTCCCAGTACACAAATGCAATGGCACCGCTGCCCCCCTTCCTACAAACTGTTTGGCCTTAGCCTAACATTTTGGTTTTACCACGGTACCAACAGTGGCATAGACCAATCGAACCTGCCCATCATACAAATCAAAACGATCCCAAAACTAGGGGGAAAAAAGATTCAGGACTGGCGCATAGCTAGCGGTCTAACACACTCGTATTTGGCTGGTCCTGTACGAGTGTGAGCTGCCTATCAGGGACACGGTTCGAAATCCGTCTCTGCCAGACCGTCTCCTGGCCGTTAGCCCCAATCGGGCGGCATTTGGCTGTCTGCTCCTGAGGAGCCACAAACTTGCTGTGAAGCACGGGGTGTCGAAAGGGGGTCATTTTGAAGGAGGTGGATCTTGTGGCTGCTTGCCCTGTAGAGACGGCCAGAGAATTTGTGAGGGGAGTGGGTAATTGATATAAATAGAGGGTATAATTGGCTAGGGAGAAAAATGGAAACAATTTTTTTTATTTTTTACTTCAGATTCTGAGATAATCCAACATTACGATACCCTGCATCATCACTTCACATGGAAAAGCCATCCTTTTATGATGCAATTTTCTGAATTTTGTGGATATGAGCATGTCCACCACTGAAAAACGTTTAAAGCAGGGGTTTCCAATCTTTTTAAATCTCAAGACTCCGTAAAATAACCATTCTATGTAGCTAAGGAAGCACAACTCATTGAAATGGATAACTTTTTACACCTTTAACCATCCCACTACCGGTTATGATGCGTTGGATTTTTAATTTGAAAGCATGTCTAAATTGTGATGCCACTAGTATCTATATAGGACATGTAGCTATTTTGTACAATAAAAATGACTTAACAATTACAATAATCACAATATTACCATATTTTGTTTAGAACACCCTGGGACTCCTTCAAGGAGCTGGCTGGGAACCCCTGTTTTAAGTCATTTGCCTTCACCACATTATACTTCCTCCTATGGTTTTTTGTCTGTTCACTGTTTGCAGCAATCCATTGCACCAGCGATACTCCACGCTCTCTCTGACAATAAAACGTATAATGCAACTATTGCATAAAACCAAGGAAAAAAATATATAAACCTCATTGATATAATGCTGAAATTGAATTACTGCAAAAACTCGAATTGTGTTTTGTTAAATTGTGATGAATAATCAGGTTGACAAAGACTGTATGTTGCCTATTCTTGATGATTTGCCTTTGGTAACGTCAATAAGAAAGAATCGGTCAAACACTCGGTTTAGATTTGACACTCCACTTCAAATAGGAACCAATTGTGTAAGATGTTATTTAGAATTTCTCACTGCTCGGGCGGTCGTGACTGAGATGCAACCAATCAGGGATGGGATTGGTGGTAGGTCGAGCGCTTCGTTGCGGCTAGAAGCGTGAGGCCAGGCAGGAAAGCAGCTCTGACTGAGGTAAGACAGAAACAAGACTCAATATATAGTTAGCTTGCTAAGTTTATATCATTTGTTGTACTAAAATATGGATTCGAATTGACAATAAACTGAACAACTAACAATGTAACAAATGACATACGATCTCTTATTGCTTGAGAAAAATGCTGCGTAATATTGGCAAGCTAACGTTAGCCAGCTAGCTCATTTCGGCTGTAGCCAGGTAGACCGTTAGCAAGCTAGCTATCGAACATAACATGTGGGACGGTTCAACTGAAGGAGAAACAAATGTGCCTGTCACTAGCTGGCCGGATGATAGCGAACTGCTGTAGTTCGCTACCTACCTAGCTATGAAGACCACCAATTTCAAACAGTCAGTGTGCGACTTTCTCAACTTCGGCTAGCCAGTGTGCTACCATACTGACTCGTGAAGAAAGTGTGGCACCGCCCAAGATTTGTTTATGTGGGCATGGATAGGCGGAGTCGAGTATTTAGCTCAGTCCGTGCCATTCCAAAGGTAGCCCATGTAAATGATGCGTTGTTGGGCTGACAGGTTAAGCGATTCCATCGTATACATGCCATTGCTAGAGTAGGTAGCCTGCTTGCTTGCTCGAAATCTGTTAGCTGGTGAAGGACGTGTTTCTTGTGTATGCGTAAACAATGCGTTCTTGCGTTTTATTGGCTCAGAGGTGCCCTCGTGCCAGGAGAGTAGTGAGTGCTGTTTGTCAGTGTGGAGAAAAGAAGCCCACCTGAACTCAGCATACGTCATTCGGAGTTCTTCACGAGACCGGCGTTATACTATCGAACGTGCTGTCGTTATTTTGAAAACAACAGGTTAGGTAACTAGCTAGATTGGTACGTTAACGGTTAGCTAGCAAACTTTGGCTAACTGAAGATTTTCGGTTGATAGCAGAGATTGCTAGCTAGTTTATTAATTAATGGATGAATTATCTATCATACAAATGAATTACGCGCAATAGTTAACTAGATATGCAGCTAATTAATCTTGCGTAAACGTTAAGCTGGTCATAAATCGCTTGCTAGGTAGGCAAGTAGCTTAGGTGTTGAAAGTATTGTTCACTAAAACGTTAACGTTGGACATTTGGATACAGCTAGCTAATGGTAGGTATTCTAGCTAGCTACCTACCTACAATTGATTAGTTTATGAAAAGTGTATAGCGAACGTATATGCTAGAAAACTGCATTTCAATTAACGTTATGCCTAAATGGCCGTTTAGTAGTGGCTTCCCATATTATACCAAATATTTAGATAGAATAGCTAGCTGTTAAAAACCTTGCTGCAGATTGTAATTGAGAGTAGCTAGGTAAGCAAGCCATCTAAATTGCTAGCTAACTATGGCGGTTTAAATACAATTAGTGGGAACTTTATAACGTTATCAATAATTACTTTAAATGGTTTGGAAAAAATACCTGCATTTGTTATTATTGTGTGCATTCTTCAATATTCCAATGTTCACATGATCCATCCCTTCTGTTGCAGAATACAGGGGGTGTTATATCATGGAGGGAGATCATGGAGCAAGAGGTAACGTTGACAAGTTTTATCCTTTGAGTTGGTTGCGATAATTAATTGTGCTAGGTGGCATGTGTAGTTGACAAGCCACTAATATCAGTCTGGTCTTTGGACTTCTCCATCACATCAGATTATGTTGCACCAATGTTAAGCAAAGGTTTATACAATTATCTGAGGTTATAGAAGGGTACACCTCTATTGACAGTGCTGTTTGGGCAGGTAGGTAGTCCACGCTTAAGAATTGTCTTAATAAGAATAATTTTATCCCATTTTAGTAGCCAATTACACCCTCTTTTCATGTCAATCCTGCCTCCCCCCCGTATTGTGAGTTTGCTGCTGTAGCCCTGTGACCGGCAGTGACAGACGGCACCTGCTAAGCCTGTCGACCGTAACTCGGGTACTCCAGAGCCACTCCTATACACAACAGACTCATGTCGGCTTCCCTCCCCCCCTCTCTGGGGCGTACAGCCAATTGCCACCCCCTAGTGGCAACCTCTTGGTAATCTCTGTTTCAGAAACGGTGAAGATGGGTCATTTTTTTGAGGAGAGCATAGCAGCTGTTGAATTGAATGAAAGCAATTTAATATATGAGTGTTCTTATATACTGTCACATACAGAATTAATATAGTCTTATGGGTTTGACGGGATGATGATGAACAGTGGTAGGTTCTCCACAGCTGCCTGTCCTCCGTTGCAGTTGCAATTTCCTCTTTCTCCAGCCCTGTGCTGGTCCATGTATGTAATCTCTGGCCTTCCTCTTCTGGCTGAACCATTTGGAGGTTACCATAGGACCAGTCTGCTTGCAGAAGCACCCTTCTGTCCGGCAAATCAGTCTGAGTGTGCTCACTCTTCTCAGAGATGTGAGGAAGCTGGCCTGTGTGTATGATATGGTGCTCCTTTGGCATGCTGAGTAGAATTGAATGAGTCTTCTTTACTTAAAGGTATCTGAAATAATCAATTTTTGTTGATGCCTCTCCATAGCCTCTGTGAGACATTGACTTTTTTCATTCCAACCATTCTCACATTCGTAAATGGTGGTATCACATTCGTTATTCACTGGATGCCTGTAAGTTGCAGTGGAATGGAGAATTGGGAGTTAAAAGCAGTAAACGCCGAACATGTCAACTTAAGTGCCCATCTGGGGAATGAAAATCTCTCTAATGCATTGCAAAGTCGCGGCGGCGTCCCTGCGAACAGCAAGTGTTTTTCACAGTGCCTTTCACCCAAAGGAATTCCCACCTGCATGAGTTGCCAAGAGACTTAGACTCACACCGCTGGCTTGATACCAAACAGGCTGTTTATGAAAGCATTGTGTTGTCTTGTAGGTGCTTTTGTGTTTTCTGGCACATAGTTTTTCCCCTCACACACCCCAGGATAGAATTCATCTCTAGTCTTTCAAGGTGCAGCTATTGAAATATTAATTGCATGGCAACCAGTTAGATTTGACATCACTTATGCATACTTAAGTTTTCCGCATGCCGCTCCTGGCTTATGAGATGTGTCATCACGGCCCTGGCAGGAGCTCTATTGAGCGTTATTTTGACAATTTCATGAAGCTCCAAATTTGCATCGCAATGGCACCATCTCCCAGCTCTTACCAGAGCGAGCAGAGATAAGGTTGATCTGTTGTGACGTCGGACCCAGGTTTTTCCAGCTAGTGGCAAGCAGACCAGGCAAGCAAATTCCAGTCTTTGTTTTACACAGTTGCCATTTTCGGAGACTCACTAAATGAATTTGTGAAACTAAAGTCCGGTATGTGATGCCTTTGTAGTTTGCCGTTGACCTCGCGGAAATGTATTGCTTATGGTTGCTGGATGTGCTGTTAAGGTGGGGGTGGTCTCTCTTGTCTGATTGGATTAGGTGGCGCGGACAATCAAATAATGCAGATGCCTCACGGCCCAGTGGGAATGCAGGACAAACTGGACAGCTCGTCTCACACCCCCTCCACCATCATAGAGAGGTGAGCTCCCCCGGATCCACCCAACATCAAATATATATACCTTACATGAAAGCAGACACCTTCTTCCATTGCATTGTGTTCATTATCTTAATCTCTTTTAGCCTGCATACCTTAAAAAGCACAAAAAATGTTTGTTTCCTTCTTGCGTCTCTCAAAATGTATCTGTTTCTGCTTGTGGTGGTCCTACACATGAGCTGCCTGATGTGTGAATGCTCTGACCCCTGTTTAATATTCTCATGGTGTGTGCACTGCCCAGTTTGCCCAAGTCGGTAAAGAGAAGAGTCAACACACTAAAACAGCTGCAAGTCAAGTGTGCGCACATAGAGGCCAAATTCTATGAGGAGGTCCACGAGCTGGAGAGAAAGTATGCAGTGCTGTACCAACCGCTGTTTGACAAGGTACGCCTCCCAATGCCAACGAGGTGTCCGATTGCTCCCCTGCACTCTGGCCTGGGTAGCCCCCTGACATCTGACCTCTTGACTGGGGGCGCCATTCCAGTGCTATATTCAACCCCCCGCAAATGAGTGGCCAACTGCTCGATGTCAGCTGGCTATTTCCAAGGCTGGGGACATGCCGACTCATGGGGCTACAGTGTAAACAGGAATTACGACACTCAAATCCAACACCTGTTACAGTTCCTCCACAGTGTGATCTGAAAGAAAGTGCGTGCCTGCGTGCGTGCGTGCCTGCCTGCGTGCGTTAGGGACTCAAGGGGAGGGCGATATGAGTGTGATATGTTCTTAAATGTAGGCTTGTGCTGGTTCATTGCTTCTGGTGGATATCTGTCTGTGTGTCTTTGCTGCTAGAGACGAGAAGTGGTGTCGGGAGCTGTGGAGCCCACGGACGAGGAGTGCGATTGGCACAGCGATAGAGATGATGAGGAGGAGCTGGCGGTGAGTACATCAGCCTGCCCTGCACTTTACTTGTGACCGTGAGGCGTACACTTTACTTGTGAGGAGCTGGCTGTGAGGCGTACACTTTACCTGTGAGGAGCTGTTATCTGTAGCTGTAATCCCCCAGTGGAGGTGAGTGTGTGTCTGTAATCCCCCAGTGGAGGTGAGTGTGTGCGTCTGTAATCCCTCAATGGAGGTGAGTGTGTGTGTGTGTGTCTGTAATCTCCCAGTGGAGGTGAGTGTGTGCGTCTGTAATCCCTCAATGGAGGTGAGTGTGAGTGTGTGTGTCTGTAATCCCCCAGTGGAGGTGAGTGTGTGTCTGTAATCCCTCAATGGAGGTGAGTGTGTGTGTGTGTGTCTGTAATCCCTCAGTGGAGGTGAGTGTGTGTCTGTAATCCCTCAGTGGAGGCGAGTGTGTGTGTCTGTAATCCCTCAGTGGAGGTGAGTGTGTGTGTCTGTAATCCCACAGTGGAGGTGAGTGTGTGCGTCTGTAATCCCACAGTGGAGGCGAGTGTGTGTGTCTGTAATCCCTCAGTGGAGGTGAGTGTGTGTGTGTCTGTAATCCCACAGTGGAGGCGAGTGTGTGTGTGTCTGTAATCCCACAGTGGAGGTGAGTGTGTGTGTCTGTAATCCCTCAGTGGAGGCGAGTGTGTGTCTGTAATCCCTCAGTGGAGGTGAGTGTGTCTGTAGTGTTGTCTCCTGGCAGGAAGAGCTGAAGAAGAGCTGAAGGCTGCAGTGGAGGAGAGTAAGGAGGCAGCCACTGAGGAGGACCCGAAGGGTATCCCTGAGTTCTGGCTCACCATCTTCAGGAGTGTGGACATGCTGAGTGACATGCTGCAGGTAAGAGTGCACTGGTGAGGGGCGTCTCATTGTATTCATGTATTTTGTTTGTACTTTTAATGCCCATTAAAATGTAATGTGTGCTCGGCAAGCAAAATGTTACTTAAAATGAAAATGTAACACGCATACAATACACGCAGAATCTTTAGTAGAAAATAAACGTAATTTTCGAATCTTTTGAAGCCATATCGATTGAAAAGCGGTACACTGTGTGTAGTCTGAATGTGAATGGAGTTTGGCTGTTGTAATGAGGGTGAATATTAGTTCAGATCTGTGTTGGAGTTTAGCAGGAGTGCATACTATACCAGCGGTGGGCAACTCCTGGAGGAGTTGTGTGCTTGCAGGTTTCTGTTTCCACCCACTACCCTGGCTCAATTAGCTAATACTCCAACACCTGTTAATGTGTAGATTTGACCTTTAATTTTTCATATAGGGGCAAAATAAGTCTTCAGCTGTCATTCATGAGTTCATCAATACATTAAGCTGAAATGTAAGATTGCATAAATGATTGGGCTAATTAAATCATTAAGAGCAGAAGTTGACATGAACTCCAGAAGCAGATATGGCCTTTCTTGCCCACCCATGTAGTGTAGGTCATAGAGCTGGTTTCTTTGGGGCAGTATCGCCACCTGGAGGCTTTTGTATGCATGTGCGGAGTTTATAGTCTGATTCTCACAATGTGAAATTTCGGTACTGAAACGCCAGGAAAATGTGCTGTTTTCATGAATGTCTTCCTCACGTCCTGCCAACTGTGTTTATTGTCAGTGTAAATGTCTTTGAAAGTACACATATGAAATGTATTACTATGATTTGAACATTCCTTTATCTTATTCCTCGCAGATTGCAGTGTTATAATATGCCCATAGTTTGTGTGTCATCTGTTGTTCCTCTCTCTCACCAGGAACACGACGAGCCCATCCTGAAACACCTGCAGGACATCAAAGTGAGGTTTTCAGATCCTGGGCAGCCTATGGTGAGTGGAGGAAATAGGGTATTATCTGTGGATGTTTAGGGTCATTTCTTGTCTTTTTTGTGTTGACATCGCTTTACTTCAATGCTGTTTAATGTTTAATTGTTTTTTTAATGTGTCATTTGGGGGTTTTCTGGTCCTCCCTGACAGAGCTTTACACTGGAGTTCCACTTTGAGTCCAACAGTTTCTTCAACAACAGCATTTTGACCAAGGTGTACAAGATGAAGTCTGAGCCCGACCCTGCTGACCCGTTCTCTTTTGAGGGCCCGGAGATTGTGGACTGTGAGGGGTGAGAGCAGGGGAGGGGCCTCGGGTTGCAGGTGTCCACGGAAAACAATCTACATTTATGTCATGTGACCAAGCAGGAATACACTGCTGTGAAATGGCACCAAATTACTTTACTTTAATTTAAGATCTATTTTGTTTGTACTGTAAAGAATGCTAATGTACTGTGTCCCAAGTATAGTATTTAGACATACCAAACATTTATAAACATCACAGCTCTCAAATTTGTGTTTGCTTGGTGCATCCAACAGTGCGTTCCCTGGAGTTCATTTTCAAATAGTTAATTCCTTTTTACAGAAAAAGTCATATTATTTGTTGTTCCATTTGGTATACATCTTGATTTTTTTTTATTTTTTTTTTTTTTTATATAAATTTGTTTCTGATTTTATCCCATTTTCTCCCAATTTGGTAGCCAATTAGACCCGCTATTTTTACGTCAATCCCCCCCTAGTAATGTGAGTTCGCTGCCGTAGTCCTGTGACCGGTAGTGACGAAGCGAAGTGACGCCTCTTACGAGACGGCACCCGCAGGCCGTCGACCGTAACCCGGTACTACAGGGCCACTATACGCAGCGAACGTCACGTCGGCTCCCCTCCCCCCTCCCTGGGGCGGACAGCCAATCGCCGCCCCCTGGTGGCACTCCCGGCCAGAGCCGACACTTGTACATCTTGATTTTAAATGTAACATTTCAAAGTTACTGGTCATTTTTTTTGAGAATGTTTGAAGGTGACCTAAAATATTGTCTTATCCCACTTGCTCCGCCCAGCTGTGACATCGACTGGAACAAAGGCAAAGACGTGACGGTAAAAACCATCAAGAAGAAGCAGAAACACAAAGGCCGTGGCACCGTCAGGACTGTCACCAAACAAGTGCCCAACGACTCCTTCTTCAACTTCTTCCATCCCATCAAAGGTACGCCACACTCACTCTGACGTCACCCTTTTCATTTGAGCTCCCTGATGATGTCGTCACATGAGGGTGACTTGGAGCTCCTGTCCTTTGTAGAAATGGCAATTGTAATGCGTTTCTAGAGGGTAATCCTTAATTTCAGCCAGCAGGGGGCAGCACTCCCACATAGGGACACAGTCTGCTCTGATCATGTCAGCCATGTGCTCTTACTCAGCAGTGACTGACATTTTTCACAGACGTCTCAGAACTGCTTGCATTTGGTTTTGTGAATCTGAACCACAGCTAGTACTTTACCTCAAACGCGTCACTTTGACGTCTATGGTTTTCCATTCAAGTTTCCGTAAAACAGTGCTGTGGACTGCAGGCAGTAAAGTGTGCTGATGAGTGACCATTATTCTTCCTGTTCACCATAAAACATTCTCCAGCACTAAACAGGGGAGCTACAAAGGGTAATGTTTTATAGCAAAGAAGTGTGTGTTAATGGTTCATATATGGATAGAGATGATTAGTTAAAAATGATGACGTTGACACCGCATGGACGTACCACAGATGGCTTGATCATAAACAGTGTGGGTTTTCATAATGGTCAGTGACTCCTCACTATTGCTGTCACTGTCCCTAAAGCCACAGCTGCCCATGTATCAGAGACTGGACTGTTCTATTTAATTGGGAGAATGGAAAGGGGGAAGTCTGAAGGCAGAAACCCAGTAGGATGACATGGTGGGTATCTTGATGGAAAGACCAGTTCTGTGGGTTCAGCTCTTCCTGTAATGTGTGAAATAGTCTGCGCCCTTTCAAGGATAGGATTATGTTAGTCTGGAACAGGACATGTGGAAATTCCTCACCACATTCCTGTTCGTTCCCTATGTTCATTTATCTTGAAATTCAGTCTAATTCACAAAAGTCTTCTACTTTAGCTGTGTGATTTGCTCACACAAGAACACAAGAATACAAGGCTATTGAGTTAAAAAATGTTTAACTCTTTTGATATAATGCAGTGATGAAATAACACATCAAAGTTTCCCATGCCGGAACAATGTGGCTGCTCATTGCTCATACTTCAGATTTAAATCTTTAAAGCTCTCATTGGCTAAAACCGTAAGGAAAGTCGCTGCCGCGCCTGTCTTTTGAGCTTGTGCCCAGTGCAAGGCTTCCTATTGGCTGCTAAGAATAGAACCATACAAAGTTCACAGGTGTGGCCCCATTGGTGAGTAGTGCCATTTGTCATTGAGTAACACTGTTCACACACCCCGACAGGAAATCAGGTGCCTGGGCGGTGAGCCCACATGTGCACACTGCCATAAAGACCTGGCTCACTGAAGGGGAATTCTAACACTCACCTATGTGAGCCAGACAGAGAGGGTCTTCACTCAAAGGCTAACAGTCCTCCACTTTGTGGATCTGTGGGAGTTCAGTACTGCCATCGCATATCTGCCCAGTCGTCATTGCCATTGATGCGATCTAAGTGGGCAGTGCTAGAATGACCTGGAGTGCTGCAGCTGTGAATGCAGGAACGTGTAACAAACGCCTCTCCTGTACACCGTTCATAAAGCATGTGATGTGAGCTGTCACCTTGGTCTCAGCTGGGAAACGCTCAGGGGCCCAAGCCCTGGTGATGTCATGAGCAAGTTGAGCCATGCACCTTCAGATGTAGCTGTGGCAGCTGTAACACAGACACTGCAGGGCATGTGAGACACTAAGCAAGTATGACTTCAGATAGTTGCTGAGAGACAGTGGCAGGTGGTTTTGTAGATGCCCATTACAAAATGTACTTTTCTTGCTTTGCCTTAGACATTTTACACTGTCAAATGTCTGTGGCACTGTGAAACATACCAGATTTCAATCCAAATTTACTGCTATTTACTAGCTACACTTTTATTACCTGAAATATTAAATGCAGCTTAGTTTATATCTGTAACCTTCCTAAAATGTTATTTTGGAAATGAAATTGAATATTGGCGTACTGCATTAAAAGGAATCTCCATCTGAAGCACCGTTGGGACAGAATGTTCTAGTTGTTGGTAATGGTTGGCCATAGAACATAAATTGCCCCTTTAGGTGGGTTGGGGACATGATGTCATCGCCAGCATTCCTGGCGTGAATGTGCTCATTATTTGCGAATAACAGGGACATTTGTCTTTCTGTCTTTCAGTTTCATCTGATGGAGAGATGGTGAGTTCCAGTGCAAGCTAGAATAAGGAATTGTTCATTTAACTACTTATTAGAAACAATAACTAACACGCTTTGTAAGCATCTTCCAGTACTGTCATTGTTGTATGTAACTTATTAGAGACACACGTGCAAATAAATGCAGGCTCCCAGTTGGTCAGGTCTCACAGGTTTCCGAGGTTTTGTTTCTCACTATTTTTCGCGTGATTGTCATTGAGCTCTACCATAGTCTGTTTGACAGGAAGTCTTGTCTTGTATTCTGAACATATGCTCTGAAATACTTAAATACTCATATACCGACCCCTTTAGTAACGTGTTTTTGTGTTTATTTGGTCCCAGGATGAAGACTCGGAGTTCACTTTAGCAACAGATTTTGAGATTGGCCATTTCTTCCGTGAGCGGATAGTACCCCGGGCTGTGCTGTACTTCACAGGAGAAGCTCTGGAGGATGATGAGAGCGTACGCTACTCCCTTCCTACTACATTATATCACAATATTACTCCATAGGTCTTATGCTGTTATTGGGTTAAAAATGACTTCTTGAAAAATGTGTAAATGCAAATGAAGCAGCAAGTTTCAGAGTGCAAACTTATTTAGAAGTCAATGATTTGGAAGCATAATGGTAACATGTTCAGATTTGTTATTTTTAATTGATGTCAGGTTATTGATTGCGTTGTGAAAAGCTCTTCCTCCTTTTTCAAGAACTCGTATTGCGACATACGTGAAAGTGTAACCTCCCCATTAAAACAATGTGCTGCGGAAGCCTGGTTTTAAAATCCCATTGACTTTTTGCACGCCTGCAACCATTTGACACGTGTCCTTTTTTCCCCTGCAGTTTGAAGAGGAGGAGCTGGAGGAGGGAGAGGAAGAGGTGAGATGTGCTCCTGCACCACATCCAGAGGGTGCAGTTGCAGAACCTTGGCAGTGGTGGTGCCGTTTTGGAAGAAGCTGACTGGTTTCTTTGTTGCGTTACAGGACCATGAAGATGATGGTGATGAAGATGATGGAGACTATGAGCCCAAGGTCAGTTCTCACACAAAGGCATAATATTATGACACCAAAAATAGGTGGAGTAACCAACTCCTACCAGTAACTCAATGATTTAAACCAATCATTGTGTTCTGCTGAGAAGAGTGAGACCCTTTGATTGGTTGTAACTAGGCAGTGCTGGACAGCTAGTTGTAGCTCCACCCATTTTTGGTCACTACTGTAAAATCTTTAATTCAGTCGTTTTCCTTAACTGGATAACAATGTGCACGTAGCCCTGTGTTATATACTAGGATTGAAGCAGAGTGTTCTGCCACTTGTTGTTGTCTCACCTGTGATTCTGATTGACATCGTTTCTCCTGCCTTTCCCCCAAACCCTTACAGGCATAATTCATTCACTCCATGCATTTATAGGTAAGGGATAAAGACCAGTCCATCCTAGCCTCTTCCTGTCTGTAGCTCATCCTTTACATTCATTCAGACTCTCTCTCTCCGCTCTTTCTTTAATAGTCTCTCTACCTAATAAATCTCAGCACATGCACTGCAGTGCCTGCAGTGCCGACTAATCTTGTGTAGTTGCTCTGTGTAGTCTCCCTCTCCTGGTGTGTAAACGTTGCTGTGAGGACTGGCCCCCTGAATACTGGCTGATCTCTGCATCTCCTCCATCTGTAGCTCTGACCTGATTCAGCCTACACCAGGGCTCTGCTCTGCTTCTATAGCAATGCAGGGTCTGCTGTTTTTTGTTTCAAGTTAAAATCAGCAATGAATTTAGACACAAGAAATTAGGTGAGGTGAGTTAACTGTACAATCCAACCGCTATAATTGATCAATTAAGTGCTGCGTAACAAAAACTAGCATACAGTAAAGCTTTCCAGGACCAGGACTGAGGATCCCTGCACTAATCTGTGATGATTCAAAAGATGTGGTGAACACCATAACATGGCTATCTGGAGTAGTGAAACAGCAGCAGACTGCCCTGTACTCTCAGCCAGCTGTCTCTCCCCCACACACAGAGAGCAGGGTCCAGTCACGAGGCCCCCTGCTTTGTTCTGCTGATTGGCTCTCTTTCTGTTCTGTCCTGATTTTGGCATCTGTGATGGAATGTGCTCATCTCCCAGCTCCTTTAACACCGTTACCCCCCCCCCCCCCACCAGTTGCCCCAAATGCTAAGCCAAGGGTTTCTTTCTCTCTGTCCAGAAAGAAGAGCCCCAGCCAGCCGAGTGCAAACAGCAGTAATGCGGAGATCCTACTTCTGCCACCGTCAAGTCGAGTCCACACACATCCCTCCGGCCTGCCGTGCAAGGCCTCGTTACCTTTCACACAGACAAACAGGAAGAAAGGCTTTCAAATGCATGACCTTTTTTGCCCCAGTTTTCTGTCATTTTGTAAAGATTTAGTCGGAACGTGAATGCAGTACTATAAGTAAGATTGCAAAGGGGTTACCATACGCAGCAGCGTGTTCGCCAGACCGGTTATAGGAATCATTTGGATGGCCTGGAATGTCACAAGTAAATCCAAACTTAGGTTACTCAGGGTTTTTTATGCCATGAAAACAGCGCGTGAAAGTCTAATGCAAAACCGTAAAGAACTTTTGTGCGATATTGGGGTTACTTACTTAACCAATGTCTTGTTTTTTTTTTTTTTTTCAAACAAAACAAAAAAACATTTTTAATGTTACATTTCATTTATTCAGAAGTTATTTATTAGTTTATTTTGTTTTTTAAAACTGGTTTGAAGTATGTGTACTGGTTCTGCATACAGTAGTTTGATGGAGCTGTGTGTGTGCGTGCGTGTGCGTGCGTGCGTGTGTGTGTGTGTCACTTTACACAATAGGAATCACACCCCTGATCACAGCCCTACCAATGCTAATCGCTGTACTACCCAAGCACTTGCTTAATAAATTAAATGTGTTTATTGCCAAATTGATTTTATTATCAAAAATCTAAAAAAGGACACCGTACCATCACTTTTCTCATGTCCAGAGACCGAAGTCGTCTTTTGTGGAAACCACGGCGATGATGTAGTTGCGTTACTGCCTGCTTCTCGAGGGTGCAGTGCGTCACAGCACCAGGTTGCAGGATGCTTGGCCGCTGCCCTGGTAAACTAGTTGCCACAGGGACAACCAATCTGAATCCTAGAACAAGTTCCAAAGGGATGTTCCCACTCGGGAACTTGGGGACCTGCTGGCTTACTGCCCTTCTGTCCTACAAGCCCGTTTCCAAACACCTCCAGAGCTCAGCTCAAGTGCCCACACAACTGTAAGCTTCACCAATCCAATGGCAGCACGGTGTAGCATATCATTTTTATTCTCCGTGTGGGTACACGAGAGACATGCCCTTTTGTCATCCTCTGGGGCAGGTACCAAACCACGCATTAACCAGTACCGTTATCGTACACATGCAATCTTTTTAATCACTGGCCTTTGCTTATGATGCTTATTGATATAGGTCAGCACCTCTGTAGACATGCTCTGTTCCTGCATCGGCCTTCAGTTTGTTACTCAATACAGTGTTTTCAATTTGTACAGAACAGTTAGGATATTCTATTAAAAGTTGTGCAACGTAAAACCCCCGTCTCCTGTGGTGTTTGATCTCCATTATGTGGTGATTATGGGGAAGTGCATTACTGTGTATGTATTACATAGTGCCATCTTCACAGGCTCCCTGTTGTATTACGCAGGGCCGTCTCACAGGTTCTGGAACAAGCTGTTAAGTGAAAGTAGAGTTCTACGTGAAGTATAATATTTGCTTGTTACCTGCCCGTTCTGAGCTGCAGCATTAATTGCATGCAGAACATTTGGCATGTTATGAATTTGGAATGCCAGGAATGAGACCTTCATCGAGTGCTGTTTCCAGATGCCTGTAGGATGTTTTGACTGACAGACAGAATGTGTCCAGGAATCCTCCAGATGCAGATGAGGACAGGTAATCAGTTCTCCTGAATAACTCTGTAGTGCCGAAACATGCAGAGAAGCTGCCGCCTGCTCCAGCAATTTCTCCAGCGATAACCTTGGAGGTTTTTTTCTCAACAGCCTGGGGAATGGGGTTATGGATTTAGGGGAGTGGAGATTATTTCTGGCCAGCAGGTTGTCTTCCATCTCACGTACTGGACAAAAAATTGGTGACAAATTGCAGACTGCTCTGATGACACGAGATGTTCCTAACAGAATGGCCAATGTGTTCAGTAAGACCAAGAAGGTATTGTCAGTGTGTCGCTATAAAGTGTCCATGGTTGTGCCTAAACCCCCACCATTGGAAAAGTATCATTCAGATGCAATAGGCAATGTGGGGCAGGCCTTTCAGGTCCATGTTCTCTATAATAAAGTTTTTGAACATGCCTTTTGAGCTGTGGCAGTTTGATGACTCATCCAGTCACATACTGTGCTGCTTGGCTTCAGTAGACCGGTAGAGTGATGGGTGTGAACTAAGAAGTTAAGCCACAGGAGGAGCTATGCTTGGGGAGGGAATGTCAGGTTAAACCAGGGTGTGTCCACCCAGAACAGTGCAACACTGGGAGCGGGGGGTTGAGTTACAGTGCAAAAGAAGTGCTGTCAATCATCAACTCGCTCCCGGTATCTAGTGTAGCCTGTTCCTAGCCTAGCATGGTCTGCCTAACCCAACCTCCGAGCCTCCCCTCTGCACTGGAGCAACGAGGGAACAGGGAGTGTGCTTCCAACCTTCTCAGCTGCTCCTGAGGTCTTTGGCAGGTAGCTCTTCTCTGAGCCCTCAATGTGCAAAGTCCTTTAACAGTCAAATCCGCTGGATCTTTAACATGGGAAGTGAGCATCCGGCCGGAGAGCACGTGAGTGCACAGGGATTGTGGAGGACAGAGAGGGGCCTTGTGCTGATCTGTGTTTCAGCCCATTCAGGGCTGGCAGGATGTAACGGCCTTATCCCGGCGGAATTCTGACAGCCTCCTCCTAACAGTTTCGCACATACCCGCTGTGAAAGTTAATTAAGTACTTTGTCCTGTTTTAACCTCACTTAAATATTTTACAAAAAATGTAAAGCAGTAGCCACACTCCTGAAAACCGCACTTTTCACTCCTAAGGAAATTCAGAAATTTAGGATGTTAGTAAGGGTCCACCTTTCTATCCGACGGCTTGTAGAACCAAATGATATAGAGTATCAAAGTGGTCTATTGGCCGACATAACAATCAGGCTACCAAGAGAGGGAACGTGTTTCTGGCTCCTGATTGGATGTCATCATTGTTGTCCTATTGAGCTCATCTAGTGGTCACACCTTGACCACAAGGCCTTGGTAAATTGAACTTTTAGAGTAGTTTACAATACAAAAAGTTATTTCACTGACTCTATACCTCCTACAGAGAGACAAACATGTCAGCCAGATCATGTGACCTTGGAGGCTAGTGTGTTCTGAAAGCCTTGCTGGTAATCTGTGTCTGTCTGTTGTGTAGCCACTTGGTGTGGTGTGGTCACAGTTCTGTTGGCCTGCTTCAAGCTGCTTGTTCCACACTGCATTGAGTCAGAACTTGTTTTTGTTTTTCTTGTAGGAACACTATTTTCCTACGAAGGGTATGTCTCTTTTTTCCTTTCCATGCATATGAATCATATTTGAAGTCCCTCGCAGCTGCTATACTGAGATTGACTGTGTACAGCACTGGAGAGAGGTTTCTATGTTTACATGTTACAACGGATTAAATAGTATATGAGCTGTGTGGGTGGCTGAGAAGGTTGGCAGATTGTAAGTGTGACTAAAGTTCTAGAGATGCCCTTTATTTTTAAGTAAGTCAAAACTTTTAATACATTTGCCATTTGTACATTTGTATGCATCTTGTTTGGAGCTGGAGCTTGATAATGACTAATATAAAGACACATAAATGCCAGCACTCACGATTAGCAAAAAAAAATATTCTTCCAATAATTCAACTCTTATGTTACTGCAATATTTGCATTATAAAAAAATAAATGGATGGCAATTATCACTTAGTATTATTTGTTTGTAAGTATGCTTTGCGCATTTCTTGATCTCACAGGGCACAGGTTTGGGCGGGCACCCAAAGGCAGTGCACAGGTGGCGCCTTCGCAAAGACAGAATGTTTATAAATGGTTCAGCAGGCCAATCAGATGCACAGTTCTCTGATACAGCTGTATGCAAAAATTACCCTTTTGTAAGAAGGAATGTGCTACGGCTGACCCTGAATCGCTGTCGCCAGTCCAGCCCGGCAACCAGAGCAAGGGAAGGATGCTAATTCAAGATCAGTTTGACATGTTGGAACACTTTTATCCTTGGGAAGTGGCTTAATGCTACTGACAGAGATATCAGTCTGTTTCTCTGTCTCACTGTGGAGACAGAGAAAACCACATGTTCTCTGCAGGGGAAAAAAAATCACCTTGAAAAAAGTATTAAAAAAAAAAAAAAAAAATTCTACTTTTTCATGCTGTCCAGAACTGAGGTCTGAGGCATCAGCTTTCTGCGAATATACCTTTGATTGAACTATGGCACATAGTTTTCTGATAAAAGGTATGTAACTATGCAACAGCAGACGAACTTCCTCTGGAGGAGCTTCCTTATCTAGACATGTTGACACAAATGCCATTCCACACATTTTCAGGCTTGTAAGAGATGTGAAACTGCTCAGATTTAGATGATAGCACAATAAACGTTGTCACCTTGTGCTATGCCCTTTGTTTTGGACTGGAAATGCATTAAATGTGTTAAATGTATGATACCACCACCATCTGAGGAATAACTATTTATAGGTATACATTTCAATTAAAATGTAAGTTTATTGTGTGCGCTGATTCTGCAGTAAGTACCCAAGGAGTTACCAGAGATCGGTTTGGCAGGTAAGACCTGCAGGTAATACTTGCAGGTAATACTTGGAGTGTCACCAGGCCAGTGACTGTGTGGGCTGACTGTGAGAATAAGGTGGGGTTGCACACAAGCAGTTGATTGGCTGGGGCAACAGACTCTATCTAGGCCTGCCTAGTAACAGGAGACACTGCTTATGCAGGGGAGAGTAAGGCTGAACAGGTGAACCTGAAGCCAGGTTCATCTCTGAGCTTCTTGTTGTTTCATAACAACCTTCTCACCAAACTGCAACTTTCTAGCCTTCTGTAAAACCGCTTGTTTCTTTTTCCCACGGTTGCATTTGCCAGTCTGACATAGCAGCGGCTTATCGGAACAATGCTTGGAATTGCTCCTGCGGCTCGTCACAAGGGCAAGCTGGGGAATGCAAAGTGTGTGCCCACGCGTGTGTGCGCGTGTGTGTGCGTGTGCGTGTGTCTGTGTGTGTGTTACGGCGAGAGTCGCAAAGCCCTGTTTTAAAAAGGGTCGATCTGGGTTCTATATATAAACGGGCAGACAATGGGGGGCCATGGTGAGGAATGTGCCGTATCTGGGAGGCCGTTGACATTAAGCAGAGCCTGACGGGGGGATCAGGTGACAGCTGCCAGTTTCACAGTGCTGTGTGGAACCACCTCTCAGGGACAGGGTAATACTGCCTGATGGTACTTATGTGGAAGCCTTTGTCTGTCTGATTGAAGGTATGATATGAATGATTATGAGCCATGTAATATCTCATCAAAAGGTCTCTGTAGGACAGAAACATTTATTTTTAGATTAGAAGTATTTAGTATTAGTACCTCATGACTGTTCTCATAAGGACTTTCTGAAAATCATAAGTAAGTAGAGCAAGAATATGATCAAGGTCACAGCTCAAAAAAAGACTGGTGCTCATGATCTGAAGGTCAATATTTCTACCTGTATTCCTGAAGAAGAAAAAAGAAAAGGCAAAAGCTTCACAATGAAAGAAGAAGAATGCTCCTTTTTGACTGCAAACAAAATTTCTCCTTATGTTTGCAAACATTTTTAAAGCATAGTTGCTAACTCAAATGTGCTTGCTGAAACATATAGAGCATACTTTCTTAAATGACAAGATCAGTAACAAGATCCAAGAAAATAGTCAATGACTTTTCAGCGAGAGCGTTCTCTTTACAGGGGCGTGACCTATGACCTCTCCGAGTGGAATAATAAAGGGGACGTAGCAGAGAAACTGTTTTAGTAAACAAACACCTCTTCCAAATTTTTAATCCTCTCTTGAAAAAAGAGGTCAACTTTTATTTCAGTTGTCAGCCACAATTAACCATTAGCCTTCATACATTATATTATCCTATATACAGCGCCCCTTTAAAGTCTACACCCCATCTCAAAAATGTCACCTTTTGTTACCTTACAGCCTGAAATGACACATTCCACCCTTTAAATTAAAAATAAACAACTAGAATAACTTGGATTGACAAGTCTACACCCCGCTTATCATACCAATTGTAAACTAGCTCAGGGGTAACCAATCACCTTCCAGATCACACATCAAGCTAATTGTGTTCAATTTGAGTGATTCTGATTACTTCAGAATAAATTCAGCTGTTTCTAGATGATTCCACTGCTGGGTAGTGCATTTTAGAGCAAAGGAGCTTTCAGAAGAACTCTGGGATAAAGTTGTGGAAAGGCACATATCAGGAAATGAGTATAGACATTTTTCAAAGGCCTTAATTATCCCTTGGAGCAAGGTCAAGACTATAATTGAGGAAGTGGAAGGTGCAGCACAGCACCAGGACCGTGCCTAGATCAGGCCGTCCGTCCAAGCTGGATGACCAAGCAAGAAGGAGACTGATCAGAGAGGCCACCAAGAGGCTAATGGTAACTATGAAGGAGCTACATTGAACAAAGAGTTGTCAATGTGTGCAAGTGTCAACAGTGAAGAAGGCTCTCCATAATTCTGGTCTGTATGGTAGGGTGGCAAGAAAGAAGCCACTACTCAAAAAAGCCAAAATTCAGTCTTGTTTGAGGTATGCAAAAACCACTCTGAAGATTCTGAAGCCATGTGGCAAAAAGTGTTGTGGTCAGATGAAACCAGGATAGAAATTTCTGGCCTAAATGCAAAATGTTATGTTTGGTGAAACCCCAATAGGCCTACAGCACATCACCCAAAGAACAGCATCCCTACTGTAAAGTATGGTGGTGGCAACATTCTGTTATGGGGGTGTTTCTCATCAACAGGGACTGGGGTACTTGTCAGGATAGAAAGGAAAATGGATGAAGAGAAATTATTGAGGAAAACCTGTTGCCGTCTGCAAGAAAGTTGAAATTGGGAAGGAGGTTCACCTTTCAGCATGACAATGACCCAAAGAAAGCTAAAGCAACAGTGGAGTGGCTAAAAACTAAAAGGTGAATTTCCTTGAGTGGCCTAGTCAGAGCCTTGACCTAAATCCTATTGAAAACCTGTTGAATGACTTGAAGAGCGCAGTCCATTGACAGTCCCCATGCAATCTGACTGGGCTTGAACAGTTCAAAACAGGGCAAATGTTTTCATCACTGTAATTCAAGCAAAGGGTGCTTCTACCAAGTACTAACTCAGCAGGGTGTAGACTTATCAACTCAAAGTTATTCTAGATTTTTAATTTGTAATTAATATTCAGAAATTGAGAATTTATTTTTCTCTTGGAAGTTGGTAAAATGTGTAAATAAAGTTGGAAAAAGTCTGATTTAATATGTTTTATTTTCAGGCTGTAAGGCAAGGTGTTAAGTTAAAGGTGTTTTAAAGGTGTTTTAATATAGAATGAGTAATTAACTACTATTTTCATAGAGAGGAGGAAGTAAAAACGACAAATCCCAGGATCCAGTCATGATGCAAAATTATGACAAATCAAGAAAACAACATGGACCACCTAATCTTTTGTGAGCAACTTTACTTGTGAAAATCAATGACTCATCACATGGTGTCTTGACAGCTAGCATATAAATAGTAGCCATCAATTAAGATGAATTTAATAGTTGAAGCAAACTCTCTAATGCAGGGCTCTTGAACCCTGGTCCTGGAGGGCCGCATGGTGAGCTGGTTGTTCCTTTTCATTTTAAAATCATCATCCAGTGCAGACCCAAGAACGGTGGGGGGAGTTAACTGTCTAATCAAATGTTCAACTGATCAATTAAGCGCTGAGTAACAATGAAAACCAGCATACCCTGCAGCCCTCCAGGACCAGGGTTCAAGAGTTCTCTAATGCTTTAAAAACATAACTGAAGATCAGGCTGCTAATGCATTTGTGAAACTCTCCACTCTCCAGTTTCTGTGATAAATCTGATTTTAAAATGGGTGCTTAACGTCCACCAAATTACCATTGCCATGACAGCGTGGGTGTACATGGAAATGACTCGTGTTGTTTTTTCACCTGGAAAACGATATACACCTGGATGTGACTTTGAAGAAGCCTAGCGGGCCTTAAACTGCAGAAACAAAAGAGGAAGTGGACTCAAAGGTGGGGTTGCCTGAGTCACACAGCAATGGCCTTGGTGTTGCTCTAGATAAACTCTAGGTGATTCATAAAATATGAGTGAAGTTTGACTGATTCACAGTACAGGGATCACATGGTTCAAAAAGCCCCGGTAACCACTGTTGATAAAAGGGAATAAACCCTTATCACCATGGAAACGCTGTCATCTTTATGAGTCAACCCCTTTTGACCATGAATGACATTCCACTGAGAATTAATATTCTGGGAGTCTTTACCTGAAACTGGACCTCATCTTACCTTTCTCCCTTTTTGTTTCCTAATGTAAGGGACTATGTTTGACAGGACATCTTGCCCACTTGCCTTTGAATTAATGGTCAGGTAATGTGGCTTGAAGAAAAGAGAGTGTGCGACACATTCAAATGACACAATGTCCTTTGAATGAGCAGACAGAGCTTGAGGAAGGTCAACGTCAGATTACCATCAGTTATCGTACATCAGGTAACATACAGTATAATAGCATTAACGTACATCAATCATTCAGGTTTTCTCATCAAATGCAATGCATTATGGCCTGTCAAAAGCTTTTTCAATCACTCAATAAAAAACAATCTATCAAAATGTATTCACACATTTACAAAATATTATGCTTTACAGTAGACCCCAGCCTGAACCCCACAAAAGCAAGTCTAAGGCAACAGTGGCAAGGAAAAAACACCCTTGCTGGAACAAATAGGAAGAGACCAGGCTCAGGGTGTGAGTGTGTAACGACCAACAGTGGTCAATGAGTCAATATTCAAAACAATTAGGGACTTGGTTAAGTTCAAGGCTAAAAGCAGCTGAGGGTTGTGTGGTGTGGCCCTGCCAGGAGTGATGTATGGCAGCATAGCTACTAGGACAGAGATCTAAGCAGTCATGAGAAATAGACTCACCCATCAAGAGCGCACCTGTGAGAAGCAGGGTCACAACTGTTCATAGGTGACAGTAAGGAGACGTTTCCACCACACAATACTCTATGATTACAAGCTCCTCCAGCTCTGTGTCTAGACTATCATTGATTGTAAACCTGACTAAAGGTGCCTCTTTAGTCTAAACTTAAATATTGAGACTATAATAATAATAATAACATTAAAGATAATGTTACTACTAATAATACTACTAATAATAATAATAATAACAATAATAATATCTTTATTCGTATAGCTCCTTTCCAGCAGTACAACGGTACAAGGTGCTTCACAAATACATGAAGAATTCAAATAAATGCAAGACCGTTACAATGAAGCAAGAGAATAACAGACAAGGACAAACAGACCAAGCATTAAAAAACTGAAAGTCTGATTATATGATGTGTTTTGTAGGTTGTTCTCTGTAACTACACTACAATCTTCACTGCACTGTTCACTGTTGGCTGTGTAAGAACAGACAGTAAAGCTCAGCAAAGTGTAGTGGCTGTGTAAGAACAGACAGTAAAGCTCAGCACAGTGTAGTGGCTGTATAAGAACAGACAGTAAAGCTCAGCACAGTGTAGTGGCTGTATAAGAACAGACAGTAAAGCTCAGCACAGTGTAGTGGCTGTGTAAGAACAGACAGTAAAGCTCAGCACAGTGTAGTGGCTGTATAAGAACAGACAGTACAGCTCAGCACAGTGTAGTGGCTGTGTAAGAACAGACAGTAAAGCTCAGCACAGTGTAGTGGCTGTATAAGAACAGACAGTACAGCTCAGCAGGTTATAGTGGCTGTGTAAGACCAGACAGTACAGCTCAGCAGGTTGTAGTGGCTGTGTAAGTACAGACATTACAGCTCAGCACAGTGTAGTGGCTGTGTAAGAACAGACAGTAAAGCTCAGCACAGTGTAGTGGCTGTGTAAGAACAGACAGTAAACGTCAGCACAGTGTAGTGCCTGTGAGGACCTGCATGAGGCTGTGTAAGTGTATCACTGCAGACCCTGTCCTGGGTTCAAAGACTTTACACGGCCACGCCCTGAGGGCATGTCTGTCTCCACTGACTCATGCTGCAGAATTGCAGCCCTTAGCTCTGTGTTTCCCCTGGCGATAGCGAACACACCCACGGTGGCACGGTAACTGAGGGACGATCCTTCCAAACAAAGCAGAGCAGAGGCGCCAGGTTCCATGGGAGTGTAAAGGGGCCAGATTAAGTCATCCAGTCCCTGCTTTTCACACTCACTCATACGCAAACGGGAACTCACACACACACACTTACCGGGGACACACTCACTCACACACACACACACACACACACACACACACACACACACACACACACACACACACACACACACACACACACACACACACACACACACACACACACACACACACACACACACACACACACACAGATACACACGTGTGTGTACACAAACCTACACACGCACATACACACACCGGATTCTGTGGGAGAACTGCAAGCACACAGGCATCTTCTGCCTCAGTCTTACCACAGAGTCCTACTCTTCCTCTCCAAATGGACTGAGTCATCCTCATCTCTCCCCCACAAGCCCACGCTCCCAGACAGGTTCTTTTCATCACTATCAGGCAAGAACAAACCAAACACACTAAGCCCTCCTTTAGTTTACTGTAACACCCTTGTTTAATCTGTCCTTTCTGTCATTAATACGTGCAGATGAAGAACTCTGGTGCCTCTACTCCACCAAATTATATAAAAACCAAGCACCAAACTACTTGCATTTGACATTTATTTATGAGCTCTGTTTGTATATAAAAAGGAATGGAATTGTTTTTGGCCAGAGCTGGTTTTATGAATTCACATGACCAGACTTTTAAATAAATGAACACTATAATGATTGTTGTGTGCTGGTATGTCGGTTTGTCATGTTATTGTGTGTCGGTTAGTCTATTTCATGCCAGTCTATGTTTTGCTTTTAATGTTTCTGTTTCTGTTTTAGATTTTTATTTTTATTTATTTATTTATTTAATTTTATTTAATTTGAATTTTTAAAAATATATATTTGAGATTATACCGATGTAAAATGTACTTTCCATTCAGCTTGGTTGCTGCCACATGTACATTATGGTATTTTATCTCATTTTTAGAAACAAATAAACCATTTACTACCACACACCCACAAGGCTTTCTAAAAAAGTATGACCTGCCATGCATAGTGTGTGTGAGCGTAGGTCATGTTATTGATAAATCAATTAGCAGAATAGGCACACACAATTAAGAACCTCTCCCTATACAAGTGTATTGTACTACTTGATCCAGCAGAAAATGTACAGATAGTTCTGCCCAATCTGGTCAATTTACAATGAGAAAAGTGTGTGTTTGAGTTAAATATCAATTGTATTTGAGAAAGGACAAGTGAGTCTGGCGGTGTTCAGTGGGAGGGGTTTTGGAACACTGCTTCTAATAATCATTGTGCTTTCTGTGGATGAACTGAGACATGGTGCAAGTTCAACTCATTAGACAAGGCCAGCTGAAGCTACAGTACATGGAAATACTGTTTTTTAACAGTAATTGTCTATAAGTCATTTGTAGTTAGCTAGTAGGCTATATTAGAGCTTCATGCTGTTCATGTATTTTAAAGGATACAAATGTAATCATCATACAAATGTAATCATCCCCAATGCATATTATATAAGTAACCAAGGAAGCATTAAGCTCATATTTAAAAAAACAAAGATGGCCCCCAGGCAAGACCCAGGGCAGCGAGTTAAATAACAAACCAGTATGAGCCTGGTGTGAGAGTACAGGTGTCAGAGTGCAGGTGTATGAAAGTACAGGTGTCTGAGAGTAAATGTGTACGAGAGTACACGTGTCAGAGTGCAGATGTATGAGAGTATAGGTGTCAGAGTACAGGCGTCTGAGAATACAGGTGTTCCCACTGAGCACTGATACCCAATGGGGTACACCTGGGCCCCCCAGAAAATGGGAGTACTCCAAGGCAAAATCAAACTCTGTGTGCAGGTAACCTGTGATATCGCTCTTATATTATCATTCATATAAATCAGGGCTACAGAGCCACAGGATCACCCTAAAATAAGCAACCAATTTAGACCCAGGAAACCAGGTGGGGTGAGTTACCTGTGTAATAAAACAGTTTTATTTGATCATTAAGTACTGAACACTGAGTACAGGTGCCTGATGTCTCTAAGATCATTAAATTACATATTACATAGGAACCAGAGTTTGATACTCCTGATAGAATCACATAGAAAATGCAACCAAAATGTGTGTGGGTGGATTGGAAAGCACCACTAGGTGGTAGTGTTTAGAAATCTGAATAAAGGGCATTGTTTCAGGAAGAGCAATGGGGGACATGTCCATACATGTGAGTGAGACTGGTTCTCTTTCACTTCCTTCTACAATGAAGAAAAATTAATGGTATATGTGCCCTGAAAGGCTAGGTTTCATGATAAGTGGGTTAATACAGGGCACACTCACATTTAAATATATTTTAATAACAAGCTCAGGACAATGGTTAAATTCTAGACTTGTGCTCAGATTTACCATTTGATCCCACTGTAACCTTTAAAAACACAATATTTGACCACTAGAAGTGATGTCTAAATAAATCTGAGCTCTGGTCAAAAGTTTAGCAACTGCACTATAACACTGAAGAACAACAATATAAAATACAGATGCATGTAATCTCTACATTCCATAACTTTTAAATTACAGAAAAAATCTAAATGTGTTTAAGTAATCAGGTCTATACAGATATACAGTATATATTAGGTATTCTTGTAGTGTCTGTGTGGTTGTGAATAAGTCACATATTAGAATCGCACTGTTCTAAGCATTGAGAGTTATCATCTGGGAACCATTAAAACTGCCTTCACTAAACCCTTGGCCAGCCCTCCCACCCACACACTTTTAAATTAGTCAAATGGCTGGTGATGCATTAAACTGAAGATGACGTTGGGTGGGAGGGCTAAAGGGCATATAGCTATAAAATCTACTTCCCCCGACGCTTCATTCATATTTCTGTACCGGATAGTTGCGCACGCGCCACGAAGCTCCCTGCCCCGGGACAGCGTGAAACAGCCGGCACCTATAAAATAACAGGTCCACTGCAAGAAATTGACCGTTCGCAACGATCAAACCATGAAAATGTCAGCGACCGAGCTTTCAAAGGTTCTCAAAGAAGGCGAACTGGAGAAGAGAAGTGACAATCTCCTTCAGTTCTGGAAGAGGAAGGTGTGCGTGCTCACTACGGACAGCTTGAGTATCTACGCCGACAGCCAGAAGAAGTCCAAGAGCAAAGAGCTCCAACTGCAGGCCATTAAGAAGGTGGACTGTGTAGAACGAACGGGAAAGTTTGTCTACTTCACAATCGTCACCACGGACAATAAAGAGATTGACTTCAGATGCTCCGGTGAAGACAGCTGTTGGAATGCGGTCATCACAATGGCTCTGATTGATTTTCAGAACAGAAAAGCTATTCAGGATTTTAAAACGCGACAGGGGACCGAGCGCACGTCGCCTGGCCTGCAAGAGAGGCGGCTGGCCAGGGCTTCGTGAGCGAAATGTACCAAAATCCAGTGAATGTAAATGGTGAGTCGCCAACTTGCGCAGGCTTCCAATGTAAATATATGTTTTGATTTATTAAAATATGACAAATGGGCATCAGACTAATAGGTACAAAACGGAGTATTCAATTTTGTCACTAAAGACACATCATCTGGTTTCATATGGTGGCGTTTTTGGACACTTTCCTGAGCGCGTTCGGTATCCCAAAACGATAGCCCTGTAACGCGCGTGTTAACATTTCTAACCTTATCATATTGTGTCGTTATTCATTAAAAAATCATAACAAAACCATAATAGTCATTATTCATTATAGATTCGATATTGTATTATATTTCTAATGATATTTTTGATGTAGTATCCAAAGAAATGTGGCACATTTTTAGTCACTGAATTGAAATTACAGATAGCATACAGCAAACTTTTTCCATTGATTTCAAACAACTGTAAAGATATAATTCTTGCATTATAACGATGTATTAAATATTGATTATGTTTTCTTGTGCTTTTGTAGTACAGTCACGCATGGACCTTGAAGAAAAGTTGGACCAAACTAAGACGCCAATAGGTCTGAAGATGAAGGATTGCACGCTCCTCCTTGAACAGCTTCCGGTAGCCTGTCTCGGAAGGCTTCGAACGCGAGCAACAGTTTCAAAAGGAAAAGCTGAAGAATAAGACTGAATTCTACACCCCTTGAGCTTACATTCAAGTGCAGTTGGATGGGAAAAAAATGCTTCAGTAGAAATGTGTTAATTTATTCTTTGCAGAAAGTGTTCTTTTTTGCTTGCAAAATTGTTGCTTAAATTATTTGTATTTCAACATGTATTTATTTAAATAAATGTTATTTTATAAAGTCCATACGCCTGACAGTGTGTGCTTCAATATCAAAAGATATCGAGATTCACTTGTTGGAAAAAGTGCCTCGTCAGATAAATGGGGGACTTAATTTAAAGTAACAATTACAGTTAGCACTGTCCAGCCAGTGATCAGTGAGATGAGCTCTTACAAAAGTTTTGAATTTAGGGAATTTCAGAGATCACAGGTCTTTCCAGTCTTATCAGTTAGAACATAGTGGCGATTTCCCATAAATCCATTTCACCTGTTATCAGAATTCATACCTTTCATGTGACTCATGTGTGCTGTGAGGGTTTATCAGATAAGTGCTACAGTTAAAAAGGTTTGCAATGCCTTTGAAGGTGTCATTATTGCAGGTGTGTCAGCACATACCGCCCATGCCCGATTACTACGACGATGATGTCATAGTTATAGGGTTCAGGAAATGATGCAAAACAGAAGTGCTAGTGACCAAAAGGGAAGTGATTCAGTTAATCTAGATCAGATTATGATACACTATATGGCCAAAAGTCAGTGGACACCTGACCATCACCTATATTAGCTTGTTGGACATCCCATCCTAAAACCATGGGCATTAATATGGAGTTGGACCCCCCTTTGTGGCTATGACAGCTGCCACTCTTCTGGGAAGGCTTTCCACAAGATTTTGGAGTGTGTTTGTGTTTGGATCTGTTTAGTCTTTTAGCTTATCATAGACAGGGTTAGTAAATGGACAGGGGAAACCTGATCCTAGATCAACAATCCTACTCTGAGATGCGATATGAGTATAGAGCCAGATCCCTCAAATGCTAAAAATGTAGTGCCAAAACCAAGCACCAATTAAACCAGAAGAGTTATTTCCCAGGGCCACTATGAGAGAGGTCAGAATGACCTTTGTAAAATGGAAGGGACGCACCTGCAGGATGGAGGAAGGAAAGGGGGGAGAGAGGAAGTGGAAGTCTGTGGTGACATCACGTGAGTACAAGAGAACCTGAAATTAAAGGGATATCTCCCACAAAGAAACGTACTACCTGGCTCTTTCTCAGTTGTATGCGAGGTATTATGAATTGAGTGTATGTATTATTCCATTCCTCTTCGGTCTTTCAGTGACTTGAGTAGACTTCAAGCTTAGACCATATTTTCTTCCTCACCAAAATCATGGACACCTTTTTTTTCTTCTTCTTCATTGCTGATTGTAGATTGGTTGTAGATAGCTCCAGCCGATTTAACTAGCTAGTGTATTCAGCTGTCTCTGCTAGCTCACAGGATATCCTCACAGGTGTCAGCTTGTGTTTATCCCATATAGGACCCGGAAAGGAGAGCCCCAGTGTGGCATTAGAGGGTAGTGAGGAGGAGAGTCAGAGACGCTGGCTTTGAAACTGGATCCGAATACAATGGGGATCAAAGGAACGTAAGATCTGAGGGAGCGATACAAGCCTAAATATATGTTTCTAATAAACAGGACCCGGCCTGAATCTGTCATTGTGTGACTTACACATGAGCACACAGCTATATGATCCCAACATAGGGAAAGTCCTGGTATGAGTTCCAAACTGAGACCTTTGACCTCAGGTTCAATACCTCTCCTTTGTTCTTGTGCAATTGAGCATGAAGCACAGCGATATCACAATGTTTTCTTAAGTGGTCATGTTTTTCCATGGGGTCTACAATAATTAACCTAATTTAAAATCTTGCCTCCAAGAAAGAGAAAGTGCATTCAAGGCAGAGGTTTTAAGTGTGAGGTGAGAGTCTGTACCTGAGTCATTACCAGGCCCAGCACAGCTTCAGAATCACAGATTTACAGGTGAGATGAAGACTTTATGCAGAGCTCCAGTGGGACTGAGTCTCACACAAAGATATATCATTGCTAAATCTCTCATAATTAGTGCTCATTCAGTTTGAATGAAATTCATCTTCCTGACAGGGCACTGTGTATTCTGTAGCTTAGCTGTGACCTGGGGCTAAGTGACAGGGCAAAGGAACAGTACAGCCCAGGTCCTCTGTCCAGATGGGGGCTGGTGGGCGATTGGTACACAACTAGGGGCTTTAACATCACATGTCACTGCTGCTCTAACCCTGAGGAGGCCAGCCCCCCTCCTCCTGCAGAGCATGCTGGGATTGTGGCAGCAGGTTGAAGACAGAGCTCCAAATGGCAAAAGTCACTTAACCAAATGTAATTTCCCCCCTAGATATGGATCATTCAGTGTAAATTCAAGTAAATGAATAATACATGCCTTACATAGGTGCAGGTGTTGTATCTACAAACGTAACATTTTTCACATTTACATTTTACATTTTAAGCATTTAGCAGACGCTCTTATCCAGAGCGACTTACAAGATGTGCATCAATACAAGGTAAGAACAACCACAGTTAGCGCACAAGATCAGTGCAGTAATATAGCAATAGACATCATTGCAGGCATCTGCGTATCATACCTGTAACATTGGGAAAGAAAAGGTTAGTGTTTTTTTTTTTTTTTAGTTTTTTAGTTTTTTTTTGTGTAGAACAAGTAAACAGTGGTGACGACAGATTCACTAGATGGACAGTGTTCAGTGGTAGTGGAGTCTGAAGAAGTGGGTTTTCTCTCGTTATAATAAGCAGTCCACACTTACTAGTGCCAAAGTGCACAAAAGCCTGTTTCAGTATGCTGTATTTTGTGAATGACTGAAGTGGCAGCTGGATTCCTTCCAGAGGACAAACCCACTAAGCTTAGGAGACCAATAGGATGAAGGAGAAGTGAGCTGTCAGGCTTCTAATTGGCTCACCCTGTAGAATGTGTTGGAGAGAGAGAGAATGCTGACAATGCTTCCCTTACAAAGGGCTCAGTCTAGTTTAGTCATTTCGTGGATTATCATTCCATGGCAGTCAAAATGAAATAAGGAAGATTTTAAAAGGTTGTTTGCAGGCTATATTTGGCTAATTAGCACCAGATTAGCACCAGTAAATAAATATAGTTAACTAAAACATTGGGGTAGAGTGCTGCCATTTTGAAAAGAGTCATTATGCATTCCACCTCACATCCTTTTCCTCCCAGGAGAAAACAGAGAGGTTTTTGAAATAGCAGTTGGACCTGGTGACATGCCAGTTTTATTGAATAGGAACGCCAGAGAGTGGATATGTTTCTCTGCCTCTTATCATATAGATAAGTCTCTTAGGGCCTGAGAGTTTAAATACTGTAAGCCCTTGTAACTCATATCTCTTCACACTTCCTAATATTTATCAGCTTGGTAAATACAATAACTTGGCCGTTTACAGTGTAAATGCATAACTTAACATAACTTGTGTGCTGCACCAAACAACAGAAAAGCCAACGGTCAGAACTAAAAGCATTCAAACGCAATGTGCAACCATGAAGGTATTTAAGAGTGTTTAGCAGCTGTACGTGAAACACAATCACAACCTGTTCTTAATTAAAAGCATGATATATATATTGGCTACTAGTTTATGCTCACTTCATCCATGGGATAATAAAAAAAACCTTGCCCCCAAAGTCCATCCAATATCACCAAACATCAATGACCCTGCTTCCAGACTCCAGACACCACAAAACATGGATAGAAAAGAGTCCCCGCCCTAACTCTATCACCACTGACAAAGCTCCAGAGTACCATCTGTGCATCTGTGGATTTGATTACATTCTCAGGAAGGCGTGTCACAGTGGGCTTAAGAATCTTTAGGTAAACAACACTTGACTCGATCCTTTAGATGCAAAGCAACCTCTGCTCCAAACAGCTGCTCTGACGCAGGCTACTTAAGTGTGCCCAAAGGCCAGGCAAGTCGTTTCCCAATCGCATACCTCACAGGCATGGCCATTCCACTGAGAGCTGGGCGTCATGGCTGACCAAACCCAAAGAGCTTAACTCATCCAATGTAGTGTAAGATGATGTTGAGAAACAGCAGTGCATCTGTGTGATCACCAACCGTGTATTCTCTCAGGTGGATCATTATCCATCAAGTGTTGCCCTCAGTCTCCTCCTCTGATTTGAATACCACACTTCACTTTAGTCACAATTCACTCTAGGGAATAAAAGTCAAAGGGACTGTATTCATTTGGAACTGGCTGGCTGGCTGGCTGGAGGCATAGTTAGAAATTAAATTTAAAGGTAAATCCTGCACTCATATCAGGAATATATATATATTGCACAGAGTTGGTAATGCATGCAATAGCTTGCCAGGTCATGTAGTAGAAGCAGAGACCCTCAGATCAGGGTGTTCAAGACCAAGTTAAACACAGTTCCAGAAAACTCTGTAGACGGTATGAAAAATGATGAGCCTAGATTAACCGAATATCCTGATCTGGTCAAACATTCATATGTTTAACATGGCTTTCTATAAAGCCAGATATAGATTTGTAAGAGGTCTACAGATTTAAACGAGCTCTTAATCTAGGGCTCAAACTGTATAAATCTCTTCATGAAAGTTCTCTGTCAGTACTGATGCTGTAGTCTGATTTGGGCCATCACCTTCAGCTGGTTTTAGAATGACGGCCACCCCAGTGATACTGAAACTCCATGCTCTAGTGTTCTCAGGTGAAGGCGTGGCCCGACTGCATTCCTGCAACCTTAGCGCACGGATATTTGGATAGGAATGCCTTGCCCTGAGGCAGGGGCGTGTCTTTTGGGCAGTCGAGAGAACCTCAGCCTCTCATCTGCATATAGTGGCGGGGGATGGCGGCCCCCAATGGCAGATCCTTCCAGAATGGCCTCAGTCACTGCCAAGGTGGATCAGCTTCATAATGCTTCATGCACTCTGTGAACCTGTGTAGCTTGACGTTGGCTTAAAAAGAGTCACCTCAGCTGAAAAGCACCATATAAATACAATCTATTATTATTATTATTACTAATATTATTACCATGATAAGAGTAGAGTAACAAAATCCCACAACCAGGCCTCTTGGACAAGGCTTGTTTTATATGCTTGATGACAACCTGGCTTTTTCCTGGGTCATCTCATCACTCCATATTGTTTGTTAACCATTTCAATTGAAATGAAGCCTGAAGTGGTCCAAACAGTGATGTGTGGAGAAGTGTTCTTATATGATACAAAGCTGTTTTCTTCTTTGTGGTTGCATGTCAACAACTGAAAAAACAGCTCTAGGTAAACAATAAAGACAAAGGTTACCTCTGGTCCATTCAAGACAATAATCCAAACATTGAGTAAAAGGTTTTTTTACACATATTTTTGCTGTCTGAATAACAGTAACAGTAAAGGACTCATTTACAGTAAAACATATCATCTCTAATCCCACTGTCTACCCTATATTATAACAGTTATTTATAATGGATTGTATGAGAGGTACATTGAAGTTAGCCCCATTCTCTTCCCAAATAACATGAGCACAACCCATGCGCTAAGATACAGAGACCGTAGGAGGGGAGATAATTCCAGATGGCGTTCCCAGGCCGTTTCAGGGAGACTCAGCTAGACAGAGCGGACACAGTAAAAGTCTATGGGACCCCTGGCTCCCAGGAAAATAAAATCTGAACAGGTCAGCCAGAACAAGACAGCGTGGCCCAGTGTTTTAGGCTAATTTCCACACAGGGGTCAGATTAGTGACTGTGTGGGTGTGTAAAAGCACAATGGACACAGCTTTAGCTCCTTACTCACACCTTGGACTGGACAATGTGAAATACGTACACCAGCACTCTGGACTTATGAAATGTCTGATCTACACAGAGTGAGTGCTCTATAGGGGAGACCAATATAAGTACTTGAAGTGATCTGTCACCTAACATCAATGCAAGCACTGGTTAGCTTGTTTGGAAGTTACTGGGAGGTCATTTTGGTATTCGATTTTGAGTGTGCAACCTGGGGGTACATAGACTCCCATTGTTTTCATATGTTAATGCTAATGATACTAGCTGTTTGTGGATTCACTGTTCATGTAGAGATCCCTACATCCCTAATTCCCTATAAAGTTTTCTTTAGATGTGTAGCACATCATATTTTAAGGAACTGATACTTACATCGATTTTGGGTGAACTATCATTTTAATCTTACTTTCATAACAAATACTGATTGGGTTGGGACTCAGTTTCCTTCAATATGGTGTCTATGATTCCTGAGGCTCCATTTCATCTCCATTCAAACCTTTTAAGGAAGAGTAGTTTGGAACGCTGAGCTGAACTGTAATCCAAGCTGGGTAAAAGTGAAGCAATGGCTCTGAATTAATGACGTCAATAACCGGCAATAAACATTCAGACCAAAGTGCTCCTGGTTGCAGGCCAATAGGAGAGATTCAAAACTGCTTATCTAAACAGTCTGAAAGGAAACAGGGGCATACAGACATATATATATATATATATATATATATACACTGTATATAGTTTATGAGAGAGAGAAAGAACATGAGTGAGAGAGAGAAGGACTACAGAATTGACCACTCAAAATGGTGACTATAATTTGTAACTGGATCCTGTACAGTGGATGTTGCACAGTATTACAACATGATGAAATATGACAAGCCTTTTAAAATCACAAGACTAACTGCCAAACAGTCTGATCTATATCTACAGTACTCTGCACCTCCATTAGCCTTTCTGTCAACATGTATGCCTATCAGTCAAAATACCTTGATGATTTACCGGCTGCTTTAGAGTAAAAACCGGAAACACGATAATGCTGCTCGAAAGAGTGTTTAAATATCCTGCTTTGAGAACATATTCAAGAGGTCTCTACAATTAAATTAAAGATACAGAATAACAGTTTGATCTGTTCAATTCCTCTATCACCCAGATCTAAACAGACTTTGGCTGGTGGACGTGACTTTGTGAGCTCAGCCTGAATTCCAGGAGTTGACTGTAAGTGGAAAACCCCTTCAGCACATTTCTGTACAAAGCCGCCCTCCTGCACTGGCTGCTCAAACCCCTGTGCTTTCACAAGATCGGCACGTAATCCCTCTCGGGGTAAAGGTACTGTACTAGCAGGTACAGGTGTATGCGCAACTACAGCACAACTGATTGCTGGATTTGGCCTCACCTGGATTTCCGGAGTTATAAATTCTACATGTTCAATCTTAAATGTGTAATTCTCTGGGAGAGCAGAGGCAGCTGGTTGAAACCAGTTCCGCTATAGAAATTCCTACTCAGGAAATGATCTCACACATATAATCTCACACGCATGCACACACAAGTATGCACGCCCACACATGCGTACACACACGCACACACACACACACACACACAAAAAATGCTATTTTTCAATTCATGAATGGAATTTCTGAATTGACTGAATGTAATTGAGCCCTGGTGCCTATCCCGTTTTGTTATTTAGGCCACAGAAGCAGCCCTTGCTTTCTGCTTTGTTTTATTTAGGTGTGTCTCTCAAAAGTCTTTCATAGAAGCGGCGGACAGAGTGCAAGTTCTGCATACCCTCGCTGAGGAATTTCCTGTTGTGGCTCTTTGTGTGTCTGTGTTTTTAGCAGGGGATAGATTGAACTCCAGTTCTGAAAGGAAGAGAAAACAGCACAGAGGACAGACAGGCCTACGCTGTGCAGAGGGACCTCGCTGCGGTTGGTTCAGATCCTTGATGGATAAAGCACAACAATGTCCTGAGATGAGTCATCCTTTCTATGCAGGTGCTGAGTGCTTAGGGGAAGGCATCAGGGGATATGAAGAAATCTGGTAATCTCATTGGTTAAAAAATGAATTATTCAATGAGTCACTGCAAATCACTCAGCCACAAAGGATTTTGGGAGAAACCCAAAGACCAATAAAGAGGTCCTTTATCCATCTGCAGTCTGCAAAAATGAAAACTAGCATGTCACATTCCGACCGGATCAAAATGTTTTGTGTTATAATGCTGAGATAAAAAGCGCTGATGCTGGCGTGGCGTGCAAAATAAATGCAAATGTTCCAGTTGATTGACCACTTTCTTTCTTCAAAATAATGCAGGAAGCTCCCAGCCTTTGATTTGATTTTATTGACTTGCACAAAAGTAAGAACATTTGAGAAAAGCTAAGAAATACAAAGAAAAAATTCTAAGAATAAATTCATGTCCAGAAGAGGAAAAAAGACCAGTAATAATAATTTTTTTATATATATATTTTTTTTAATAATAACTTTTTAAACTACAGATGGAGAAACTGAGGTAACAGCACAGAATGGAGTGGATCTTTTGCTCTCTGCGTAACCAGGATGTGGGCTCTATAATTATTGTATGTTGCTAGATTCTTGCTTCTGAAGTGATGAGGTTTCCCATGGATACATGTGCACATAGATCACATAGATATCTACATGCTAATGGAGAACGGCTGAAAACCTACATATGGAAGGATATCATTTATTCCTCATAATGGATACGACACAGGCAGCTTGGCAAACACATTGGGTTCCCACAGGAGCTGCCTGCACAAAAGCACATAAGAACACATTCCTGATTCATAGAGAATTTGAGAATGCCTTCTGTGTAACATAAGACTTCCGCAGCCTGAGCTCCCATAGCTGTTGGTACATTTACAAATGGATTAGAGACACACCACTTCCTTCCCCCTATTCTCATGAAGGGGTATGGATTCTTGCCTGAGGCAAAGAACCTCAGCAAAGAACAAAGCAAGTGACTCATTCAGTATACAATTATACTGTTGTTACTTTTATTTCAGTGGTTTTTGAAACCTTGGGGCAGTTTACTGAATAATATATTTTTCTATATACATTATCAGTATCATTTAACCTGCATTTCCAATCAATATTTGATACTAATGTCAAGTTCACGAAAAAAAGGTTATGATAAGTCACTGAGTTACAGTTTCAATGTGCAAAACTCTTAATGTAAAATGCTATACTCCAAATTTTGAGCTCAAAATCCCATATAGCATTCAATACACAAAGATCTGTATTAAATGTCGTCGTACATCATGCAAAGGTTGACCATAGCATCAGAGCATTGGATATGTTCATCACTGACATTTAACCATTTAATGGTCTGCTCAACCATCTGGTAGAGCAAATTGCGACTTTTGCCATTGCTTTTTTCTAGGTGAGACTATTAAAGGGTTAATAATTGCTGCACTTTAAAATAAAATGGTCATTGTCAAATCATGCTGTCAAACAAAAAATAATTCTCATTAAATCAGAGTATGAAAATGTATTTTCCTCATATTTAGATTATCCAAATCGCAATGAGAAAAAATCTTTGGAACCTACATTGTAGTACACATTTTAAATGATGTACAGTAAGCATTCCCTGTGCATTTTATTTATTGAACATTATAAATTGTCAAAGAGTCAAACTTTTGGATAAAATCCTGTATATTGTACAAGGCAAAATGAATGCAATAGAATCACAAGAAAGAAAGACACAAAAAGCGAGACTATCCAAAACAGAAATCTATGCAAACACACATTCAGTGATTGCAAACAATTTATATTTTCTCTGTTCTGCATCTATCTTAAAGCTTCTGTTTTTACACAAGATGCCAAACACCAAAACATTAGATATTTTGATTACTGAAGCTTAATCAGTGAAAATGAACAAATACAGTAATGCTGTCAAACACAAAACAATCACTCAAAATATGTACTTACAAATAATTTACAGTACTGTAACAATTTCTGCAGTAGCACCACAATATACCTTACACAATGAATACAGAAACTCAATACATGACAGTATTTTACAGTACTGTAAAATAAAATAAAATAAATGCATTGCACTGATCAGGCAGCATTTTACCTCTCTGCTACATTCGGCCACAGATTTTCACCCACATCACATCTGATGTCTTCATTTGCAAGGCAGCGCTGGTAGAATCATTTTGAGGGCCTTCTCCACCCCTGGCATTGCTGGGCTCTGATGGCGTATTCACATCAGTACTGTAGTATTGCAACATTGCTGTACATATACCTGAACATATTCATGTCTCAAGGCCTTCACCCTATCCTTGGTCCATTCAAAAGTCACCACCTAGATCTGTTTCATGGCAACTTCGTGTTTTTTCTTAATGTGCCTAATTGTGGTTTGGCTGATTGTATTGACTCCTTGGGAGATTTTCTGCAAGAGTGTTTTGTTGGATGTCCATGAGGTGAATGTAATTTATCTGAACCATCATGACAATCATCACCCTCTCCTGCTGTTCAGAGAGAAGATGGCCACACCCTCCACTTGATTGTTTCCTTTCAGTTCTGAAGTACAGTGTGTGTGTACATGTGTGTGTGTGTGTGTGTGTGTGTGTGCAGAAGACTCATTTATCTTTGAGAAGGGCTAAAAATAATTTAAAAAATAAGGTTTTCTGAAAGGTCAGTTCAACCACACTCTAGGCACTCAGACACTGAGATTGCTGTTTGCTTATTGGGTTGAACAAAGAGGCAGTGTGCAGTTGAGCAGAGGAGGGCACAAAGGGAAGTGCACGAAAATAAGGATAAAATTGCATTTTGGGCATGGGATTCGCTAGTGCTGTATGCCATTCATGGTCCTCCATTTCAAGCCTGAATCCAGAAGCCCTTGACTTGCATATGGAATATGCAGTACAAGAATGAAAACTGAACAAAAACGATATTGTCAGAGAAAGTATCTCATTATATACATTTAAATGCTAGAAACATAAAAATGATTTTTTTTTTGTAACTGGAGGCTGGCATGTTTAATGGGGGTTATGACATTGTTGGGAATAAAGAAACATGGCTTGGTGCAGTGGATGGGGATGAATATCATGTGGAGGGGTACAAATTGTTCAGGAAGGATAGAACAAATAAAAGAGAAGGGGGAGTGGCCCTTTATGTGAAAGACAATCTTAATGTGCAGGAAATTCCAAGAATTAACTCATTCATTCCTTGCGAGGCCATCTGGATTATATTACTGGCAGATCATGAGAAGGGCCTTAATATAGGAGTATGCTATAGACCACCAGTTTCTGACTGCAACATAAATACTATGCTGTATGCTAACATAAAACAAGCTTGTGTGGAAGGAGAGAAGTTAATAATTCAATTACCCCTCTATTCATTGGGAAGTAGTGTCAAGTCAGGGTAAATGTGAAGAGTTTTTAGATGTGGTTAGTGACTGCTTTTTGGTATAGTCCGTTATTTAGCCTATGGGAGGGAAATCAATACTGGATCTGGTTTTGTATAATAATCCTGACAAAATTTGCAGCTCAGAGGTAGTACATTTACATTACATTTACATTTTAAGCATTTAGCAGATGCTCTTATCCAGAGCGACCTACAAGATGTGCATTAATACATGGTAGGAACAATCATAGTTCGCACAAGAGATCAGTGCAGTAATATGGCGATAGACATCGTTGTAAGCAGCTGCATACCATACCTGTAACACTGGGAAGGAAAAGGTTAGTAGTTTTAGTAAGCAGGGATACATGTACAAAAAGTATTGAACAAGTGGTGATGACAATTGTGAAGAGGCTACAAAGTGTTTTGACTTGAACCAGGTGTGACACACTCGTGGGTTGGGAGTGTTCACGTGACTGAAAACGATAAATTTAT